>JANEYF010001126.1:0-85372 GCA_029963845.1 Rhamnusium bicolor
CGAAGTAGACAAAAATTGAAAACTATCGATAAAACGCAATTTTATATATTTTTTACTTGTCTCACCCTTACTATTGATATAATCATGCATATATAAATGTTTAGTAAAAGATATATATTTTTCTTTGTTTTGCGCGAGTACATCGATTCTATCCCCATGTGTGGCGATCTCGCGCATTAATATATGATTATCGTACGCGGATCCATTGTGAAATATAACGGGAATGAAATTTGGTAATTTATAATTTAAATTACATACTGAGTGAGCGGCGCCAAACCTGACTTTTCCGGTTATGTGACAGTGATCCCGCACTTTTACATCACCCTCCGTAAAAGACTTCTCATATATACAAACAACTGCGTTTGCAAAATTTTCTTGTTCTTCATTTGTGAGAGGATGCATTGGAACTATTTCCTTTAAATAAGTATTGTACAACTCTCTCACATCAGCCTCAATACGAAACAAAAACCGTTACAGCGTCTGAACCGCGATAAATTTGAAACCTCGAAATTGTATCGTCAAATGATGACTTAATTAAATAGCAAAAAGAATACGCCTCATGTAAATGTGTTCTATTTGTATAAGACTGTGAGGGCGCGGGTTCGCATGTATCCAAGGGTTTTTGAACAGTCTCAAAATAACCGGCATATACTACGAATGGCACTTTCATTTGTCTCTCAAAGTTTTCAAATTTTAATACATTTTCAGGGCATTCCTTGCCAAATTTATCGATTCGCGATTGAGTTGAAGGTATTGTTGTATATAAATGGTTGCAATCATGTCTCTGATGTTGCATTAACACTCGCTCACTATTAAAATTTAACAAACAACCATCACAAAAATATTTTCTATGCTTATATGCGGAAATCTGACTTGAAACTAATCTAGATAAATCTTTTATCCAGCAGTAGTGAGTGTTAACACATTCATTGTTACATCGATGTGTGTCACCACAATCTTCAGAAATTAATAATAAATTTACGTGAATGTGCAGTTTTTTCTTAGAGTAGTGTAGAGGTCCAACAACTTCATACGTCATTCTATTATTTTTAAATTTAGTCTCTAATCCATACACATTAACGGAAATATTATTCATTTCCTCAAATTTATAAATATCACACAGTTTCATTGGAAAATTCAAACCTTTTAAATTTAATACACGCGAGTAGTGGGGATATGATGTTGTTTCTGTTTCACACGTCATCGCTGGGTAGAGTGCTGCCGTTATAGACCAAGCAAAACAGAATTCATCCTTATTTTCAACATTAACCACAGCATTCTTGCGTGCAACGAATCTTGGTAACTTTATATATGACGATCCGCGCATGGGACTAAACTTGTTAATATTAACTTCAAGGTACATAATTCGCTCGATAGCCCACCCTAAAAAGAGAAATAAATAAATAATACACTTTTACTTGAAGACTATAAGATATTTTACCTGAATCGCGTTCTTGAAATTCAGTTGTTTGCGTTTTCATCATTTCTACAAATACATCATATACAGCACTCAAGTCAGTTGATTGATCAACAATTATATTAGGTGTATTAAATGATTTGATATCAGAAACATCCTGTGTTTGTATAATGTATCTACCAAACGCCTCCATATTCACTTTCACAGATTTGTGAATGTTTACCATCTCATTAAGCACGTTTAGAACTTTGTGCTTGATTTCACCAAAAAAACATTACATAATCAGTATGATTATTTTCACTTTGTACACGATAACTTATAATTCTACATTTCAAAGCACTGCGAACAACTTGTACACCGTCATTTAGTGGAGCACATGAATTTGTTCTATGTTGTAACGTTCTTCTGTGAATATGCATCTGATTTGCAGCGATCGTTACATTACAACACCAACATGTATTTAATGCAGCTGCGGATGTGTGAGGCTGAATCGTTTGTACATCTGCAGAGGTTGATGGTTTTGAATTAATTTGCGCGTCGCTATGTTTACATTTTTTGTTGGTGGCCCATCATCTTTAAACTTTTTACAAGAACGCATCTGATGGCGTCGCATATTATCACGACGTGTAAAACTAATACCACAAGCACTACATGTATACATTGTGACTGCACTCTAACAGAATTAGTTCAAGAATGAATTTCCATCCAACTCCCCTCCTTCATATATAGGAACACTGTAAAAACAACCTTCAAAACCACACGAGTGGTAGCATGAGACGCTGCGACCTTAATACGTGTACGATCGAGGTCGGAGGAATAGAAAACAATGACCTTGGCAAAAGCGCGCGTACCCGTGCGTCATAGACATTCAATCCGCGGTGCAAAGACCTTGAAACATATGCCCGTATACGTATGTGATCAAGGTCGGAGGAGTCGGGCGGTATAAATCAACTACTATTAGCCTCTATTAACAGAAGAAACGGAAATTTAATTTTTTAATAAGTGATGAACAGAATTGGTACAATGCGATTTAACACAGAAGCATATGGCTGAGCAGGGACTAGAGCAAGTCGGTGTCGACATTCTAGATTGGTTCGCGATACGGTACGATATTTTCAGGTATCGAATCCTCGATATTTTGTACCGGTAATACATTTTACATTACGGTACACTTTTAGCTAGTACCTACTGCATCAGATATTGACAAGTTTTCCAGTTAAATTGATTGGATTTGCGTGGCATGTGGCCGCACTACCTAAAATAGAAGTAGTGCTTGTATGTATATTGTATTATTTCAAACTTATTTGCAACATAAAAACTGTCGGCTTCTTTGACGAGGGCGGTAAAGGGATCAAAGAAGCCGACGCTTTTTATGTTGCAAGTAAGTTTGAAATAAACGTATACAGATAGTATACGTTTAGTTTTGTAGAAAAAGTTTAAAATATTAAGTCTTGTTTTGTTTTTATATTTTTGTTTGTATTTATTAATACGGTTTTATGTTTCATATTGTTTACGATAAAGAAAATTTTAAGAACCCTACATCCCTAGTTCGCGATAGTTTATGTTAGCCGTCCGTGGGTAACGCACGCGCCGCTCTAGCTAGCAATGGCACTTTTTCGGCGATCTATGCCACTTTTGCATCACGTTCATATAATAGATTCATAAAATGATTTCCCGATTTAACATACGATGGGACGGTGATACGATGCCTTGTTTGCAAGTCAAATTTGATTGGTTGGAATTCAAGTAAGAGATATTGAAAGTAGAAGTCATAAGAATTTTCATATTGGGTGTTTTTGTATGACATTTTTATATTGACTGTGTGTAACATTTCGGAAAATTTACTTGACAAAGAACATTTTCGTTTGTTATGGAAAAAGTACATTCGTAAAGTACGACGTCACGTTCGTCGTGTTAAAGAAACAATTGAAAATACTATAATCTCTCAATTATTGAACAATAAAGTGTGGATAACTGTTGATGAAGCCACGGACACAAGAAATAACAAGGTGGTGAATTAGACTAGGCGTCGAGGAGTAAAAAAGGCCCAATAAGGACATAATTCCAGGAAATCTAGAATTTGTTTTAATTTCTTTAATTATATGTCGAGCTCGGTAGCGCAGTGTGCCAGAGCGTTAAGTGACAAACGTAGCTGGCTTACTGCCTATCGACTTCGGGGTGCAAATCCCGGTTTTCGATTCTGGCAAAGTCGAAGTGTTTGGTTGTGTGCGTCCGCGTTTTTTTCAACTGTGTAACCCCTGTCCGAGCAGCTTCGGCTTTGGTTTGGGGGTTGTCTAATTTATGTGGTGTGTTTATGTTATCTCCCACTAATCACAAAGTTTTCTTCTCGTACGATGTTGAGTTTTTTACTTGTAATACCTACCAGTTTCGGTGCGATATGCGTAATTTCTAATAGATATGGACTATAAAACAATAATAAAGAATTAAGCACTCAATATTTAATACTCGTATGGGTAGAGTACATGGCGTGTTTTTTTCATTTGTAATACCACACGAAGTTTCGATTTTATCAGATAAATTTTTATTTACACGAAAACCTGGTTGTCATTATAACGAAAGCAAACTGTTTTTTGCAATTTTTGAGTTATATTGTCAGAACAAATTGTCAACAAAGTTTAAAAATGTATCCTAATCAAAATCTCGAGTGATATTTAGCATGACAATTCCTCGGAAGATTCCAGGTTCGTGTCCTCTTCGCGGTACACCCTGGACAGGCAGAGGCAATTTTGCCTGACAGATGCCGGCCGGGGTACCAGGGCTAACCACCCTGGGCCCCTTACAACCGACCCCAAACGGATGGGGGTCAGAGACAGATGGGAGGGGCCTCACGGGATGGTCTCAACGTTGACGACCCAGGCACTGAACACGGACGCTTTAAGTGGACGAGAGAACTACGGAATGACTTGCTATATGCCTTATTTGCCCAACAGGTATCACCTAATTACAGGACAATTTGAAATGCTCTTAAATACTTCCCAGAGCTGTCAGGTACTTCAATTAAAAGAATTGAAATAGTAATTTAATTATTTTTAAGTAATTAAATTACTTTAATTCAGTTACTTTTTTGGACGCCTTAAAATAATTGGTATTTGAATTACTTTTGTAAAAGTAATTGTAGTTGGTAATTATTTTATTGTTTTTGGTAATTGAAGTACTGAACAAATAATTCAATTCCTTTTGGGTAATTCAATTCCTTTCAGATACTTTAATTACTTTAAAATAATTGAAATTGTATCGAAAATATTCCGAGAAAAATCGCAACGCACTCGGCTATAATAACTTGTCTGAGCTTGTCGTTTGACAGTATTTTCGTTTTCTTTCAGTTATCCAGTGCACTACACAGTATACAAGTAGCTGTGATTGCAAGAAAACCATGTTTTTAATTATTTGTGTCCTTGTGTTTTTAATTCTTAAAAAGCTGGCTGGCAAGGTAAGTAAATATTAAATAACAAATTTGTTCTTTACTATTTTTTAAATATTAATATGTTATACATATGTATATCTCCGATATTGGCAATATCTATTATTTTACCTATTTGATTTAATCAAATACCTATTAATATTAGTTACACTGACAAAATTTTTTTAATAATGATTGTAGAAACAAAATTTTTGCACAGAAATGCGTTTCACGTTCAACTCAAATATCGAATAAAAAAATGTATGTCTGTATGTATGTTTGTGTGTAGATCATTTCTTGTCAACACAATAATTTCTTTTAGACTTGAAAATTTTATTTTAAATTTAGTACCTATATATGTAAAATAGCTTGGTAGAATATTACCTACATACGTGTTTGAATGACCTAATAATTATTTAAAAATACATGCACATTGTGCCTCTTTTTTGGTAGGTATTTGAATTTCTTTTATTTTCAGTCGATATTTCAATTATTTTTGGTAATTCAATTACATTCAAAGTAATTCAATTAAATAGAGTAATTGAAGTATAAGGTAAAGTAATTGAATTCCTTTACTTGAAATAAAAAATGTTATTTTCGACGAGTAATTGATACTTGAAGTACTGTGTAAAATGAGGAGTAATTGGTAATGGAAATATTTACTACTTTGATTGATAATTGGGAATTGGTACTTCAATTACTTTTAATGGGTAATTGTGACAGCTTTGATACTACCAAACATTTTATAATATTTAGCAACAAATCTTTATATTAAACATAAAGGTACAATAAATGTTATTGAAAATTAAATTTAAAAAAAGATAATGAGATAGTAATAGTTAAGAAAAACAAAATAAGAACTAATTATTGAGAAAAAATAAAATAATAACGATGAGAAAAACATGTACATCTACATAACACGCAAAAAAAATATTCAATAAAGGAAACGGTAAGCTAAAATTATATACTGAAAGTTTACTTAGCATATTTTACCAGCTGATTTTGTGTGCAAAAGTTTATATCACAATGTTGACTTAAAATGTGAAAATAAAGCACATACAATTTATTGGTGATTTTAGCAACATATTGGTATTGGCTCGTTTAGTGTAAAATGTGAGATTTTGTCGAGAATGCATTCTTGGAGTGAAAAAATTAATTTGTGAAAGAATTTGAGGACAGTCAATTTTATTATGTAATAAATTGTATAGAAAAAGTAGCATAGAACAAATTCGCCTATACTCTAAGCTTCCAAAATGAAATGTGCTTAGAAGATAATTGTTATCTATGCCCCTCTCAGGATATATTCCTGCATCTCTAAATGATAAAAATTTTAAAAACCCTTTGAACTTGCCCTAACGCCCTGGAGTGGGTTGGATCCCTTGATGTGAAAATAACACTGACGTAGTTTTCCACGAAACACGAAAACACTATATACTGCACTCGATGTGTGCTTCACCAACCAAGTTGGCATCATCTGGAGATGATTAAAACTGTTTTAATCATCTCCAGATTATACCAACTTGGCTGTGTTTCGTGGAAAACTGCATCAGTTTTTCTCTAACGCGTCTTTGTGAACTATACAGAGTGTTTCACCAGGAGCTGCATCGATCGATATAGGGAAAAGTACGCACCAAAATTTTTTGAAAATTTAGGGAATTACTAATGGCAGTGTGGTCAATCCAACTAAAATAATTACAAGCATCTGGCACTTCCGGTTATACCGGAACTCGATACCAACATTGCTTATTTTAAAAGGAATATCCTATATATTTTAGGGTTTTCGAAGAGAGCATAAAATTCTGAGTCAAAAACATGTATACCATGCCCAAACCCAGCCGTTTCAGAGATATTTGACATTTAAAAAACTGAGCTGAATATACAAGGGTTTCTTTAAAAATAAAAAAAGGTTTAATAATTTCCGGCAGTGACATATAGGTTAATACGCACTTCTAATCAGTGGAATGTCACATACCCATTTCCGCATAATATACAGGTTGGCAATTTTGTATTTTTCAATTTTTCAGTCAACTTTTTTATTTGATGTCAATTATTTTTTCTTTTTGAATTCGGATTCCTTAGAAAAAATACAAAAGTTGATTTTTGGAATTTTTTCTTAGGCGAAAAATCAGGCACTTAGAATGACCACCCTGTATTAAGGCCATAATAAAGTAAAGATGTAGTAAAAAGTATCCAGAGTCCTTCACTTAACGAGTCACAGAATGTTATAAAATAACCGAAACAAATATTATTGTACGTAATACTTATTTTCTTAGGATTCACGATTCATTGAAGAAACAGTTCATGGACCATAATTAAAAACCGTTAGGTTTTTTTGTTCAGATATGTCACAATAAATAGTTTATCATAACTAATTCGATTAATTATTAATTAAGTTAGTGTTACAGGTAGGTAATTATTGTTTATATATGTTTTTTTTATATACCTATTTACAAGTTATTATCTGACAATCGTTATTAATATAATTTTAGATCATAAAACTCTTAAAAAACAATTCTTAATAAATAGGAACGATGTTGAAGAGATAGTAGTTTAAGAAAGAGAGACAATTCTCCTATGTTAAGTTGACAATATTTGGAAATTGTTCAGAATTAAAAACTGAGTATAATGATCCGTTTCAGAATCGACCGACCGACAAGGATGCATACCGTTTTTTAAAAGCTTTTCATGAGTTCCCGTTTCAGAAAAATATAAGGATTTTTTTGCAAATGTTACGATTTTTCTCAACTTGTTTATAACAATTGTTTATTTAAAAGAAGTTGTAAATTACAAGGGATACACTTTTTTCGGACGTTTTTCAACATCCTTAAACATTTTCCATGCCAGGGGTTGAAAAAAATGATATTTTTGTTTAGTTATGAAATTTTTATGGCGAAACTACAGATTTTATAATAAAATATCAAGGGATCAGATTTATCAGTTATTAAAGGCTTCCATAGACGCTTAAGCGGCCCATTCACTAGGCGATACTAAAGCTACCGGGTCGAGCAATCTCGTCGTCTTCGACAACATTTCCATAGTCACTGAGCAAACGCAGTTAGATCGCAAGCGATACATGAATCGTCTAAGCAGTCTGTCAATCTTTTGATTGACAGCCTGTTCCGTAAATCCGATCACAATCGCTGACTATCTGATGCAGATTACACAGTGCACATAGTAAATGGACGATTTCGTCCGGCTCGATGACTTGCTAGATGCGCGCATGCGCGTATCACTTCGTTTTGTTCCACATACTGGTTACACGTGTTTTTCTATTGTAGGTTCTTCAAGAGTGCACGTTATCATTGGTTTGGTAAATATTCTGGTGTTTTGGTTGTTTGTAAAGTGATTTTCGTGTATATAATGGCTGATAAGGAAAGAGAGGAAGAAAGACAAGAAGAACATGATTACGGAAAAGAATTTGTTATGCCGTGAAAGAATTCAGCAACGCATACCGTTCTCAATTCACATTTTGAAAAAAAAAGCGTTCGAAAAACTGGTCAAGTTATCCAAATAAGTTAATCGAAATCCACGCTACACGTCGGTCTGTCTTGAATTGATGGAGGACAAGAAAAGATCAGTTATCAACCAAACCTCCTGTATATCGCCTAGTGAATAGGAAGCTGGGAGAGCAACCGAATCTCCAATTAATTTCACAGTAATCACATTGTACAATCCGGTTGCTTCAGTATCGCCTAGTAAATGGGCCGCTTTAGACTCTTACTTCTATTAGTCTGTACAGGTGTCCAAATTGGTGGCGATTGACGAGTTTCACCTATTTGTGCATTAGATAAAGAACCACTGATTACATATTCTCGAGAAGAGTTGTATTTAAATAAGTATACGCCAAACAAATAAGAAACTAAAGGTACATACGTCTTTCCGCAGATTTAAGATGCAGAGAGTTTTAGCTATAACAGTTAAGAGTCTTATATACCCTATTAAAACATAATTCTCGAATATCTCGTTTAAAACTTATCCGATTTGAATGCGATTTTTACAAGATTTTTCAAAAATATGTATAAAATGTCGGAATGTATTTTTTTTTTTAGGGTCGTCAAAAAAATTTTCGCATGCATTTTAAATATTTTGTATCAAAATTTTTTAACATTCCGACATTAGTCACTGTTTGTAACGTTTATATTCATGTGATCCAACTCTTGGATTAGTTGAAAATAAATTTATTAGAAAACTAAAAACTGCATATCTGTATTCCGATAATAGCTGCCATCTCGCATGATATTTCGGAAACACGGATGCACTTGCATACACTGGACTCGTTTGCGGGAGGGGAATCGGGCACTTAGGAACCACGTTGCGATTTTCGTAAACAACAGTGGCGTGTGTATTCTAGAGATATTTCAAATTTACTTATTTGTTATAAAGTGGGTACACTTGATTTCAATAAAAACTGGTACACTTTCTTTTAGCTATGTAAATCATTCGTTCTTTGATTGATATTAATAATCTTACAAATGTCACTTTGTCGTTAATCAGTGGCGTCATTATTAAAAATGGTTCGACATCTAACAGATATTCAAAAATTTCGAATTGTTTCTAAAATTGAAGATGGTTGGTCCATAAGAAGACTTGCTGCTGAATACAATGTGAGTAAAACCACGATAATGAGTGTTAAAAAACAATGGGAAACCAACCAAACGGTATCCCGTAAAGTTGGTTCCGGTAGGCCCAGAAAGAGCAATAATCAAGAAGATGAAAATCTTATAAATTACCTAATAGAAAACCCCTTTTCAGACTGCAGTAAATGCAATTTCAGAGACAAATTTCCCTGCTTCGGTATCTACTGCTTGCAGAAGAATAAAACTACAAAGCGACTTGAAGAGTTGTTCAGCGGCTAAAAAATACAAACTTTCAGAAGAAAAGAAGCAGGGTAGGATTATTTTTGCACTCAACTATATAATCAATGATGAAAACTTCTGGGGACAAGTTGTCTTTTCTGACGAAAAGGTTTTTAAATCCTGTAACGATGGACATGTTCGTGTATATAGGCCTCCTTCCACTAGATACGACGAAAAATATACTTTCGATCCACAAATATTAGGAAGGTTTTCAGTCAATGTCTGGGCTTGGATGAGCCTAAATGGGTTAGGTGTGTGTTGGAACAGTGGTGGTCATCTCAATTCCATTAAATATATTGAAATATTAGACAATATTATGTTGCCGTCAGTAATAGAGGTGTTTCCGGAAAATAATTTTATTTTCCAACAAGACAACTGCTCCATATATACGGCCCATCGTGTCAGGCAATGGTTTCTTAATAAAAACATAGAGTTGTTACCGTGGCCATCTTAAAGTCCGGATTTAAATCCAATTGAAAATGTATGGAGACTAATGGTGAAACATATAAGAAAATTAAATAACCATCCAAATAATGCCCAAGAATTGGAAGGGATAATTGAAGACGCTTGGGAGAACTTGTCGCAAGAAGTTGACCTTGCAAGAAATCTGATTTTGTCCATGCCTGCAAGACTTCAGGCAGTTTTACACGCTAATGGAGCAATGACAAAATATTAGTTAATTCTGTATTACGTAATTGAAGTTCATTTATTTTATTTTTTTATTGTATTTTTATGTTCAGTTTGCATTGTTTACATTTTTTTTTAATCTCAAGTGGTATTTTTGTGTTCTTATTTTAAAAATAGAATTATCATTATTCAGTTAGTATTTTAATTACAACCATTAGTAGAATTATCCGTAACAAATATTATTTTTTTAAACAATAATATGGCAGGCTTGAAAATGTTTTGAAAAAGTTATTTTCTAATTATTTTTTAAAATTCCATTTGAATAAAATAAAAGAGAAAGGTTTAATAAGTTTAAAAACACAAAGAGAAAACCGATCTCCTCCAAAAAGAATATCGGCCACCTTCGACATTCGCCGCGATAATTTCGGTTTGGCTGTATATATGCACCGCGGGCTGCGCGGGTGTGGTAAAATCGAGACTATATTTCACTTGCATCTGATATAGACTCTTAAACACTTTTAATAATATAAGAAACGTGTATTCTAAATACACATTAAGAGTTTTCTTAAAATATTATTTCAAAATATTTTCAAATTGCAATTCACTAAGATTAAGGCAGAGTGGATACCTATTTTACATTCCTAACGGTATTTATAAATTTCGGTATTCTGTTGGAAAGTATTCTCTACAGTATTTATTAAATCACACAGACAAAAGTCCAAGGGAGTCAAGTCTGTAGACCTCGGCTGCAAAGAAAGTTACGTCCTACTCACTGATAAAGAGAGTTGGCATTTCGATCCGCAAATCATGGGTGGTGCCAGATAGAGAAATACCCAAGTACGTAAGCGAGACTAGTTTACTATTTTAATCTACTGTTATGCGTCGAGGTGTCAATAAGGTAATTTATTTCTCTCCATTGTATTGTTAATAATTTTATCTTTTGTATTTTATTCTTGATATTAATTTAATAATAAAGTATGTCAGACCTGCCCAAGAGTTAAAAACGGTCATACGCTGACAAAGTGAATACATGTATCAGTGATTTCCCGGATTTATTCTACAATGGTGTTATAATAATTTGTAAGGTGTGCGAGACAAACGTGATTGTAAATGTCACGTAAATCATAAAACTAAAAAAAAGGCGTGCCTTCGACAACATAGTTTATGTTCGATTTATTCTTAATGCTGATTGCTTGTGATATTCCGCTGCATATACTCGATAAACAACCATTTCAGGAGTTCTGGAACAAATACAATCCCAAGGTGACGTTACCAAGTTGCACAACGTTGCGTAACTATGTACCAACTGCAAGCGAAGACATTGTAAATAAGATCAAATGTGTACTAAAAAAATACACGGCTGTGGTTATGAGTTGACGAGACAACAGATTGTAAAAAAAGTTCTATTGTAAATGTTATAATAGGTGTACTGAACCCTCTTAAATTAACATTTACACTGTTGCTAGCTAGCAAAAGACTAACTGAGTGTACTGGCCAAACAATTACGCAGGTGGTGCTGGAGACGTTAGAAAAATTGGACCTATCAAAAAGTCAAGTGTTGATGTTTGTGATCGATCGTACCGCAACAATTCATTTAGTAGATCGTTCTCTTCAAGAATACTGTTGTAGGTTAGTACATGACGTGTAAAGTACATGCTTTACACCTTGTGGCAGAAACTATTCGACAAGGTTTTCCAGAGGTAGATGCATTAATAACAAGTACTTAAAAAGTGTTTTTTAAATCTCCCAAACGTCTTCGCCCATTTCATAGCAAGTGTCCCGGTATTCCCGAACCACCAGAGCCGATTATTACACGTTGGGGAACATGGTTGGAGGCAGCATTTTATTATGCTGAATATTTACAACAAATAGAAGCTGTGATACTACAATTCAATCCAGACAAGGTTGCAGCTATTAAGGAAAGCCAGATAAAATTCGAAGATGTTTTTGTTGAAACAGCTTTGAAAACTATTCACAAGAACTATAAAGGATTACATGACGCCATACAAAACTCACAAAACAGTGCGTTGTCGTTAGCGGAGTCACTGCAAATAGTGGACGAAGTAAATCGTCTGCTACACTCTATAGGTGACGCAAAAAATGAGCCCGTTGGATAAAAGTTCGCACGTGTTAAAGCAAGACACCGGTTTTACCAGATTAAGACAAATTTGTGATGGTACTGATGGTGCATCTGCAGATCCGTTAAGTGAGTTCAAAGACTATTTTAAGTATGCTTGTATTACATCAGTAGATGTCGAAAGGTCGTTCTCAAAATATAAGCATATTTTTTCACCACGTCGAACATTACTCTCGAAGACAATCATAGAAACATACATGATGCTGCAAAGTTTTTACACACCTTTTCCAGTTTGTGATAACCAAGCTAGTTAAGAGGGTAAGTTGTGCATACATTGTTATAAATTGTAACACTTTATTGCTTTTATTATTAGTTAATTTCTTTTCTTACACTTATTATGGTGCGTACGCCTATGTCCTGCGGCGCATTTTTGCCAACTCTAATGATAAATTGGTGTGACAAACTGAAGTCGTTTGTTATAATAATTTGTACATTCTGTATGAATTTCAAAGTGTAAACTCGTTTTGTTCATGTACTTTGTAAATATTGATTTCATTTGAGAGTGGATTTCGCACCCTTGGACGGTTTGCAAGTAATTATTTTTTTAATATGTCATTTCTTACAATAATTTATACAATCCCTATTAGTTTCAAGATGATAACTTGTCTAGATAATGTACTTTCAAAATATTTATTTCATTCGAGGGTGGATTTCACACCCTTGGACGGCTTGCAAGTGAATGGCATTATAATGCGTCATTTGTTATAATAATTTGTACATTCCGTATGAATCTCAAAGTGATAACTCGTTTTGTTCATGTACTTTGTAAATATTGATTTCATTCGAGGGTGCATTTCACACCCTTGGAAGGCTTGCAACTAAATGATATTTTAATGTGTCGTTTCTTATATTAATTTATAGATTACCTATTGATTACAAGATTATAACTCGTTTCTTTCATGTACTTTCTAAATATTGATTTCATTCGAAGGTGGATTTCGCGCCTTTGGACGGCTTGCAAGTAATTATTTTTTTAATATGTCATTTCTTACAGTAAATTATACATTCCCAATTAATTTCGAGATGATAACTCATCTATATAATGTACTTTGAAATTATTAATTTCATTCGAGGGTGGATTTACATTCTGTATGAGTTTCAAAATGATAACTCGTTTTGTTTATGAACTTCATTCGAGGGTGGACTTCGCACCCTTGGAAGGATTGCAAGTAAATGATATTTTAATGTGTCGTTTCTTATATTAATTTACATATTCTCAATTAATTTCAAGATGATAACTCGTTTTGTTCAGCTACTTTAAAAATTTTTGTTTTAATATAGGGTGTATTTCGCATCCTTGAACCTGTCAATTAAACCTTTTTTAGTTACCTCATATGTTACCTTCTACTTACACAAGTATTGATGCTAAGTCGTTTGCCGCATACCTTTTTTTCTGTTCATTAGGGGTGCATTTCAACCCTTTGAACGATTACCGAATGAAGCGTTAAGAACAATAATTAATTTTTGCTGAGTTTATGACTTATGAAGATTTAACACACTTTCTTCGTTTATTTTAAGCATTTTATTGCTTTGGGGATGTTTTTGATGAAATAAATAAATCAGTTTTCAAAAATGGGTTGCGGGTTAATTATTTAGATACATACATAAAATGAACAGTTACATTTTCCAAAATTTTTAGCACCTATTTTATTCTGGACGCACTCCCCTGAACCTTTGGCTGTTTCCGACATTTAGCTGTTAACTTTTGGCTGCCAAGTTCACACCGATTGAAATTAAACATTTGGAAGCCGTGTTAATTCAACGAGGTAGTTGAGCAAGTTTTATCGTAATACTCTTAAACCACAATTTAGTGAGGCTAATTAATTGATAAAAATGTTGTGGTTTTTAATTTGTACCCAAATTGAAATATGAAAATTAATAATTTATTCATTAGTTCCATACCAGCCATGGTGGGTCTTTTTCAGTGCGGTGTTGTTCACACTTCTAGGTTTTAGTTTTAATAGTGAAACAAATGAAGACACTCTGGTGTTGGTTCATACGGTAATTATCATTTTTAACAAATTTTAAAAAACTTTGAAACTTTATAATTTAATAAATTAATCTATATTAGTATTGTCTCGTGTGTATTGTTTATAATTACTTGTGGCTCTTTATTTTTCTGTCACAGTTTCTTAGTTTCCTTAGGTATTAAAACACCACTTTCTTACAAATTGTTCAAAGGGTTAAATATATCTGTGCCACAAGAATCTTTTTTTAAAAACGCTGTTGCCTGTCTAAAACTGTCCCACTTTAAAATATAACCCGAGTATGATATTAATAAATGATATATTATTGTAAATTAAAAAATTAAGTTGACGTTTCGAAAAATCACTTTGTTTCAGCTCTCAAAATTGTTAAAATTGGTCAGGCAGTGTTGGATTGTTAATAATCCTTCATACATATAAGATATTATAATAATATGTTGTTTAACTCGTTTTTGTAATGGCGAAATCGTTGGCATATTAGCTAATTGTTGTTAAATTTTTTTTCATTTACACATAATATTATGCATATTATACAGTTATTATTATTACATTCCTTAAGAAGATATACTCTGTTTGGTTTTTGTGTTGCATAAAATATTTTCCTATTCCGTTGAATAGCGAGTGTCTTGTATTCTTGGATTATATTTATGTGTTTTATCTTGAATTTCTAAGATTTCCAAATCGTCGTTATTATTTTCACTGATGGAACCACATCCCCTTTAATTGTCACACTCCTAAAATTCATTATTTCCTTCTGTGTATACAGTGTGTCCCAAATTGTGGGTAGGGTTTGATATATTACTAACTCGGAGATAGAACGATGGTTAAATGGTGAAAGTTTTGCAGTTTTTTATGGCCACTTCGAATCTGTTTAGCACCCTTAGTTTTTGCGTAACTTTCAAAATACTGAAAGTTTGCCTTTTTTGTTTACTCCATAACTACTTAATCATTATCTATAAGGGTTGGAAACTTGTACACTATTAGAACATTTTTTAAATATATGTACAGGGTGAACCCGCGAGAATTCCCATCCCCCTTTTTTTCGGTTATTTTTGGAGTTAGAAAGACGTTTCAAAAAACTGATTGTAAGTACTATTATAATTTTTTTTATGATGACCTCATTGTATATTCATGGTATTTCATAAAAGTGTAATCAACCCACCTAACATTTTTTTAAATAGAACACCCTATATATTTTTAGTTTTTTGAAATCTATGTTTTATTATGATTCCAGTGATATATACATATTATATATTTGCATTATTCGTTTGGAAGATACAAATTGTTAAAATATGCTTCGGGTATATTCCTACGTTCAGTTTCAGAATAATACATGATTTTATCTAATAGAACTATTTCACACACCGTTATGACAACAGAAAATGACTGTTAATCGACTGACAGATATTCAATTATTTAGCGGCTTATTTATTTTTCCATAGGCTTCTAGAAATATGATATTTCATAATTTCTGTTTCATTTTAATTCGATATTTTAACAGCTTGTATCTTCCAAACAAATAATGTAAATATATAACATGTATATATTACTGGAATGTTAATAAAATGTAGATTTCAAACAACTAAAATTATTAGTGTATAGTGTTCTATTTAAAAAATATAAGTTGGTTTGATCACACTTTTATGCAACATCATGTACATTCCACAGAGGTCATCATAAAAATATTCACAAAATTTGCTACGATAACATGTATTGTATAATATATTACTGGAATCGTTATTTAATCGTATTTAAAAAAATATATATAAGTTGGTTTAATCACACTTTTATGCAACACCATGTATATTCACAGATGTCGTCATAGAAAAAATTCATAAAATTTCCTACGATCTGTTTTTCGAAACGTCTTTCTAACTTCAAAAAATAACGGAAAAAAAGGGGGTGGGAATTTTCGCGGGTTCACCCTGTACATTATTAACGAGTTTGTTTACCATGATTCAAAACGAAATTATGGATAAGTCGCTGATTTTGAAGTTACAAATTTTTTAATTGTTTAAAGATTAGTTTGAACCACTGGAACCCTGTGCATGTCGATAAATATTTACAGGTACATTACTAACGAGTTTGTTTACCATCGATCCTAAACGAAATTGGACAAATAACTGGTTGAAATTTAATTATAACCTGATTATAATCTAATTGTAATCTTATTATAATCTGGTTAAAATCTATTTATAATTTGTTTATAATCTGGTTAAGATTTGATTATAATCTAATTGTAATCTGATTATAATTTGATTAAAATATGAATAGAATCTGATAAGAATCTGATTATATTTTGATTGTAATCTGATTCTAAACCGATTATAATCCGACTGTAATCTAATTATCATCTGATTACGTTCTGAATAAAATCTGATTGTAATCTGATTAGAATCTGATTAAATCTGATTATAATCTGTTTAAAATATGATTAGAATATAATTGTAATCTGATAATAATTTGATTATAATCTGATTAAAATCTGATTAGGATCTAATTATAATCTGATTGTAAACTGATTATAATCCGAATACAGTCTGATTATAATCTGTTTGTAATCTGATTATAATCTGATAAGAATCTCTTTATAAACTGATTAGAATCTGATTAATCTTTTGTCTACCTTCGATCAAAACTAAATTATGGATAAATAGCTGGTTGAAAAAATAAATTTTTTAAACAGTTTTTAAAGGGTTGTTCTCACTCTTGGGGCCCCTTGCAAGTCAATGAAAATTTGAAGGTATATTACTAACGAGTTTGTGTATCATCGATCAAAACGAAATTATGGACAATAGCTGGTTGAGAAATAATTTTTACTCCCATTGCAAGAGGATGAAAATTTAGAGCTACATTACTAATGAGATGATATTTTACAAGTTGTTGGCTGTTAAAGTAGAAATTATTTCTTCAATAAAAAGCAGAAAAAACTTTATTTCCTATTTTTATTTTTAGAGGACTTCCAGCCAGGTATATGCCATAAAAAATAAATTATATTCAAAACTAAAAGATCCAATAGAGAAATTAAATCAAACCCATGTTATTTATAAAATTGATTGCTCAGATTGCGATAGGTGTTACATTGGACAAACCCAACAATATTTAAATAAACGTATAAATCAACATAAATTATCAATTAGAAATTCCATAGCAACTCCTATATCAAGTAGCACAGCATTAGCTGAACACGCCATAAATAATTCACATAATTTTAACTTTCCGGATACAACCATACTGCATAAAGAAAGAAATTCCAAAAAAATGCATGTTTTTGGAAATGGCCGAAATACAAAATAACAAAAAAACAGTAAATTATCAAACAGATATAGAAAATCTAAGTAGCATATATATAGCAATCTTATTCAATAGTAACAATTTTTATACATCCTGTATATGTGCTAACTGCAAAATCTCTTCTCAACGGCTATCCAATATCATGAGAATGTTTACAATAACTCTGTCACTCGGACCATCAATATAAGTATACTATCAGCTGTTATAATTACCTACTCTTAAAAAGAACACACAGCGATGACACCAAATACTGATCATTCTCTGCCTAACACGTCGAACTACACGTACAACACATACCTACCAAATAAAAAAGTGATGAAAAAACAAAATAAAACCAGCCCATATAATGAAATTAAAATAGAAAATTTATATTAGGTAAGAAAATACTTTTTTAGATATGTATTCTGTCACTAATCTAATTTAAAACTTATGTAAAACCATTATTTTTAGCTTTTAACCTTTGAAAAAGTCCGAAAACTCGGACGAAACGTAGGATAAATTGTCCATATACCTGGCTGGAAGTCCTCTAAAAATAAAAATAGGAAATAAAGTTTTTTTCTGTTTTTTATTGAAGAAATAATTATTACTAACGAGTGTCTTTATCATTGATCATGATGAAATTATGGACAAATAGCTAGTTGAGAAAATTAAAATTTTTCAAAAATTTTTAAAGGGTCGTTTTCACTCCTGGGACCCTTTGCAGGTCGTTGAAAACTTACAGGTACATTAATAACGAGTATCTTTACCATCGATCTAAATGAAATCATGGACAAATAGCTGATGAGAAATTAAAATTTTTTAAAAAAGTTTTACAGGGGTTGTTCTAACTCCTGGGATCCTTTGCAGGTCGATGAAAATTTATAGGTACATTACTAACGAGTTTCTTTACCATCGATCATAACGAAATTATGGACAAATAGTTGAGGAAATTTTTTTTTTTTTTTTTTAATTTTTAGAGAGTTGTTTTAACCCCTGTGACCCTTTGAAACTCGAAGAAAATTTACAGGTACATTCCTAACGAGTTTCTTTACCATCGATCAAAACGAAATTATAGACAATTAGCTAGTTGAGAAATTAATTTTTTTTAATTTTTAAAGGGTTGTCTTAACCCCTGCGACCCTTTGCAAGTCGATGAAAATTTACAGGTACATTACTACGAGTATCTTTACCATCTATCTAAATGAAATCATGGACAAATAGCTGGTTGAGAATATTGAATGTTTGAATTTACGCACTTAACAGCTAAAGGATTGGTGGCGCCTCTATAATCCGACAGTGTTTATTTTATTCTAATTCTGTCAGTCACAAATTAAATGTTCGCAGTTTGTAAAGTTTTTAAAGAATAATAAAACAGTTTCCTCAACAAAATTTAATAGAGAAACTAAAATTTTTAAAAATGTTTAAAAGGTTGTTTTAACCCCTGGTACCCTTTGCAAGTCGATGAAAATTTACAGGTACATTACTAACGAGTATCTTTACTATTGATCATGATGAAATTATGGACAAATAGCTAGTTGAGGAAATTAAAAATTTTAAAAAAATTTTTAAAGGGTCGTTTTCACTCCTGGGACCCTTTGCCGGTCGATGAAAATTTACAGATACATTAATAACGAGTATCTTTACCATCGATCTAAATGAAATCATGGACAAATAGCTGATGAGAAATTAAAATTTTTTAAAAAGTTTTACAGGGGTTGTTTTAACTCCTGGGATCCTTTGCAGGTCGATGAAAATTTATAGGTACATTACTAACGAGTTTCTTTACCAGCGATCATAACGAAATTATGGACAAATAGCTGAAGAATTTTTTTTTTAATTTTTAGAGAGTTGTTTTAACCCCTGTGACCCTTTGAAACCCGAAGAAAATTTACAGGTACATTACTAATGAGTTTCTTTAGCATCGATCAAAACGAAATTATGGACAAAAAGCTGGTTGAGAAATTTTTTTTTTTTTTTTTAATATTTAAAAGGTTGTCTTAACCCCCTGCGACCCTATGCAAGTTGATGAAAATTTACAGATACATTACTAACGAGTACCTTTACCATCTATCTAAATGAAATCATGGACAAAGAGCTGGTTGAGAAATTAAAATTTTTAAAAGATTTTAAAAGGTTGTTTTAACCCCTGGTACCCTTTGCAAGTCGATGAAAATTTACAGGTACATTACTAACGAGTTTCTTTATGATCGGTCAAAACGAAATTATGGACAAATAGCTGGTTGAGAAATACTTTTTTTTAAATATTTAAATAGTTGTTTTAACCCCTGAGACCCCTTGCAAGTAGATGAAAATTCACAGGTACATTACTAACGAGTATCTTTATCATCGATCAAAACGAAGTTATGGACAAATAGCTGGTTGAGAAATTACAAATTTTTTGAATTTTTAAATGGTTGTTTTAGCCCCTGGGACCCTTTGAAAGTCGATGAACATTTCCAGGTACATTACTAACAAGTTTCTTTACCATCGATTAAAACGAAATTACGGGTAAATAGCTGGTTGAAAAATTAAAAAACTT
Organism: Rhamnusium bicolor; assembly: GCA_029963845.1. Lineage (NCBI taxonomy): Eukaryota > Metazoa > Arthropoda > Insecta > Coleoptera > Cerambycidae > Rhamnusium > Rhamnusium bicolor. Next base: position 20,256 of record JANEYF010001126.1, read on the forward strand.
TTAAATTTTTTAAGGGCCGTCTTAAACTCTGAGACCCATTGCAAGTCGATGAAAATTTACAGGTACATTACTAACGAGTTTCTTTACCATCGATCAAAACGAAATTATGGACAAACAGCAAGTTGAGAAATTAATTTTTTTATATTTAAAGGGTTGTCTTAACCCCTGAGACCCTTTGCAAGTCGATGAAAATTTACAGATACATTACTAACGAGTATCTTTACCATCTATCTAAATGAAATCATGGACAAATAACTGGCTGAGAAACTAAAATTATTAAAAATTTTTAAAAGGTTGTAACCCCTGGTACCCTTTGCAAGTCGATGAAAATTTACAGGTACATCACTAACGAGTTTCTTTATGATCAGTCAAAACGAAACTATGGACAAATAGCTGGTTGAGATTATTTTTTTAATAATATAAATAGTTATTTTAACCCCCTGAGAACCCTTGCAAGTGGATGAAAATTCACAGGTACATTACTAACGAGTATCTTTATCATCGATCAAAACGAAGTTATGGACAAGTAGCTGGTTGAGAAATTACAAATTTTTTTGAATTTTTAAATGGTTGTTTTAGCCCCTGGGACCCTTTGAAAGTCGATGAACATTTCCAGGTACATTACTAACAAGTTTCTTTACCATCGATTAAAACGAAATTACGGGTAAATAGCTGGTTGAAAAATTAAAAAACTTTTAAATTTTTTAAGGGCCGTCTTAAACTGTGAGACCCATTGCAAGTCGATGAAAATTTACAGGTACATTACTAACGAGTTTCTTTACCATCGATCAAAACGAAATTATGGACAAACAGGAAGTTGAGAAATTAATTTTTTTTATATTTAAAGGGTTGTCTTAGCCCCTGAGACCCTTTGCAAGTCGATGAAAATTTACAGATACATTACTAACGAGTATCTTTACCATCTATCTAAATGAAATCATGGACAAATAACTGGTTGAGAAACTAAAATTATTAAAAATTTTTAAAAAGTTTGTAACCCCTGGTACCCTTTGCAAGTCGATGAAAATTTACAGGTACATCACTAACGAGTTTCTTTATGATCAGTCAAAACGAAACTATGGACAAATAGCTGGTTGAGATTATTTTTTTAATAATATAAATAGTTATTTTAACCCCCCTGAGAACCCTTGCAAGTGGATGAAAATTTACAGGTACATTACTAACGAGTATCTTTATCATCGATCAAAACGAAGTTATGGACAAGTAGCTGGTTGAGAAATTACAAATTTTTTGAATTTTTAAAGGATTGTTTTAGCCCCTGGGACCCTTTGCAAGTCGATGAAAATGTCCAGGTACATTACTAACAAGTTTCTTTACCATCGATCAAAACGAAATTATGGATGAATAGCTGGTTGAAAAATTAAAAAAAAATTAATTCTTTAAGGGCTGTCTTAACCTCTGAGACCCATTGCAAGTCGATGAAAATTTACAGGTACATTACCAACGACATTCTTTACCATCGATCAAAACGCTGGTTGAGAAATTAAAATATTTTAAAATTTTTAAAGGATTGTTATAACCGCTGGGACCTTTTGCAAGTCGATAAAAATTCACAGGTACATTACTAACGAGTTTCTTTAACATCGATTAAAACGAAATTACGGACGCATAGCTGGTTGAGAATTTTTTTTTAAATATTTAACGGGTTGTTTTAACCCCTGGGACTATTTGCAATTCGATGAAAATTTACAGGTACCTTACTAATGAGTTTCTTTACCATCGATCTGACCGAAATTATAGACAAATTTTTTATTACAATTCCAGTGATATGTACATATATATTGTATTATTATTTTGGGAGATACAAGCTGTTAAAATATGCTTCGAGTATATTTTTGCGTTCATATTCAGAAAAATATACGATTTTATTTAATAAAAATATTTGAAACACAAGTTATGACAACAGGAAATGACAAGTTAATCGACTGACAGATATTTAATTATTTAGACTCTTATTTATTTTTCCTTAGGCTTCTAGAAATATCACATTTTATAGTTTCTACTTCATCTTAATTCAATAGTTTAACAGCTTGTATCTTCCAAACAAATTATGCAAATATATAACATGTATATATTACTGGAATCGTTATTTAATCGTATTTAAAAAAATATAAGTTAGTTTACTCACATTTTTATGCAACACCATGTATATTCACAGATATAGTCATAGAAAAATTCATAAAATTTCTTACGATCCATTTTCGAAACGTCTTTCTAACTCCAAAAATATCGGAGAAAAGGGGGGTGGGAATTCTGGCGGGTTCGACCAGCAACATTTTTCTATCTTCACATTTTCTTGATATATTCATACTAACTTCTGTTTTTCTAATGGGCGCCATTTTTCATTGATTAAATCGTGCTTTGCATGTGTATTTCCAAGATATATCACAGTTTCAAAAACAATTGTTTGTTAATTGATAAAAGCTGTTTTTCGACGAGTGGGCCTTGAAAAACATTATTATTCCTATTTAGATAGGGAACTTTTTCATTTTCTAAATAGCTACCGATGTTATCTGATCATGTTTTTTGAGTTTCCTTGCTACGAACGAGCAAAACAGGCAAAAATATTAATATCAACTAGGATACCTCAAGTAGGCCCGTTGAAATGACAACAAACAAAATGTATCCAATAATTAATTATTATGACAGTTTGCCAAAAAATTGTGCATCGTTTTAAAGTATGGTTTCAAGAGTTATATTTGCTAGTTTTGTTGTTATTTAGTGTTGAAAAAAAAAAGATTTTAGGAACCCAGTTAATCGGACCATTTGCATTTGATTATACGATAAATGGAGAAGATTTTTGGAGATATTGGGTGTAAGAAATATTTATTTATTTATTTATTTAACAATTTGGTTGCCCAACAGAAGCAAGCGCTTCACAGGGCTACACAGTTTTATAATAATAAGAGAATAATGAATAACATCTCATGAATAATGACAAATAGAGACAAAAATGAAAAAAAAAACTAAAAAAGAGAAAAAACTAAATCTAAAAAAAAATAACTACTAACAAAAAAATGTATTTTAGTACAATATTGTAACGGCCCAACCTCCCTCACCCCCTCGTATATTTTGTATTTAATTTATTCCCCTTTTGCTAAGTCTCACCTGTCGTGAAGCGACAGGTAATAATTAATTCATTGGCCTTTTTCGTGATCGTCTAGTTTTAGTGGTAGGACCCAAATTTGTGGTGTTATTATAACCTCATAGGTACGTTTATAAAGTTTGGTATTACTTTGTTTCATTTATTAGGTTTAATTTGTTTTAATTTGATTACATAATTTTTACCAATTAATATGAGCACTAATCTGCACTGCACTGATATATCTTTTAAAGAATGACTAGTATAGGTCAGAATTGGCTTGAGATTTATGATGTGATTTACTTAGCATTCACTTTTGTAACTGAAAATAGAAACAAGTCAAGGAAACTCACATAACGTTTTTACACCCTTTATTTCTGTGCTTAGACAACTGTCCATAAGAAATACATTGAGATTTAGCTAGTTGAACTTGCAAAGCAACCAAACCTGGTTACCTGCGCGGAAACTTTCGCTTCGGAGTTTAGATAACATCTGTAAAACTTTACAGATGGTTGCAAGGGAAACTTCCCTTGTATGCGGTACTCGACCGTCCCCTGACAGAGAAGACGGACAGATGCAGACGACCAGCTTTGATTAATTCGCGGGCTCGTTGCTACCGTGTGACAGTACTATAAATACGATTAACGCTTGTCAATTTCAATGCGATGCATATGCGGAAACGTCCGATATATGACAGGCAACTGCCCGTGTTTGTGGAGTGCACGAATTCGTCCCGCCATCAGTAAGCTTAAACCAAGACGAACCGAACTACCCCGTAGTTTTTTTGTGTAGTGGTTGGCAAGCGTTAACCGCATTTACCGCACGCATAAGGTAGCTGTGGCCATAAAGCATTAAACGATACTCACTGGATGTCTGTCCCGGACCCCCTGTCGCGAGACAAGGTCCACCGGTTAAAATACTCAGGGAGTCAAGGCAAGCTGCATGTTGCGTCATCAACATCTGGCCAGACTAATCTGCCAGCTGACCGCTCAAGATCCGCTCACAAGTAGTGAAATTTGATTAATTTATCGACATTGCAGATTCAACTGAACACTATGTATTATGTACATTATCTGATTTTGACCTAACTTGATTTGGAAAAATGAATGAAAGTTCCAACTACTATTACTGATCCTATTTGAATTAATATAGGCTGTACTAATTATTAATAAAAATGTATTTAGCAGTATATTATAACAGAAAAACCCTATCTGGAAATCATTTGGTACCACCGCTCAAATATTGTTAAAAACCGCGAAACCCAAACATATAGAGTCGTACTTTGATTAATGTTGCCATTCCACTCGTAACAAAGAAATTGAATTAGTTTAATGAATTTTAATGAGCTCGAGTACGTAGAAAATGGCAACGCAGTATAAAAATTATTTAAATGCGGTCCTTACCAATTCGTGGACACACGGAGAGTTCCGCGAGGCCCACTCTCCCGGATTCTGGAGTAACATCTGAGTTACTCGCCTCCATGTCAACGGCAGCGTCGGTGGCTAGTGCACGCTAAAGAAGCGCGGCTCCCAAAACTGATGCATAGCTATAACTCCGAGACGGGGCAACTCTCTTATTTCCCTATTCCGAAGAACCAAAGCTTAAAGTTTGGGGCTGTCAGAGAGTTGACCTGGAGCACAACTATATCACAGAGAGTCGTACAATCTCCTCGTACCCGATTCCGTAGAACCAAAGCCTAAAGCTTGGTGTTGTCAGAGATGTGGCACGATTCTGCCACAGAGAGCTGGACAATCTCTTCGTACCCGATTCCGTAGAACCAAAGCGTATAGCTTGGGGTTGTCAGAGATGTCACCCACATCGTATGAAATCTCGCGTATTAATACGATTTTCCGTGAGGGAGTTCATTGCCCACGCCTGCAAGCTTGACGGAGATAGCCAAACGCCAACTTGTGTTCTTCCAACTAAAAATTAACTCAAGATGCTTTTGGTGAAAAGTGATATAATGACTATATTTATTAGCCTTTGACCCTATTCTTAGTAAACTCTTACAACCTTACGTGTTTATATTGGTTTGTTTATGTTATTGGTTCTCGGCTGGAGAATGCTTTGAGATTTTGTACAGTTTTGTCAATGTTTTAAAATATTAAATGAATACTGTGTGTTCTTTTACAAGATGAATAATTTAGACTCTATAGTTTGAATGCATACGTTTTCTGCCAAAATTCAAAGAAAATGATTTAACCTTTTTTGTGTAATAGTTAATTTGGAATTTAATGATATAAATGCTTGGAAATAATTTACTTTTATGTAAAAATATAGGAAATTTAATCGCGATGAAGCAGCCCAGGGTCGGGGTGCTTCAATATTTTGGTGAGCATTAAGGAATCTATAAGAATAGTAAGTTAAAGATAAAAGAATGAAACATAAAAAGTAATCATGGTGGCTGTGTCATTGTATAACTAGGACATCATATAATACAATTATTTTTTTCTGCTATACAAAATGTAATGGGAAGGTATTGATGAAATCTGGTTCCAGCAAGATGGTTACCCTGTACACAACACAAGGACAGTGGAAAAGTGTTTAACAGGAAATTTTAATAATTGGGTCATATCAAACAATGGACCAGCGTGGCCACCAGATATTAATTACAGCTCTGGACCTTTTATGTCTGGGGGCATGCAAGAAAACAAAGTTTATGAGTTTGATCATCCCGAAAACCACGAATTATGAATTATTGGAGGAAAGAGTATTAGATGCTTTAGTTTCGGTTAACCACAATACTAATTTTCCATCTTTTAGTAGTTGTCGGTTTTTTTGTTGCTACGTTGATTAGACGCTTATACTAGGTGTCTCATAATTAAGTACCTTCCTTCAAGAGGTGATAGAATTATGAAAAATAAGTTGCGTTTTGTATATAAAAATTGTAAGTACAACATATGTCAATATGTCAATAAATGCGAAACGTCTTAAGTTACAAAAATTAAATTTGGACTATTTGTTAATTTCGTAATGTTACATGTTTTGTCAAATTTTTATCTCAGTATCGTTATTTGTTGGAGTAGTTACAGAGGGGGTGGGGGGTGAATTTTGCCATAACTTTTTTGTCTTAGAAAAAGGTTCTGCGGAATTATTTTTGTAGAGGTAAGTTACTTATCCATTTTTGTATACCCATTCTGTATTTCAATATTAAAATACAAATAACTCCAAAACGATGGCACTTTTTACGTTGTTTTTCACTTTGGTACATTTTTCCGTTTTAAATGTGAAAAAATATATATAAATAAGACAAAAAGTTATGGCGAAAATTCACCTCCACCCCCTCTGTAACTACCCCAACAAATTATGATATTTAGACAAAACTTTTACAAAACATGCAACATTATGAAATTAATAAATGATCCAAATTTAATTTTTGTAACTTAAGACGTTTTGAATTTATTGGCAAATAACTATGTTGTACTTGTCCCCTTTAAGGGGTTGTAGCTCCCTTATGACATGATTTACCGCAAATGTTTATAAACAAAACTCAACTTATTTTTTCAGGTTCTATCACTCCCCTGAAGGAAGGTATTTAATTATGGGACACCCTGTGTAAGGCGTCAGTGACAAATTTTATGATGCGCAAATTTATAATAATTCAACTATCTAACGGGCAGGTTAGGCGAATAGGGGTGCTGGGTGGGGTGAAAATGAGCGAAAATGGAATGGAGAATACGACGTTTTTTGGTCATTTTGAAGGAAGTTAATTGGAAATGCAACGTAATAGTTCAAGGAGAACAAAGGGTATGGTGGAACATAATGGCGATTGTCATAAACACGATTCGTATATTGACATTTGCAAATACATAAATAATAGATAATAATTATTTTTTTAATGGTATTTACCATCATTTGCGTAGCATATAATAGTGTGGACTGAACTGTAATCATAGCTTTATGGGGAATATGTAACTATTTATATTTTGTCGCTAATCGAGAAATGGGTACACTAATGGTAATGGTAATGATAATAGTGGGGGAGGCTGACGCCTGGCAAGTAGGCCACAGACGGGCCCTTTTTACTAACCCCCAGCTGTCCCCTCAGCCATGTGCTTCTCTTGCTTCCTCATCGAATCTTTCCGACCTTCTGATGAAGGTCAGGATGTCACTCATTGCGATGGAGCTCATCTCCTCCCTTAGAAGCGCCTCAGAACTGAAGATACTGTGTCTCAGGCGCCCAAACGCTTCACATTGTCCCAGGAAGTGGTAAGATGTCTCTTCATCACTCCTGCATCTTGGACATGTAGGGTCTTCCTCAATATCTATCAATGATAGATGCCTCATAAGTCTGCAGTGGCCTGTCAGAACACCGATTAAGAGATTCAGAGTTTTCCGACTCCGTCCCAGCAACCAGGCCGATCTCGATTTGTTCGGCCCCGTCACAAAATCTCGGGTCTGCCTGCAGGCCCTGTTGGTCTTCCAGGGCGTCCTCAGTGTCTCGTGGGCCCACTCATTGAGGGCAGTTGTGATCTGCCTTCTTGAAATACCTAACATAGGCTCAGGCCCGTGACAGGTTTCCTTGGCTCCGAGTCTAGCCAATTCATCGGCCTTCTCGTTGCCTGGAACTCCCATATGTCCCGAGACCCATACCAGTCTCACTTGTTTATGCCTAGCCAGCTCTTCTAGGGCATCCCCACACTCCTGGACAAGAGCTGATCTCGTCCTGGGGGAGCACACCGCCTTTAGAGCAGCCTGGCTGTCGGAGCAGATGTATATTATCTGTTCCGCCCCATTCCTAACCTCAGCCCTATCTGCCACCGCTAAGATGGCGTAAACCTCTGCCTGGAAGACCGTGGTGTACGAGCCTAGAGCAAAACTCTCCTGTACTTCTTTGCCTTCCAGATATATTCCCGCCCCGGAAGACGGTCTAGTGGGTACACTAAAAAATGACCTCGTTTTATCCAGTCATTAGACAATATCTTGTTTTCGCAAAATCTGGTTACCAAAATTTGTTTATTTCGTACTTCTTCTATAAAAAATGCTTCATTTCTTGTTTAATTGAATTCTTGCATTGTAAAATTTTATTAACAAGTGTCAACTCCCCTTGCTGAAAAACCTGTTTTCTAATTGTTGCTGCCTCTTCATAGAATATTTTGAGGTTGTGATACATATTTGAAAATCACATAAAAAGCGCTATTTAATAATGAAAAATTCAAGATGGCGCCCTTAAGAAAAACAAAAGTTAGTGTGCCTATCTCGGAAACGAGTAAAATAGAAAAGATTTTTTATCACTCTTACGTGTATATATTTTTAAAAAGTGTTTTAATAATATGCAAGTTTCTAACCTGTATAAAAAATGATTACGAAGTTATGGGGAAAACAAGAAAATTGAAAATTAGTCAAAAACTAAGAGTGCTACATAAAATTTTAAAAACAGATTCGAAGTAGCCATAAAAATCTGTAAAACGTTGCCGATTTAACCATACACCCAGTACTTTTTATATTTCTTATATCATTTTATGTTATGACATCCAACTGTTGGTGTTAGGTTTAGGATGGTGGCTACTTTAGCTTCTTCGTCGTTTCTGGGGAACAAACTATGTATAAATTCATGCATTTATACTATTAACTATAAAGAACACTTTTATTTTGTCAGTAAACGGAGTTAGTGTCAAAACTGTCTATCAGAATTATTTGATTAAGCTAAGATTTTCGTAATTTGTAGATTTTTCGCCATGGAGAAAGGACAGTAGACCCTACGACTTTGTATCCTACTGACCCATACATTAATGAAAAATATTATCCATATGGAGTAGGACAATTAACCAATGTAAGTATGGCGTTAATTCATCTTTCCACATTCCGAAATTCTTATTATTTTATTACTTATCGTTACCAAAGTCGTATTTCTGAACCAATGTTTAATAAAGAGAATGAAATACCTACTAATTTCTTTTAAATTTTCTGCAGGCTGGAAAGATACGCGAATACAACATTGGCAAGGCACTTCGAAAGCGCTACGACAATTTCTTGGGTAAAATCTATGAACCAGATATATTAGACGCGTTAAGTACCGACTTCAATAGAACAAAAATGTCTTTAGAATTGGTTCTTGCTGGATTATTTCCTCCTGTTGGAGATCAAATTTTTGAACCAGGATTGTATTGGCAACCAATTCCCTATAACTTCCTACCGAGAAATCAAGATAAGGTTGGTATAGAAATTAATGCAGGAGAGAAATTTAAAGCAGTTTAAAAAACTGTTTTCATTTATTAAAATAATATTTAGATACAATTATTTGCGATTATTCATTATTGAAGTTTTACGGGCTCAGAATTTTTACAAATAAAATGTAAAAAGGACTAGGCAAACAAGACATATTCTATAGCACTATATTATTTATTATTTAATATTTATAATCAATGTTCGATCACAGACATCGATGAAAGGTAAGGTACTAAGAAATTTTAGTTACAAAACATTTTTTTCTTTTGTATGATATAATTATTAACAATTTCACTCCCAAATTGGAGTGCTACTTGGGCTCTCAGGGCCAGCGAAACCCAATGGACAATATGTGTTTCTGCACAGAGCGACAAAACGTAGTTTTTCAAATAAAAACGTTCAACGAATACCCACAATTAGCAGATTAGGGAAATATAATTTTCTTTATAATAGGTAAAATTATATATGTGTAACTTCATTTAAAAATCATTATGCCTCTACAAAGTATTCTTATTTAAGTAATTATTTGCACGAACAGGAATAAAGCAGTATGTCGGCACCACCGAAGATAATTTATCCACCCACGCCTGGTTCCTCGATACCAGCAACGGCACTCTGCTGCTGTCACAGCAAAGTTATTATGTTAATATAAACATTGATAGGTTTAAGTTACTGTGTTAATATAAACATTGACACGTTTATTTGGCTTGACCAATCAGACCAATGATTATTTAAGATTTGAAGCATAGTTACGCGCTGAGAGAATCCAAAGTGAACGGAAAGGGAGAGCGGGCACTGTACGAGCATGATACAAAACAATGAATACAATTTGTATCATGCTGTACGAGTACCTGCGATATAAAGAGGGTAAATATGGTGCCAGCTAGCGGGGTGGCGGACCTTTAGTCCCATTGTTGAATAACAAATAATATCTGATAGTTTTTTTTTGTGGGGATTTCGGTCAGGTATAACTAATTTTATTATTTTTTTCTAACGTTTCGGTTTATTACACCATCATCAGAGAACTACAATTAATACAATATTTTAAAAACATAGATATGGTTATTTTAAATTACAATATACTTACACTGTTTGTTGAATAACTGTTATTCGGTAGTTTTATTGTTTTTATTTGTGTGTGTCAACTGCAAAATACCAGTGGCGTATCTGCTAACATGTCCAAGAGGTCTAACCCTAAACTTGCCACCCCAGGCCACCACCAACAAGTATTTTATTGCTTCAAAACAGGGATTAAAAGAAGCGTTTATTCCCATGAGATTTCAAGTCATCATGGAAACCAATGAACAATGCAAACGTCAACATTTTTATTATGTCTAACTTTTAATGGTAGAGAGAACAAAAAATTAAGAATCAAAATAAACCAAAAAATGTAACTTATTTCAAATTAAAATTAATATTAATAGGGTAATTTTCAGTTTGTAATATGTATTTGTTAGCAATATTTAATAATCTAAACGTCAAACAGAAATAAATAAAAAAATAATGTCATATGTATTAGTTACCTAGGATACGTATTTAAAATCGAAATAAAATACAAAAGCTTTGTGGTCAATTATTATTCTTTAGTTTTTACACTTAATTTTTTTTGCAATTAAAACTTATGCCTGCTCGTGCAAAAAATGTTGTATGCACCTCGGGAGTAAAGTGTGGTTCAGTTCCTTGAATGAATAATCTTTTGAAAAATAGAGGTTCAAATAGGGTTAAAATCGGATGTTGCTATTGCATTTCGAATTTTACTGACACTTCTGATAAGTGTGGCTAGTAGCGAACGAAGTTTCTCCAAATTAAAATTAACAAAAACCTATTTAAGGTCAACAACGACTGAAGTGTGTTTGATGGACTTGGCGACCATTTCGATCGAACATAAATTTGGTGAAAGTTCGGATTATAAAGCATTTGGGCGGAGTTCGCTGGCCTTAAAACAGAAAAGTTCATTTTTATTAACATTTTGAACTCACTACAATCACAAAATCCGAAATTTATTAGGTATTGTACATACATGTAGCCCGAATCATCACCCCCTCAATATCCATCAATACGTCTATCAGACAGGAAAATCAACAGAACTAGTACTTAATAACTTAGTTGAGAAGATCACCCAATCCCTTCAAATGAAGGAAATTGAGGTGGGAGCCTTTCTCGACATTGCATTGAGGGAGCATTTAATAATGCACTGCCACACTCCTTATATGCAGCAGTGGCTGCCAGAGGAATTGAGCCTACTATAGGCGACTGGATTCGTGCTATGCTATCTAACAGAACCATAACAACGTCTCTACAGGGAGAAACAGTTAGGTTTAGCGCCAGGAGAGGATCCCCGCAGGGTGGGGTTCTCTCCCCCCTTTTTGTGGTCACTTCTTATGGACGACCTACTGGCTATTCTTATACTGTGGGAGGTTGAGGTTCTAGCATATGCAGATGATCTAGTCATATTAGTCAGCGGAAACGCTGAAGGAGTAATATCAAATATCCTTCAAGAGACACTGGATGCAGTGAGTAACTGGTGTGACAGGGAACAGATGTATGTAAACTCTCAAAAAACAGTAATAATACCATTCACCCGGAAAAGGAAGCTGGAGGACCTAAGACCTCCCACCTTAATGGGTGAAACTATTCCATTTGCGGAGGAGGTGAAATATCTAGGAATCTCTCTGGATAGATCACTTAATTTGAACTCCCATCTGGAAAAGGTAATCCACAAAGCAAAGCTGTACTTATGGACATGCCGTCGTATTTGTGGCAAATCCTGGGGCATGGGTTCCCAACAAATTTACTGGACCTATATCACGGTCATCAGACCAATGATAACATACGGATCCATTGTTTGGTGGCCGAAAGGATCACAACGGACGGCCAAATCCAAACTCTCTGGACTGCAGAGATTAGTATGCATGACTGTAACGGGAGCAATTAGCACCACACCGTCAGCTGCAATGGAAATCCTCCTGGATTTACCCCCTGTTCATATATATCTAGAGAGAGAGGCCAGGTGGGCAACCTACAGACTGCAACAAGCGGCCATTAATATGCCGCTGACTAGTATCACGGAGCGGAACAGGTTGCTGGATGACATAGAGAATCACAGCATTCTGGGAATGCCCTCGGATACTATGCCTACCATGACCAACTACGAGCTGACCTTCAACATCCTTTCTCCAGAAAGAGATGAGTGGAATCGGAATAAAGCCGACCTACTGAAGGCAGACAGTTGTTGGTTTGCAGACTGCTCCAAAACTTCTGAGGGAACAGGAGCCGGAGTACATAGCCACAGACCAAGGGTGAGGATATTCTCAAGCCTAGGTAATCATGCAACTGTTTTTCAGGATGAGGTTCATGCCATTGAACTGTGTGTACGAAGGCTGGAATATATGCATCTTACACGCAGATCAATAAAAATTATCTCAGATAGCCAAGCAGCTATAAAAGCTCTTGGCTCCTACCGGTGTAACTCCAAAACGGTATGGAATTGTCAGAAAGCTCTAAATGATTTGAGCAAAAACAACAAAGTGACTCTGGTCTGGATACCCGGCCACTCTGATATGGAAGGTAACGAAATAGAGGACTCCTTAGCTAGAGAAGGAGCGGGATCACGATTCATCGGACCAGAACCAATACTTGGCATATCCTCAAGTACTGCTACCTCAACCTGGGCTAAATGGAAAACTCTCCAGTATTGGCAAGAGTTACCAGGATTAGTTCATTCGAAGGCGTTTATAAAATACCCTTTGAAATCAAGAGCTAAGAAACTTTTAGAGTTAAACATAGTAAACCTGAAAACTCTAACAGGCTTATATATCGGGCACTGCCGACTAAACTATCATCTGCATAAACTCGGCCTAGCGGAAAACGCCGAGTGCCGTCTATGCCTGGAGGATGATGAGAAGGCAGACCACATCTTATGCACCTATCCCGCTGTGGAGAGGATCCGATTCTCAATATTTGGCAAAGGGCAACTGCTGCCAGAGGATCTGGACACATTCTCACCCAATAAAGTTATCAGTTTCATTAAGAGACTGAACTTATTGGGTGAAATATAATTAGGCGTGAGCCACAATAGGCCTGCTGATGGCCGCAGTGGAGGGTCTCCTGAGACCCACTCACAACAAACCTAACCTAACCTAACCTAACCATTGCATTTCAAAATAGTTATTCTCATTTTATTAGTTGTACGAGTGTTGTACGTAAGTCTGTAACTGGAATGACTATCTGTGATGTTTTCTATTAATAATACGGTTATTTCGAGTACACGATAGTCTACTGTTTTATATAGTAACTAACATTTCTTTAATCTTTAATTTCTCTACTGGAATACTCAAGTACTCTAACTACACCCTTAGAATATTATAATATCCGACTGCATTCTGGGAAGGTGGGAGAGGCTGTGCATTAAATTTAAAGGTAATTCATTATTTTTAGCTTCGTCAGAATTAGATTAAACGTTAAGGGCGACACGTTAAGGGTGTATATCCAGCTCACAAGTTGACTAATATTACATTACTACATTTATTTATTTATTTATTTTTTTGAAAACTGCAAAAAACTGTATATATGTGCAATTCGATTTTTTAATGTAATACTCAAAAATCTCACTAAAATACGTATACCAGGGTATTCACCGGACCAAATTAATATTTAAAGACATTATCAATGAGGTATTAGTTGCCATATTATTTTGACGTAACTTCTATATAAACAGATTTTTATACACGAATAAGTAAAGAAAAAAATCAATAATTAGATAAGATTGATCTAATGGTGCGTATTTACCAAATCTTTCTTGATAAGCTCAATTTATTAATCACTTACATTATGTTACCCGAACATTTTCAATCAGCTGATAATTTCATTTTAATTATTATTTTAGCTTCTTCTAGGCATACTGTGCCCAAACTATAAGAAGTTTTACGCCAGATTAACAAAGTCAAAGAAACTTCAAAGAGATTATTACGAACACAGAGATCTTTTCAAGTACCTTTCTGTGAACAGTGGCTGGAATATATCTGACTACAACGATATATTTTATTTATATTTTGGTTTAAGATCAGAGGTAAATAATGTGGAAAGTAATAAATACTGTTTTATGTAATGTGGATGACGTTTTAGAAAGAATGGGGATTTGAATTACCAGAGTGGACAAATATGGTTTATCCACAACCGCTGGAAGATTTGGTAATAAAGGAATATTTTATCGCTACCGGTACTACAAATTTGAAGAGAATTGCCACAGGTAATACAATTAATTACACTTACAATTAATTATTAAGCCTGACCAAGCGATGGTAGATTCAGGGTCGGGCGCAATACCAATGCCATCGCGCGCTTGTTTACGATGACGATGACACAACACACCTCAGTTGTTATCTGTCGGTCGATGCATAGAGTACTAATAAATAATAAATAATGTTGAGCGTAAAGAGTAGAAAACGACCGTACGCTGATAAAGTGAATAAATTTATCGGTGAATTTCCGGATTTATTCTATAATGGATGTAAAATAATTTGTAAAGTTTGTGATCAAGACTTATGGTACATTTACAACCAATTCGCTACAGGCACAATTTACTAACGGATTGTGAATTGTGCCGAGATAAAATTTAGGTCATTTATAATGAGTTGGAAGCTGCCATCTGTTAAGATTTTTTAATATTACGTGTGTGCAAATTCAGTTTGATTAAATAATTACAATTATATTAACATAACTTCTAAAACCATCATATTTTCTAATACTAAAAGATCTAATCTGCCAATTTCAAATCACAGACCGACTTTAAATATAAACAATAAATTTGTGTCGTAGTACGCATGCACAATTTGAAATTCGTGCCGCAATCGAATTGAATATTAGCGATTTGCAAGCATCCAATTCAAACCTGAAGTGCAATTCAAGTTCGTGCCAACTTAAAATTTTATTGTAAACAAATACATTCAACCAGATATGCTTAAAACCCAATTTACAATCCACCAGCAGATTGTGCCCATAACGAATTGGTTGTAAATGTACCCTTAATGTGCTGGAATAAATACGGCTGCAAAATTCATGTCAATAGTAACCGGCATAAAAATAAAAAAATGGAGTGTCTCTTTGGAACCTCAGTTTATGTTTGATTTACTGTTAATGCTGATTGCCTGTGATGTTCCCCTGCGCATATTAGATAAACCAGCATTTCGGGAGTTCTGGAATAAATACAATCCCCAGGTGAATTTACCAAGTCGTTCATCGTTACGTAGATATGTACCAAGTGTTCGTGACGACATTGTTAATAGGATTAAATGTACATTAAAAAATACACGGCTCTGGTTATGTATTGACGAGCCGACAGATTGTAAAGAAAATTCTATTTTAAATGTTATAGTACCTGTACTCGACTCTGTTCAACCAACATTTCCACTTTTACTAGCTAGCAAAAGACTAACTGCGTGTACTGGCCAGCGTTGCCACCCCAGAAGCTCGTGACTATGGCGCCAGCTGTATAAAATTATGGTACTTCATTCAACATTATAGTAGCAAAGGATATTTTGTTGTTTATGTTGATTAGACGATTCCAACCTACACGCAAAACGTTATCAGTACTAAATTACCATCAAATTAATACACATTAGCGCATTTCAAAGGGTAGAAATACGCATCGTATAAATTTTGTATGGGTTTTAAGCTACATTAGAAATGTTCGGAAATACTTCCGTTTGAATGTAACTGCCACCTTTAACATGAACTACTCATGAAGGAGAGATATACACTCTAATAACAGATGTGCGAGAAGCAGGTTTCTGATTAATCATTGACTTACCATTAGTCGGTAGAAACCGTGCATTACCGACTGTAGAATTGAACAAAAAAATAAAAAAATAGAATGAAAATTTTTAGTTTAAAACGTTCAAATGGCAAAGAACGAAATTATGGCATAAAAATGGCAAAACACGAAATTATGACATACCATAATGACTATTATGGTATATGGTAGTAACCGTTAAATTATGGTAAGACAACCATAATTATGGCAAGGTTGGCAACGCTGGTACTGGCGAAACAATTACGCGGGTGGTTTGGTAAAATTTGAAACGGTCAACAAGTCAAGTGTTGATGTTTGTGACCGACGGTGCTGCGACAATGCTTTTGGTGGGCCGTTTTCTTCAAAGAGACGATTGTAGGTTTACACATGTTACGTGTAAAGTGCATGCGTTCCATCTTGTAGCAGAAACGATTCGAAAATGTTTTCCAGAGGTAGATGCATTAATAGCAAATACAAAAAAGTATTTCTCAAATCTCCTAAACGGCTTCGAGCATTTCACACACTGTGTCCTGGTATTCCGGAACCACGTTGGGGAACGTGGTTGAAGGCAGCTTTTCATTATGCTGAATATTTTCAACAAATAAAAGCTATGATACTACAGTTCAACCCTAACGAGTCTACAGCTATTAAGGAAAGGCAGACTTGCTTTCAAGATGTTTCCCTTGAAATAGATTTAAAAACTATTTATAACAATTATAGAGGATTACACGACGCAATAGAAAAATTGCAAAATACTTCGTTGTCGTTAGTGGAATCGCTGCAAATAGTGGACGACGTAAATACACAGCTACAGACTATAGCTGACGCAAAAAATAAGCCCGTTATTGAAAAATTCGAGAGTGTATTACGGAAAGATCCTGATTTTACCAAATTAAGACAAATTTGTGATGGTGCATCTACAGCTGCGTTAAGTGAGTTCACAGAGTGTTTTACTTATGCCTGTATTACTTCCGTAGATGTTGAACGGTCTTTTTCAAAATACAAACATATTTTTTCACCACAGCGAACATCGCTTACTGAGACAACTGTAGAAACATATCTGATGCTACACAGTTGTTATAGAAGTGCTCCAGTTTGTGATAACGACAACCAAGCAACTTCATAAATCTGCTTAAGAAGGTAAGTTTTGTACATATTTTTATAAAGTGTACCAGTATTAATAAAATTTATTTCCATTTATTTTATTTATTTATTTATTTATTATTAGTTTACACTTAGATATACAATGTACATGTGTGAACGTCATTTAACAGTTTAATAATAATGTGCAGCACTAAGCTTACAAAATATAAGAAAATACATAAAAAAAGAATTTAAAGCGAACGAAATAGTACAAAAACATACATCACAATATATAAAATATTTTTGTTTTTATTATTGTACTTATTCAAGTATTATGATATGATGCATACCCAGTACGTCTCTGTAGGTTTAATGACCTTGGCCAGGCTTATTAATTATTTTGTAAATTTGTATACACTTACTTATGTACTGAAAATAAATCACTATTAATGTAGGCGACTTTGACATGTGCATATTTTCTAGGACCTTATTAAGTCTACTCTTTATATTGCTTAAGGCTGTGTTAGCACGCCCTCGTCGCCAGGATTGTCAACATAAACCTTGAAATCGTTGTTAAAACTTTTTTATTGATGAGAACAAAAAATTAAACCACTCTATGTACATTGACGTTATAGGGAATATCAAATATTAAAATATAAAGAATGGGCCATGACATTTCTGAAAGATTACTTTAGAAATAAACAAAATAATTGCAATGATATCTAATATTATACAGGGTGGGGCAATAGTGCGTCCGACGCGACGTTGATATGTCGAGTTCTATGATAGCTAGAAACTTGATTTAAAAACATAAGTAAACTAGACAAAAAAGTCTATAACCGGAAATTGTTTTCAAATATACAGGGTGAAGAACGACCATTTTTTGTACGTACATTCCTTGGCTATTTGTGACCGTTTTCAATTTATTGAACTATAACTGTAATAAAAATTAAAAAAGGGGTTTTTTCAAATAATTCAAGAGAAGATATAAAAACATCACACCAATAACAATCCAGAATTTGAAGGAAAGGATAAATGCTTTTAGAAGTATCACTCCGGCCATTTTATGAACAATAGAAACCTCATTCCAAAGACGCATGGAAATATGTGTCAATCAAAATGGGCAACATGTGGAGTACTTTTTATAATATCTTCTCCTGAATTAAAAAAATATATATATTGCTGAATTTTGCAGTTATTGTTCAATAAATCGAAAATAGTTACAAATAATTATAAAATAAATAAAATGTTCGTTTTTCAATTCTACATTACACCGTCCAAAAATATACAGGGTGTTCCATTTGAAAAAATTGAGAAAATTCAGTTCAAATAGTTGTAAATTAAAAAAAACTGTAGCTGCTATCGCAAACCACACAGACAGACACACACACAAGACACACAGACAGAAATTTTTTTCTGTCTGAAATTTGGTGTATCGTCATAATTCGTTGAAATTTGTCCAGAAATGCAATAAAAATTTTCAAAATTTTTTTCACGAATACATAACTCCTCACTTTGAGGGGTGAGGAAGTAAAATTATTTTTGGCCACCCTGTATACTTTTAGGAAGTGAAAATGATTGAGTGTCATCACACAGATGTCTCATGACTGGTATTAACATATTTTTTCTTAAAATCGATAATTGTGACTGTAGTGATTTTTTTAATATACACGTGTAATGGCATAATTTCAACAAAAAAAAAATCATTACATCCAAGTGGTTGGGAGAGAGGTAATAATAATACAGGAGTGGAAGAATGCCACAGAGGTTCAAAAAATATTCTGATATACATGGCACTTCATTTAAAAAAAAATGTTAGTTGACCCTGTAGAATCGTCTTGGTAATTTCCGGTTATAGACTTTTTTGTCTAGTTTATTTATGTTTTTAAATCAAGTTTCTAGCTATCATAGAACTCGACATATCGAAGTCGGACGCACTATTGCCCCACGCTGTATTACAACATAGAATATTATTATAGTAAAAAAAACTTCTCAACATTTCTGATTGTTAGTTTTGTATTGTATGAATTATTAAACCAATGAAAATAATTTATCTAAGTTCTAAATATATTTAGAACCAGATTTATTGTAAAAAAAATAATTAAAATGTTGTTATTCAGATAAATATATTATTGATTAAAAAATCACGGTTTATAAAATCTATACTAATATAGAGTATTTCAGGTTATCATCTGCAAAAGATAATAGAAGATACTAAGGCGAAAATCACAGGAGCTCTAAAACCTTCTAAGAGGAAAATATTTTTGTATTCATGCCATGAGTCGAATATTGCAAATTTTTTAACAACTTTGGATGTATTTGAACCACAAATACCACCCTATGGTTGCTATATTTTGGTAGAAGTGCACAAGATAGAGGGAGTGTATGGAATAAAGGTTAGTAGACTCATACCAATTAGGTGGGTTTTGTAACAAAGAATTATGCGCTTTTTTTTAACTCCAAAGAAATTTATTCGCCACGAAACTGATAACTATCAACAGCGAATAGAATACAAGTGTTCATACAACAATAATTTTTGTATAAAAAAAAAATTGAAACTAAAAATTACAATTAAAAAATCCATTACACGAAAAATAGTGATTAGGAAAAACTTAACTTGGGTACACTTACACCGTGCTAACTAGCTAATGCTAGTACTTTAAAATGTGACCACCCATTTAATTTTAAGGTACCAGATGAGACCATCCGTTTTAATGAGAGCTCTCGAATGTGAAAATGAAAATTTTGAAATATCAAAAAGGACAATAAATGCAAAAAATTAATCTTAAGTCCGTCTTAAAAACGGAGAGAAACTGATTACAAGCAATTTAAGCAAATTGAAGTTGAACCCGAATATGATGAAAGACCAAGGTTGATTTGTGATGACGTGAGAGGGAGACATCAAAAAGAATATAATGGGTTCTTACTACTCCCATTAATTTAGAAAAGTAAGAAATTATTGTAGAAAACCGATTAAAAAATGGTACAGAAAATTCAACTACTCTTAAAGAAATATTGTGTGGAGCAAATTCAGAAGATTGGAAGGAAGCTAGCCATAAACAATTCTGAGGTGTGGTGATAAATGGGATAAACTTGGAATCCCGACACGCGACGGGTAGAAAAATTATTAAATGACAGTGGGTTATAAGAACTAAATGGCAAGATTAATTGAGAAAGGATGTTCACAACACCAAGAGTTGATTTTCGAAACATATGCTCCTCTTGCCGAACGACTTTGTTTGATTTTTAATTGCTCTTGATGTAAAGAACTTTTTTAACGATATACCAAATAGATATATTCAATGACAACGAATTAACGAAGTCTGGATACAATTATGGCATACATGGTGACCCGGAAGAAGCAATTTTTATGGAACAAACTGAAGGATTTATAAAACCAGGAGAACATTTGTTGGCTACCTTAAGAAATCTTTGTGTGGGTTTCAAAATGGCAATGACAGTAGCATAAAAATATAATTCTTTTATTTATTTAATTTATTATGCAAAATCTGTTTAGTATTTCAATTTTTTTAGTAATTTACCTAGATATTATATCACAGTAAATATGTTCAAAAACCAAATAAATATTTGTCAAAAGTAATTGATAACAAAATACTAGGGAAAATGATAGTTATACTATTTAGTGATCGAGTTCAAATGAAATCCGGTAAAAAATATATCTCAATTAGTATACAGCATGTTATTTATTTCATTCTTTAATAACGAAGTGCATGGTATGTCTATATGTCTTAAAAAATATTTATATAACCCCCATATTTCTCCAATAAAATACTATGAATACTAGACACCGGATAATTTCCGTGCGTCCAGAACCGGCACATATGTTAAGATTCAGTAACAATTAAAATACCTCCATACCTCGAGCTTAACATTTCATGAAATCTGTATTGTGTTCAAGGCATTAGTATAGATTGCAAGGCATGGGATGTGCCAGCAGACAAGTTACATGCAATCATACTGCGCGCCAATATCCATTTGGCATGATGACGGTCTCGGATGCTAGGGCCAGGCAGGACTATTGCCTTTTTTACCCTAGTCATCGCTGTAGACCTGGACCGGCCTCGTGCAGGGTGGGTTAACTTACTTTACGAACGGCCCCACTCACAAATGTGAGCGGTGCCGAAGATTTCGGTCAACCTCCCTGGGTCCTGGCTAATGAACCCTGCTGGCTAGGGCCTCTTCTGGCGCTCTTCTGTCTTCGTCTTCTTTCTTCGCCAGCTTGTCACCCCCGGGGGTAGTCATCTGTCTGTCAGGGACTGTGTGGATATTCTGTGACTTGGGATTGACTGCCAGTACATAAAGTGTCAATTGACACATTGTCATCTGGATCATCGGACAAGGTGAGGATGAACTGTGTAGCTTTAGGAGGTGAAGGCCTAAGTGCTTTCTTAGCACTTTCGTCCTCCACGGAGCCAGGGGGAATCATACTGGGATACGGGGATTGTAAAAGCCTGACAACTTTACACATACGCTGTATCCCAAAATAGATTAACAAGAGGTGTAATGGACAATACATTGTCGAATTTTAGAACGGCACTTGGGAATTTAGTCCTGCATGATGTAAAACTAAGATATATCAAAAATGAGTTGATCGGTGTTATACAAGTCAATTTATAAAAATTGTCACTAATAAACTACCTTTATTTATCAAAATACGAAAAACTCTAAAAAAGAAGTTATTTAGAATGCAATTTGTGCCTCCTTACTAAATTTCAGAAACATACATTTTGTTTGTTGGAACTCTCCCTTTTTTCAATAAATTGGTGTTTTATTTTGAATTTTTAAAAATCATTTTTACAAGTTGAGAGTGCTCTGAAATCAAAAATATCTTTTCTGAAATAGATTAGTATTATGAATAGCTTTTATTCTTAATATACTATCTTATTCTCAACAAAAAACTGACTACTAGTGAAAAAAATGGCAGTTCCACCAAAGTAAATTTATATTCCTAAAATTTGGTAAGTAGACACAAATTGCATTCTAAACATCTTTGTGTAATAGAATTTATTCATATATTGAAGAATAAAGGTAGTTTATTAGAGACGATTTTTATAAATTGACCTATAAAACACCCTGTATAACACAGATTAAATTCTCTTCTGATATATCATAGTTTTACACCCAGTAGGACTGATTCTCGAAGTGCTATTCCAAAACACCCATTTACTACATATTAACAGCAGAGGTGTACTCTGAATAGTACTTAAAGTACGGATAATAACATTAATGATTTTATGTTACATAAAATCCATGACTTCGTCTACACAAATCAACACGTACTGATGTCTCGCGTCATTCTGTCGATATATTAAAATCCATGCAAAATTTTTAAAAAAATATTCTGGATCTGTGGAATGGAAATTTACGAAAAAACTTCTAACAATTAAAAGCGTTCGTCTATTGAATTAATCACGATATGAAAAATTGCAAAATAAAAATTTATTTTAGGGTCCACAATATCCCGATTTTTTTTCCTTACGCGAACTTCAGGGAATTGAGGCTGAACCATAATTTCCTGTGCTAAAAGAGATGATTCAGTAAGAAATGCGTCAAAATCATCATTGTTTCTTTTAGAAACTAAATAACTATTTAAATTTTTTAAAGCCTCGACACATTTCGAAAATCAGACTTCGAATTTTGCAGCATTTTACTAACAACATTTATTCTGTTAAATAAATCATGCCAAATTACCGCAAATCATATAAACTTATAGGAACAAATTTTGTCTGCTACTCATGTTTAGTTTTTTGATCTCAGAAAGTTATATTGAGCGTAACTGACAATACAGTCTTACATCTTTTTCATGGTCTTAATGCATTGATTCTGCTTTTCCAACGTGTTTCACCTAGGGGCTATAGAGAAAGGTTTTGAATCTTTTGTTTTAAAACATCCCATCTGTTGATGGAAGCCGAAAAGAAGTTATACAGTTCCTGAATAATGTGAAAAAAACAAGAAATATCATCGCTTGTCTTAGCTGCATAATTCACAACCAAATTTAGGGAATATGCAGCGCAAGGCACAAAAGAAGCCCTTGAATTAATATCCAAAATTCGTTTTTGCAAACCGATGTTTTTTCTCTGCATGTTTGTGCGATTATCATACTCAGATTGTGATCACCTCGGACTGAGAGATGGCACCTAAAATTTGTCACACAATTTTACAAGTATTGTATCATTTTTATGAAAATAAAAAATTGTATTTATATATGTTTAAAAAGAAATTGTCAAAAGGCCACAAGAGAAATAGTATTTTTTTTTGTGCAAAAATCATATATCAATAATTTTGATATGATTATTGTAATTCAAACAGAAAAATTATAAATGATAGAAATATAATGTTTTTGTTTTTTTTTTTGTAGATATATTACCAAGATTACATTGGAGATGGTCCGAAGTTGCTCAAATTACCTGCATGTGATGCATTTTGTCCACTAGATAAATTTATTGCATTAACTGAAGAATACATACCTGCAATAGATTCGTGTGGAAGAGATGAATGAACTCCAAAATAATAGTTATCTGCTCGTGAAAATAATAGCACCTATTACCATACTTTCTACGCCTAAGAAAGGCTGTTTTTAAAAAAATTCGTTATTTATTATACGATAAATACCATTTTTTGTTATTGTAAAATATGAAATCTAAATATAAGAAACGTGACAATCAATCACAAAGGCTTATTAAATGTAACACAAAATTAAGAAAATAAAGAGATTTATCGATATTTTTTTTAACACGCTTTTATTAGCTTCACCTGTATGTTTGCTTGCTTGCTTGTTTGTTTGTTTGTTTGTAACCGACTCTTTGGATTCGATTTTGACCCACTTTAAACGGACAGATTTAATTGAAACTTTGTACACTTGCGAAGAACCGGCAACAATACAATAATTTGATAAGTTTATATCATTATCCTGATCAGGATCGCCAGTCCTTTTCTCACGTATCCTCTGCGTGAAAGCATAGGCTTAATATGTAAGTACATTCCACGACTGTCAGCTAGGTCGCGGTGGTCGAGCGGGCTAAGGCAGTCGACACGAAACAACAGACTCCTTGGGCGTGAGTTCAAATCCCACGGCTGAAATAAAAAAAAATATTTTTTTTCAGAAATATCTGTTGGATCGTAATATGTTATAATATCAGCATCAATAAGCAATATAAATATAGTTTAAAAAAACTACAAAACACGCTTTCATAGCACATCAAACTAAAAAGTGAAAAATAAATATAGTTTAAAAAAACTAAAAAACACGCTTTTAAAGCACATCAAACTAAAAAGTGAAAAATAATTATTAATATAAACTGAAAACAATAATGAACGAAAAATACTAGTATTATTATGAAAAAAGCGTGGGGCGCTTTGTGCCATATTTTTCGTATATCGAGCAACCCACGCTTTTTTCACAATAATACTAGTATTTTTCGTTCATTATTGTTTTCAGTTTATATTAATAATTATTTTTCACTTTTTTAGTTTGATGTGCTTTAAAAGCGTGTTTTTTAGTTTTTTTAAACTATATTTATTTATTTTTCGAGTTAAAGAAAAATGTTTTAAATAAAAGTTAAAGGGACAGCATTTTTTTAATGGAATACCCCATATACTTTGAGGTTTTTTGGAATCTACGCATTTATTCGATTTCAATGATATACATATATTGTATCTTTGCATTATTCGTTTGGAAAAAACAAGGTGTTAAATTGTCGAATTCTATAATTATAGGCAAATATGTATATGTAATAATATACGGTTTCGATTTCAAGCAAAATCTGCGTTTAATGCGATAACAAGTAAGAAAATTAGATTTCAAACAAGCGGGAGAGTGTTAATATATATCTACTATTTTTTTCAAGAAAACTCAATTGCATTAATTCCTAAAGCGGTGATAGTATTAGAATTTTCATATGAGCTAATTCAACGTGTTTTAAGAAGAGTTTTAGGTCACTAAATGGTCATTTACTTATACTACAATTTTCTCATTATCCAAATTGAGAAACTTTTAGAAGAGCTATATCTAGCTCAATGAAGATAAATTATATGGCATATAATTTTAATAGTGTTGCAGTATAACGGTTTTTCTATTTTTCCATGGCAACTTCGACTTTGTGCGATATACTTCGTATTAAAGTTAAAAATTTCAATAATTTAACAACTTGTATCTTCCCAACGAATGATGTAAATATACAACATATATAAATTATTGGAATTGAATAAATGCGTAAATACAAAAAAAAAACTGAAAATATACGTTGCATTTAAAAAAACGTAAGTTTAATATGTCCCGCTTTTATGAGAGCCTGTATATCCAAAGAGATCACTATAAAGAAAATCAGAAAACTTTTATTTGAAATATTTTTCTTTAATTCGAGAATTACAAGGGGGATCAATTCTCATGTGATACCCCTGTACAAGGTTATTCAACGAAAAGGCTCACCTCTATATTTTGTTTACTTTTCGAATTAGAAAAAAATGTTTTAAATAAAAGTTGTAGTGAATCAAATGAACTGTTTTAGAATCCCATCAAAGAATATACAGGTAGTCCCATAAAATCGCGACAAACCAAATTTCCATTTTTTTAAATGGACCATCCTATATGTTTTTACATTTTTAAAATCTCGGTTTTTTGTGATTTCAAAAATATGGATATGTTGTATCTTATCTTTTACTGTTTTTTATTTATTGCAATTTTTATAGTACCAGCATCTTTATGGTTATCAGGTGCGACATGGATGGAAAACAATTAATTTGATACTTATCCCTTACAAAATAATTTAATAAATTCAAACAGCAAACTGCGCAATATTATATGGTGCTGCATCAGTGACTAACATCCATAACTGTGAACTATTTGCACCTATTATGTCAAACGTTTGTGTAACAAGTTCTTGTATAATATCTGCATTATCACTTTTTGTAATTTTTTACAAGCAACTAAATATGGTACGTGGGCCCACCAGTGTCTAAAGCGTGTGCTAAAACATTAGTCGTTCGATTTCCTTTTGGGTCTATGGTCTCGTCCACTGTTATCGACATTTTCTTATTTTTTAATGCACTTCAGTTTTTTTTTCAGGTTAAGATCAGCTGCTCTTGACGGTAAATCCTAGTTTGGCACATATTTTTTCCAAAATGCTTTAAACTGTTCTTTTTCAATATATGTAGTACATAACGTCTCATAAAAATGTAGCGTACAGACTCTCGTTTCATTATTTGTGTTGCATCTGCAGATGATGTCAATATGGTTGGCGAAATGCTCGTCGAGTGTTTTGGTGTTTCGTGGAAAACTACGTCAATGTTATACACACATCAAAGATTCCAACCCACTTCAGTACTATTTACTTGTCACTGTCAGTGATGTAGGTTAAATTAATTATAAATATTAACGCTGTAGAAGATTTCTACAGTGTTATTAATAATATATTTATGAAATGCGTCCCAAGGACTTATCCCTCGACTTATTCCAAAAGTCATCGGTATCCTTCATGGTATAGCAGAGACATAATCTATGATATTAGGGAAAAAAATTCAGCATGGAAAAAATATAAGCAATTCAACAATACTCAGGACCTTGAAAAGTTTAAAACACTAAGATCAAAAATAAAAAATGATATTAAGCTAGCGCATGAACAGTATGTCAACCATGTGGAAAATAACTTTAAGACGAATCCTAAATCTTTTTGGTCATATATTCACAGCAAAAAGAATACGACAACGATCCCAAATAATATGACCTACAAAGATAATTCCTTGGGCAATCCTCAAGAAATTGTCGACGCATTTGCTGATCTTTTTAAAACTGCTTTTACAGAATCAACTGACTACGTAGAATCTGATAACACTGCCAGAGATGAGAATGAACCATCACTGTCAGTCCAACTGAATGAAGACAAGATATGTAAAGCTATCAAGAAGTTAAAAAACAAATTTACCGCTGGTCCTGATAGTATACCGTCATTTCTTATCAAAGACTGTGCTAGTGTCTTAGCGAAACCTTTGCTTATTTTATTTAATTTAGCCCTTAACAGTAACACATTCCCAGAGTTATGGAAAAACTCCAAAATTATTCCCGTTTTTAAAAAAGATAATCGGACTGACATAAAAAATTATCATCCCATTACCATCATTAATAATTTTAGTAAAGCCTTTGAATTCGCTCTATACGAGGAGCTCCACATACATGTCAATAAACAAATTTGCCCTAATCAGCACGGCTTTGTGGCAGGCCGGTCGACAATCAGCAACTTGGTTTGTGTTACACAATTCATCTCGGAGGTGTTGGATGGCAATGGACAGGTAGATGTCATTTATGCGGACTTCTCAAAGGCGTTCGACAGACTTGACCACGGTATTTTACTAAGGAAGCTTTCTGCTTTCGGCTTTAACCGAGATTTAGTTCTATTCTGCTCCTCCTACTTAAAATGTAGAAACCAATATGTTTAATATCGCGGGCATAAATCTGAAAGAATTGTTTGTACTTCTGGGGTACCCCAAGGGTCAGTGTTGGGCCCCTTATTCTTTATTTTATTTATAAACGACATCATACTTGGTCTGAACTGCTATTGTCTATTATACGCGGATGACCTCAAACTGTATCTAGCTGTCAAGGATGAATCTGACTGTTTGCTACTACAAGCTGACTTGGATCTAATAAACGACTGGTGTACTTCAAACCTCCTACCTCTCAACGCTGCCAAATGTAACGCAGTCACCTACACTAGGAAACTGAATCCTGTACAGTATGAATACGCTATACATCAGGTACATTTAAATAAACCAGAGGTATTTAAAGATCTAGGCATAACTTTTGATAATAGGCTGATCTTTAACCAGCATATCAATATCATTGTATCATCAGCTTACAAAACCCTGGGCTTTATCATTAGAAACTCCGGTGAGCTTAACAACATCGACACATTAAAAATTCTATTTACGTCTTTTGTGCGTTCTAAACTTGAGTACGGCTCTGTCGTATGGAATCCTAATTACGCCGTACATAGTAAAGCTATCGAACAAATTCATAGAAGATTTTTAAAATTTAGGGCATTTAAGGAGGACAAAACCTATCCACCAATAGGGTTTCCGCATGACAAGCTGCTAGAGAGGTTCAGTGTTGTAAAACTGGTCAGAAGGTGGTTTCTTCACTCTGCTATGTTTTTGTATAAACTTGTCAATAATAAAATAAAATGTCCTGAACTGTTGGCAAAAGTTAATGCGCTCGTTCATATGCCATTGGTGCAAACAAGATTAACTAATCTTTTTTTATTTACCCACATCAAGAACAAATATATTAGAATTCTCACCGGTGTATGTTATGTGTCATAACTGGCATGATATTCAGGACAAAATTAACCTTTTTAATTGCAGTGTTACAGATATAAGAGCTGCAGTGTTACAGATATAAGAGCTGCTATAACAATTAACTCATTATATGTGCTTGTAATTAATTATTTCAAAACCTATGTACGTTATACTCATTGAAAATTAGTTAATTGTGTATTTTTTAATGTTATGCATTTGTTATTGTGTATTTTTCCTACCCTGTAATTGGAACATGTTCTGTTGGGTAGTGTATAATAAAATAAAATAAAAATAAAATAAAATAAAAAATACAACATTTATGAGAAACTGCAGTCTAGTGTTATTAACGAGTTGTGTCAATACTATGTCTAGTTGTGATCACGAAGATTTGGTGAAATTTAATGGAATTGTTTTAGTGAAAATTAGGGGGAAATAAGAATTAATTAAATGTGTACATTATCGTCATAAATCGCTTGTCTTTGCTGTCATTGACAAACAATTGCTACAACTGAAGACAAAAAATTCCTCAACTATTTAGTAATACACTTAAGAAAGTTATATATAGATTAGAGTCCAGTATATACTTGAACTTGCGAAATGACTTCTACTAATTGATGTGAGAACAACGAATACCGTCCTACATATTTCAATACCTAACTCAAACTTTGCAACGTACATAAAAGTGGAATATGAAATTTATGGTATAATTTTCCTGTTTACACTGTTTTTGCCTTAAGAATTAGGAGAATACCTTACTTTAAGAAATCTGAACTAGGGTTATTAAATTTAGGATATTCTGTGCTAGACAGGTACACACTAATCTATGCGGGTTGGTGTACTTGCTATGCGATAGAAGCGTATTCTACTCCGCCGGACGTACACCAATCGGTATATCAAATACTATGCCATAGAAAAATATGAAATTTTTGGACATGATAACTTTCGAAATGGATATGGATAGCAAACATTTTAATATTTATATTGTACTCCTTCCTCAATATGAAGATCAGGTAACATTATTTTAAGCCATATTTTTATGATCCATGTGTCAATGATAATATTTTCTTTTCGTGGTGCCCCCATGGTTCCACCACTGTTTTAATTGATATCTGCTGTACACGATATGCGCCATTATCTTTAATGATAAGTGTCTAGGCAATACACGTTATATTGAATTTATAAAACGATGCTAATAGTTCTTAAATCGTTTCATCTTTCGAGAAATAATGAATGTTTTAAATTTAATTATTTTCGCAGAATCATTGTGTTTTCTTGTGGAAATTAGAAGTCAGTCTCTTAATGAGACCTTAGTGTTGGTACACACTGTAAATTTTTTAAAATTAGATATTATTTTTTGTAATTTATGCATTAACCATTCACAATCTTTATCCGTTGAGGAAATATTTTAGATTTTGATCTATTTTACGAAATTGCCCATTAATTTTTGTGTTGCATTCAATTTTCAAGAGTAATTTGCATACAGTACATGGGCGTCGGCAGGATATTTTGCATTGTGGTTCATGCGGGATGATTTCTTATTATTCAAGTAACGTGTCTATTGCCAACCTCATATGAAACATTTGTGATACGTTACCAACGATGCTTAGACTGTATTCACATAAAAAAGGGACACACTAGTGCAAAAGGACATACCAGTGTAAAAGCACATATACGTTCAAATAACCAATGTATTAGTAGCGTCAATGCATTCAATTAATCAGCTGCTTTGTCGATTATTTCATAGAGTTTTTCATATCTAGTCGATTTTTAATTTTGAAGGCACGCCACAGACAGCGCTCTAAAAACAACGTCTGCATAATGCAATGACGTAAATATCCTTTTTCTCCGTGAATATAGTCTAATTATCGTAGGAAAATAAAGGTTTACATGAAAATAAAATTTCATTAGGAATATAATTTTGTATTTGTAGAATTTATATTATTTTGCAAATTATGCCTTTATAAAATTATCCCTTTTTTACATGTCAACCACCATTCTTCTCCGGGCCGTTGATTTTTGAAAGGTGTTCGTACTTACTTTCACATATTCCTGTGCCGTATTCAAAACCTCCTTTCAACGCAAGCCGAATACCCATTTAGAGAGTTCTTAAACAATTAAATTAGTAAGTTTAAGTTCACCATTTCGGGGAATAGCGATACCTTTCTCACTTTCTCCTACACTACATTGTAGTTTTCCTCGACGGCCTTTCAAATTGTTTCTTAGTGTACTCCGATATATTATAAATAATGCAGCTACACCGTTAGAAGCCTAACATACCATTTTCAATTCTTGATAATGCTTCCAAGAAAATGTCCCCACTGTAATTTTTTTCCATCACTTTTAATTTTAATTGTAAACAGAATGAAAACAATATTAGAAAAAATATATCACTGGGATAAGTGCGTCCTCTGGGCGCATTTACCCTCCGAGGTTATGCAAATTAGCACTCTGTCTGATTATCAATTTTTAAACGTCGGCGGCTATCTATCGCGAGACGGTGCTGTCTATAATACTGTGTGCTTAAAACCGGCAACAAGAAAATCACGTAGTGTTGCTGGCAACATTCCCCCACCACCTTATTTTAGTTTGTTCTATTGTCTTTTCGTCCATTATTACTTTTTAGTCACAGGACATCACAGGTTACGTGCAAATGTTGCGAATTTTGCTTGTGAAGTTGGGAAATTCTAAATTCATTAATCAACAGAGGGCAATATCGAATTTCATTGATAATAAATCACGTGACTTAATGTTGCCAGCAACACTACGTCGTTCTCTAAAGCCGGCTTTAGTCATAGGCACATCACAGGTTATGTTGCAAATATTGCTTGTGAAGTTAAGAAATCCTAACTTCACTAATCAACAGAGGGGAATATTAACTCTGATTGGATAAAAAACAACGTGTCGTGTTGCCAGCAACACAACATCGTTCTATAAAGCCAGCTTTACAATGCTAGTAATATCATTGTAATGAATGCCTATTGTTTATATTAGCACTTGCTTTGCTAGCCAAATTGTTACTATATATACCATTGTATTCTAAATTAAGTTCAGTTACTATCATTCGTCTTCTGTCGCTTAACGAATTACTTCAGTTTATTTGTGTTTACTTTAACTTGTGTTTTTTATAATAAAATAAAATTTTTTTAAAACCAAGTTCGAGTTTCAAGATATTTAATTGGCGCAGTCGGGTCGGATTTGTCAGTCGGTCCATATATAGAAGATAATTACGTTTATTCATAATTCCGACGTATTTTTTCAAAAATTTTAGACAAATCAAAGAACTTTCGTTCCTAATAATTAATTCATCCAAGTGTACAAGTGCATCGTGCAACTTTTCCAAATTACTCTATCGAAGAAGAATCTGGAGAAGACATATTGGGCTGAATTAAGTAGGTTCAATCCGCAAGTGAATTCAGTAGCTTGTCAGAAGAAACAGGAAAGACGGTAGAACTCCGGTACAGCAAACACCGTAAGCATCCCAGGTCATTGTGATCAACTAGTCCATCGTGGACAACACCTCCGAAGATTGTTGGATTTGCAAGGTAGGACCTTTCATATCTATTTTAAGAAAGTCTGGTCAATCGTCAAATTTAACGCCAACAATTTTGCGTTCGAACTCTATCGAAGAGACCTCGAACATATTTAAGTAATATTTAAAGAAGAATTTAAATACTGAAATATTTTTCCATATTATCCTAATTTTACCATATTTATTTCCTATAAGTTTATATTTTTGAAAAATATAATTTTTATGTAATATATTTAAATATTATTTCATGTTGAAATAGTCAAAGTAATTATATACTATTACTTTTAGTAAATTTTATATTTATATTTTATTGCTATTGTTTTTTTTCTTTTCGAAAAAAAAATATATATATACACATATATTAAAATCAGCTTAATTAGTTTATGGAAGATCTATTAAGTGATCTATTACAAAAATCTTTAAATTTGTCAGATACTAAATTAGAAAAAATGGCAACTGGAAGTCAAGTATCACAACCAAATTTTACAGTTTTACAAGCCTATGCAAACACAATTGGTAATTACAATGGTGATGAACATAGCTTAGAAATTTTTATATGTGCATGTGATCAATTTATTGAACTATATCGCTCTAACGATGAAATTTTAACCAATATCTGCTAAGAGTTATTTTAGGTAAATTAACCGAAAGAGCTCAAATATTAATTGGTTCCAGGTTAGAACTACGAACTTGGAAACAAATAAAAATTGCTTTGAGAATAAGTTTTGGTGATCATAGAAGTTTAGATTGCTTAGAACAAAATTTATTAACTTTAAAACCATATAAAAATGAACACCCTATACAATTTGCACAAAGAATTCAATTAGCACGTAGTAAAGTTGCTTTTAAAATTAACAGTCTTTTGACACAGAAATGCCTATGACTACAAAATTAATATATTTAAATCAATATAATTCACTTTCACTAAAAACATATCTACGTAATTTGCCTGACAGATTACAAAACAATATCGATTTACAAAAACCCGATTGTCTCGAAACAGCAATGGCATATACTATTGATGACGAAAATTTTAAACAAACAAAAAATTTAACTACAACTTTACAAAATAATCCAAATAATCAAAGTGATCAATCAGTGCCTAATTATAATCATAGACAATCATACTCGCAACCACAACAATATAAACAAAATTTACCACCATCACATAAACCATTTTATAATAATAATAATTTTAATCAACCTCGTAATATGCAAAATTTTAATCAACCTCGTAATATGCAAAATTTTAATCAACCTCGTAATATACCAAATTTCCAACAACAAATGTTTACAAAACCAGTATTCCCTAGTCAACCAATAAATGTTCAACCCAGACAAATTCCACAGAGGTTCCCCACAAACTAGCAAGTTTTTGGTAGACCTCAAAACGATTTTAAACCTAATAAATTTTCTAATCAAAATCAATTTACAACCGAACCAATGTCTACTCAATCGAGACCTAGTAATTTTAATAGAACAAATTTTAATTCAAACAGAGAAGTACATAATTTCACGAATACTGAAGACTATAACGAAAATCAAAATCAATATCAATATTCAGAAATTGAGGAAGAAAATTATTTAGCCTGTTGATTATTCAACTAATTATGATTATGTTGATTACACTGCAGTGGCGGTCGGTCCATGGAAGCAAGGGAAGCAGTGCTTCTCCTGGGATTATTAAAAAAAACACATAATTAGAACCTAATTATTATTTATCACATATATTAATCATTAAAATTTACTTTTAACCCAATTACAATAGACACGGCCCTGATTTTCAACTTCTGAGATAATGTTGCATGATAAAACCGTAACGATGACGCACTCGATTAATCGAGCCAACACGAACTCGCGCGACTTCGATATATGTAAGCAACTTCTTGAAATGCATCCCATCCCCACTTCATAATCTTGATATCTGAACCGTATAGCATCGTAATACGTTTTGTTTTATAGATTTTAATCTCGATTTTAATATCGATTTTAATATTATACTTAATATTAATCTTCCTAGTATTATTCTCAGCTTTTGTGCTATATTTGTAAAAACTTTTTTGGTGTTTCTAAACCTGTGGTGCGGCGACAAGTGATTTTTAAAACGTTGACCATTAGTGCGCGTGTAAGCAGTTTTAGAATTGCTTATTAAATTTGGAAGCTAGTCCTAGCACTGTGAATGGAAAATATTATTTGCGTTTGTGTGGTGTGCAATTTGTTGAAAAGGGGATTTTCAACATATTCGTTTCAAGATAAACTGGATATTATTAGAAACGGGAGACCAACACCTGATTTAAAACTCTTAAAAACGAAAGTTAAATCATGCTATAGGTACTTTAATATTGAAGTGTACAGTGCTAATCAGTGGTTAAGGGGTTGTGAAAATTTGTGTAAATTGTTTTGTTGGCCATGTGTACTTTTCACAAATGAAAAAGGTGTTCGGAATAAAAATGGCTTTTCAGATTTAAACAACATTCACAAAGTGACAAAAAGGCATGGTAAGTGTGACACTCATTTGCGAGCGGTGCTAAAAGAATAAACATTTGGAAAATCACGAATTGAGCATTCATTAGATCAGTAATTGAAACAAAGTGACCGTAAGCATAATGAACTTATAAAAAAAATCGAGAAGTGTTAAAAAGACTTATTGACATTGTTTTCTCGGCGAAAATGAACTTAGTTTTAGAGGTCATACTGAATCTTGGAGCATTGCTAATAGGGGCAATTTTATCAATTTAGTTGATTTATTAGAAAAATATGATACAATTTTAAGTAACCATCTGGAACACTCCACGATATTTCGCGGTACATCAAATCATATTCAAAATGATTTGATTCAGTCGATAAGCAATATTGTTTTAGAAAAGATCAATCAAGAAATAAAAAAAGCTCCTTTTGTTGCAATTATGTTAGATGAAACAACCGATATTACGAATATTAGTCAGTTGTCAATCGTAGTACGCTACATAAATCCATATGGGAAAGTCCAAGAGCGCTTTTTAGGATTTTTAGACGTAACAACGCAAAGAACGGCCGCAGCCTTATATACTATAGTTTGTCAGATAGTCGATGATCTACTGTGTGGTGCTAAACTTATCGCCCAAAGTTATGATGGGGCCGCTGTAATGGCTGGTGAATTGGGGGGGGCCTGCAGGCCAAAGTAAAAGAGACTTTTCAGAATGCAATATTTGTACACTGTTTTGCGCATCGATTAAATTTAGTTCTTGCTCAATCTGCAGCGTGTCTTAAAGAGTGCAAAGTAATTTTTTTCAAGTATTAGTGGAATGGCTGCCTTTTTTTCAAAATCATTAAAACGGACACGAGCTTTAGATTTGGAAGTACAGAAGACACTACCCACAGTTGCTCCAATACGATGGAATTACAATGGGAGGCTAGTACAAACTGTATCTGAATATCGACAGCCTCTAATTGATTTATTTGAAAATATTTTACAAAGCAAAGATGATTGGGACACTGAGACTTTGAATGGATCCAGAGGTTACTTGGCTTCATTGAAAAGAGACTTTGATTTTAATTTTTTGTTAAATATTTTCTCCGAGATATTCCCATTTACTGACAATTTATTCAATATTTTGCAAACTAAATCAAATGACGTTGGATTTTGTGTAAAGAAAATTGAAGAATTCAAAAATTTGATTTGTAACAAAAGAAATGAATTTGAAAAGTTCTGGGAGAAAACTAGTAATGACAATTTAGAACCGCAAAGAAAAAGAATACGAACTGAATTTATAGTGGATCATAGAACTTCATATCGAAGATATTTTATCGAAATTTTGGACAATATCACTGGGCAACTAAATAATAGATTTAAAAATTTTAGTGATGTACAATTTCTAGAATTGTGTAATTTTAATGAATTTAAAAATAAACAGTTTCCACAAAACGCACTTCAGTCATTGAGTGATAAATACGGAAATTTTTTTGATGTAATTGGGTTACGATCGGAACTTTCAGTTATTTATGCTAAAGAAGATATTAGTCAGGAAAATAACGCCAACGAACTGATTATCTTTATAAAAGAAAATAGTTTGGATCAGGCCTACTCTGAAGTGTTGAAATTGTGTGAATTAGTTTTGACGACACCTGCAACTAGTGCTTCGGTTGAACGCAGTTTTTCGACCTTAAAAAGAATAAAAACTTTTTCAAGAAATTCAACCAGTGAAGAGCGGCTTTCAAAATTATCCCTGTTGACAATAGAAAGTGACTTTGTGAAGAAGATTTCCCAAAATTCAAACTTTTACGACGAAGTTATTTCCGACATCGCAAAAAAGGAGAGGCGGATTAAACTACATTATAAATAGGTAGGTATGTGCATGTTAACTACTTAACTAGCCGGCTCAATTTATAGTTGGCTAGAGAGTGCACGATGGCTAGTGTGACTGAACAAACTCTCTATTTCGCTGCGGGTTCAATCCCCGCCACCGGCGCTGGCAATGTCGGTGGGTATGGTTGTGTGTCTGTGTTTTTTTCATAAGTGTAACCCTCGCCCGAGCAGCTTCGGCTTTGGAATCGGGGGTTGTCTAATTTTTGTGATGATTTTAGGTTTAATGTTTATTGAGGAGTGGCGGTCCTACAAGTGTACTTTTTTTCTAGATATCATAACTTTGCAGCTTTCGACATTTGCTTTAAAATGATTATACGGAAGCCACGCCCCTTTTCTTAAAAAAAATTTTGCATCGCTTCGCTCGGGGCTTTGCACTACCCATCACCCTATATCACAAACTGCTTTCCCTGTATCAAAACTCACCGCACGCCCCTGTTATACTGCTAATCAACCAGATGACATAAATTTATATGATCCAAATTTTCAACAGGACCCTGTAATACACAATCAGACCTAATTGAAATGAATTCGGCTGTAGTAAATTATTTACCCTATGTGCAAATATATAATCCCAATATTAAATTATTAATTGACACAGGAGCTTTTACATCAATTTTAAAACCATCTATCGCAGAAAATTATTTCCCTGATTTAATAAATCACAATCCTTATAGTTTAAAAACATCATTAGGAGAAAAAGAAATTAGATATCGAGCTACGATACCAGCGTTTCAAGAATTTAATAGTGACCATCAAATAAAATTTTTATTATTTAATTTCCACGAATATTTTGACGGAATTTTAGGACTGAATGACCTAATTAAATTAAATTTATCAATAGACATTCCGAATCAGCAGTTAGTAAATAATGAAATCGCAATCCCGTTTTATTATCGGCAACCTTACGAAAGCTCGTTTACATTCGAGATACCTCCATTTGAAACTTTGATAAAAGATTACCCAGTAAACATAGATTACGGAGAAATCTTTATTCCTGAATGCACAATAGACGATCTATTGTATATACCCGATACAACTGCATCTGCAAAAAACGGACGAGCTTACTTTGAAATTTATAATTACAAAGACACAACTATTTGAGTGACACTAGATAACCCTCTTATCTGTTACCCATTAAAAGAACACTTTGATGTCTATAGCTTTGAGACTAATAATTATATTCCTGACAATGAACAATACAAGCCTGAAACAAACATAAATAATTCGATACGTGTAAATCATTTAAATAGCGAAGAAAAATACGAAATTTTAAATGTAATAAATTTAAGGATATTTTTTTATATTGAAAATACCAAATTAACTTTTATAACCCAGGTCAAACACGAAATAAAAACATCTGACGAAGTACCTGTACATACAAAATCATACCGGTTCCCATTTGTACATAAACCGGAAGTACAAAAACAAATATCTAAAATGTTAGATGACGGAATAATTAGACCCTCAGCATCACCTTGGTCTAGCCCAATTTGGATAGTCCCAAAAAAAATTAGACGCTAGCGGCAAACAAAAATGGCGAATAGTTGTCGACTACCGAAAATTGAATGAAAAACCAATCGATGATAGGTATCCTATACCAAATATCGGTGATATTTTAGACAAGTTAGGTAAATGTAACTATTTTTCAACAATCGATCTTGCATCCGGTTTCCACCAGATAGAAATGCATAAAGATTCTATCCCTAAAACAGCTTTTAATGTAGAAAACGGACATTACGAATCCGTTCGAATGCCATTTGGACTTAAGAACTCACCAGCGACTTTCCAAAGAGTAATGGACAATGTATTGAAAGACATACAAGGCAAAATTTGTTTAGTTTATATGGATGATATTATTATTTTCTCCACTTCACTACAAGAACATATTTCAAATTTAAAATTAGTATTTTCAAGATTAAGAGATTCAAATTTAAAAAATTCAGTTAGATAAGTTGGAATTTTTAACAAAAAATGTTGAATTTTTAGGACATGTGATTACACCTGAAGGCATTAAACCAAATCCAAAAAAAATAATTGCGGTACAAAAATTTCCTATACCTAGAACAGCGAAAGAAATTAAATCTTTTCTTGGCCTAGTTGGATACTATCGTAGGTTTATAAAGAACTTTGCTCATATTACTAAACCTTTAACAAAATGTTTAAAGAAGAACGAAAAAATTATACATACACCTGAATTTATAGAAGCTTTCGAAAAGTGTAAAACGCTTTTAACTAATGCACATATTTTACAATATCCTGACTTTTCTAAGCCGTTTCTATTAACAACTAATTTTTCTAACGTAGCCATTTCCGGTACTTTAAGTCAAGGAACTATAGGACAAGATCTACCTATAACATATGCTAGTAGAACTCTAAACCCTGCTGAACAAAACTATTCACCAATAGAACGTTCATTATGTGCCATTGTACATTTTTGTAAATATTATCGCCCGATATTATTCGGTAGAAAATTCACTATCGTGACGCCATAAACCACTTTAATGGCTTTTTAATATGAAAGAACCAAATTCGCGCTTAGTTCGTTGGAGATTGAAGCTTGAAGAATACGACTATAATATAGTTTATAAAAGGTAAAAACAACACCAACGCCGACGCTTTATCTCGTATAGAAATTAATACACTACAAAATAATTCAATTATCGCTGACGATTTAGATCAAAACAAAATTAACAACGATTTTTTGAAAAATCCTATAGATAATAGTCCCCCTGATCTATATACAGATATCCCAGACTTTAACCCTGCCGATATCGTACCTTTAGTAAATCAAACATCACCTAAAATTAATGTTATCCAAAATATTGTATTAGAGCAACCTGACAATGACAATGGACAATACAGTGATAATGAAACTGTACATTCACCTACAGAAAATCCTATTTTAGAAATAAAAATATCAGAAAGACCCCTAAATTACTATAAAAAATCAAGTAATTTTCTTTGTAACAAATAATGTAACTAGAATAATTACATAAAGAACAAAATTATATAATAATGAAAAACTAAGCTTTATATAACTTTGCCATCAGATAATTTAGAAGAACATCTAACCAAAGTTGTAAAAGAATTTCTTGCACCTAAAACATTATATGCACTACATTTTAGAACTAAATCAAAAGAAATAATAATCAACATTATTCAAAATTACTTTAAAAACTCCAGTTTGAAACTTGTCGAATGCCCCACTATTTTGCGAGATGTAGAAAAAAAGGATGATCAGTTAGAAAAAATAAAATACCACCACGAAGAAAAACAACACATAAAGGTATAAACGAAACGGTAAAATCAATTTTAAAATTTTATTATTGGCTAGATATTAATAACGACGTAACAAATTATATAAATACTTGCGAAATATGTCAAAAAACAAAATACGAAAGACACCCACATGTTTTAAAATTTAAACCCACTCCCATTGGTACATATCCATTTGAACATATTTATATTGATACGTTTAAAGTAAAAAACCAACCGTTTTTGACTATTTTAGATAGTTTTTCTCGTTTTGCTCAAGCATATGCATCAACAGTCAATGCAGTTGATATACTAGATAACTTGCTAACATTTATTTCACACTTTGGCTTACCAAAAATAATTACGTGTGATCAAGGCCCTGAATTCAAAAATTTGTTAATGGAACAATTTTGTACGACACATAAAATAACAATTCATTATACAACAGCGTACAACCCAAATAGTAATAGTCCTGTAGAACGTTTTCATTCTACATTATTAGAACAATTAAGAACGTTAAATTTGGAAGAACCGAATAAAAATGTAAAAACTTTAGTAAAATACGCACTCATTGGTTATAATAATACAATCCACTCTGTAACAAAGTTTACACCATTTCAAATAACTAAAGGCAATGAAAATTTAACAGACCCTTTCGACCTTCAGACGAACAAATTGTAAATTCATTCGAGGGTGGATTTCGCACCTTGGACGTCTTGCAAGTGAATGGCATTATAAAGCGTCGTTTGTTATAATAATTTGTACATTCCGTATGAATTTGAAAGTGATAACTCATTTTGTTCATATACTTTGTAAATATTGATTTCATTCCAGGGTGGATTTCGCACCCTTGGACGGCATGGAAGTAACTAATTTTTTAAAATGTCATTAGTTACAATAATTTATACATTCTCTATTAATTTCAAGATGATAGCTAGTCTATATAATATACTTTGAAAATGTTAATTTCATTCGAGGGCAGATTTTACACCCTTGAACAGCTTGCAAGTGAATGGCATTATAACGCATCGCTTGTTATAATAATTTGTACATTCTGTATGAATTTCAAAGTGATAACTCGTTTTGTTCATGTACTTTGTAACTATTGATTTCATTCGAGGGTGGATTTCGCACCCTTGGACGGCTTGCAAGTAATTAATTTTTTAATATGTCATTTCTTACAATAACTTATACATTCTCTATTAGTTTCAAGATGATAACTTGTCTAGATAATGTACTTTCAAAATATTGATTTCATTCGAGGGTGGATTTCACACCCTTGGACGGCTTGCAAGTAAATGGCATTATAATGCGTCGTTTATTATAATAGTTTGTACATTCCGTATGAATCTCAAAGTGATAACTCGTTTTGTTCATGTAATTTGTAAATATTAATTTCATTCGAGGGTGAATTTCGCACCCTTGGACGGCTTGCAAGTGAATGGCATTATAATGCGTCGTTTGTTATAATAATTTGTACATTCCGTATGAATTTCAAAGTGATAACTTGTTTTGTTCATCTACTTTGTAAATATTGATTTCATTCGAGAGTGGATTTCACACCCTTGGACGGCTTGCAAATAAATGATATTTTAATGTGTCGTTTCTTATATTAATTTATACATTATAGTTTGTACGAAGTCAATTGAAATCGTATAAAAACTAAAAGCCTGCAAAAAACCGTCGGCATCTCTTTCTTGTACATGGGCGGAGGTAAATAGAAATGCTTGTCATAAGAAAATGTTATACTTGTTTGAAAATTGTATTAATTTTTATTATTTTTTGTTTATTAGATAGGCTATTTTTGTTCATTTCGCCAATAAAATATTTTTGAAATATTATATCAGTTTTAGATATAAAGTCTAAATATTTAAATTTATTGGGTTTAGTTTTAAAGTTAACCCATACTATATTGAAATATGTTATTGCTCTGCAAGGACCAATGAGAAGGTATGAACATATCCTTGCCAGGATGAGGGAATGGGACAGGTTAGATTAGCGAGGGGCAAGGATGTTATATAGTAAAAAAATAAAATAAGTTTCTTCTAAAATAAAAATAAAAATGTAAGTTTCTTAACCAAAGCAAAGAATTAGTACCACAAAAATAAATATTTGTTTAGATAAAACATAAATAAAAACAAAATTAAAATATGTCTCTAGAATAAAGTAACTTAAATTAAAATTTCTTGTCAACTAAATAAAATATATTCCAAGAAATGTAACAATAAAAAAGTAAACTTCATACCTAATATAATATCTAAATATTTTGTTCTGAAAATATATGTATAATAAAAAAAGTTAAAGGCTAAAAGTTGACGCGTCCGAATCTTCACTTTCTGAAGAGGAATCATTACCAGGCTGAATTATAATCGGCGCATCTAGATACACTATATGCCTGTTTAGTTTACGATATTCTCTGATTTTTTTCCAAATAATCTACCCGAAGTGCTACTATACGTCGTGATTCCATAATTACCATACGACTGTCAAGTTTTTTATGTTTAAAACCGCATTCTAATAAAACATTTCGTAGTGTATCTAAAGAACTATAATTATAATCAGGATAATCGCTTAATTTTTCTCGAATCATTTTTAACGTAGGAACTATATTTTTTTCATACATATTATAAATTATACGCCGTATTACATCTTTGGTAGCATCATCAATATTTTTTAATTTCATATTTTTCCGTTTCCTATTTGTACCGTGATCTATAACATCTCCTTTTTTAATTACACGATAAATTGTTGATTTTGATATTTTAGTTAATTCGTTAATACGTTCTATTATTTCTTTCTCACATTTTTTCACGATTTTCGCTTTTTAAACGTTCATATATATTTAAAATAATGTGTTGACTTTGTACGTGTAAATCTTTATTTTGAAACTCTAAATTTATTTCGTCTTCCTCGACAATAACAGGCTCAACTATTTCGGGATTTTCGGGCGTTATTATATTATCTTCTGTTTCAAATGGTCTCCAGAAAGCCATGGTAAATTAGTAAATACCTAATACAATATCTTAAATACCTTTTATGTAGTAGTAAATATTTACCAATATGAACACTAAGTATAAACCGAACCACCTTGATATTATAATAGGTATTTCTGCACTGCACTGGACAAATGTAATAAATAAATAGGAGTCCACGTTGACTCCTGACTGATATAAACTCAAACACCCATCGACCAACCGGATTGACGAATTTCCTGATCCCAGCCAATCGTCGCCTATCGTCGTCAAAACATAGCCAATGCCGGCACATCTCACAAGTTTCCGTAATTGCGGAGAAACGATTTAATGAGTTTTTTTTATACTAGTGGGCCCGTCCGTTTTATTATCTTTAAAACACGTGCAGTCGTAGATGGTTCGTTCAGGCTGATTACATTGCCAGTCTCGGACTCACCTGCACAATTTCAATTACCATTTGATTCTTGATACCATTGCTAAATACATAGGACAAAATATCAAGTTAAGTGCGCACAGTCCTGTGCTTTAACAATGACCAA
This sequence comes from Rhamnusium bicolor, assembly GCA_029963845.1. Classification (NCBI taxonomy): domain Eukaryota; kingdom Metazoa; phylum Arthropoda; class Insecta; order Coleoptera; family Cerambycidae; genus Rhamnusium; species Rhamnusium bicolor. The sequence continues at coordinate 63,350 of JANEYF010001126.1, forward strand.
TTTCAATTGACTTCGTATAAACTATACCTACTGATTTCAAGATGATAACTCGTTTCTTTCATGTACTTTCTAAATATTGATTTCATTCGAGGGTAGATTTCGCACCCTTGGACGGCTTGCAAGTAATTATTTATTTAATATGTCATTTCTTACAATAATTTATACATTTCCAATTAATTTCGAGATGATAACTCATCTAGATGATGTACTTTAAAAATATTGATTTCTTTCAAGTGTGGATTTCACACCCGTGGACGGCTTGCAAGTGCTTGTCATTATAATACGTCGTTTGTTATAATAATTTATACATTCCGTATGTGTCAAAATGATAACTCGTTTTGTTCATGGACTTCATTCGAGGGTGGACTTCGCACCCTTGGAAGGATTGCAAGTAAATGATATTTTAATGTGTCGTTTCTTATATTAATTTATATATTCTCAATTAATTTCAAGATGATAACTCATTTTGTTCAGCTACTTTAAAAATGTTTGTTTTAATCGAGTGTGTATTTCGCATCCTTGAACCAGTCAATTAAACCTTTTTTAGATATGTTACCTTCTACTTACAATAAGTATTGAATGCTAAGTCGTTTGTCGCACACCTTTTTCTCTGTACGTTAGGGGTGCGTTTCAACCCCTTTAACGATTACCAAATGAAGCGTTAAGAACAATAATTAATTTTTGCTGAGTTTATGAATTATGAAGATTTAACACACTTTCTTTGTTTATTTTAAGCATTTTATTGCTTTGGGGATGTTTATGATGAAATAAATAAATCAATTTTCAAATATGGGTTGCGGTTTAATTATTTAGATAAATAAAATGAACAGTTACGTTTTCTAAAATTTTTGGCACCTATTTTATTCTGGACGCACGTCCCTGAACCTTTGGCTAACTTTTGGCTGCCAACTTTACACCGGTTGAAATTAAACATTTAGAAGCCGTGTTAGTTCAACGAGGTAGTTGAGCAAGTTTTATCGTAATACTCTTAAACCACAATTTAGTGAGGCTAATTAATTGATAAAAATATTGTGGTTCTTAATTTGTACCCAAATTACAATATGAAAATTAATAATTTATTCATTGGTTCGATACCAGCCATGGTGGGTCTTTTCAGTGCGCTGTTCTTCACAGTTCTAGGTTTCAGTTTTAATAGTGAAACAAATGAAGACACTTTAGTGTTGGTTCATACGGTAATTATCATTTTTAACAAATTTTAAAAATAGCGAAGATGAGTTTAGAAAGTAAATAAATGTAGTTGTAAATAATATATTTGTATTCATAAGAATACTGAAGTAATACCACACAAATATACTAGGTAAAACCTTGTGTCATCATATTTAACCATTAAATTTTTGAAACTTTATAATTTAATAAATTAATCTATATTAGTATTGTCTCATCTGCATTGTTTATAATTATTTGTGGCTCTTTATTTTTCTGTCACAGTTTCTTAGTTTCCTTGGGTATTAAAACACCACTCTCTTACAAATTGTTCAAAGGGTTAAATATATCTGTGCCACAAGAATCTTTTTAAAAACGCTGTTGCCTGTCTAAAACTGTCCCACTTTAAAATATAACCTGAGTATGATATTAATAAATGATATATTATTGTAAATTAAAAAATTAAGTTGACGTTTCGAAAAATCACTTTGTTTCAGCTCTCAAAATTGTTAAAATTGGTCAGGCAGTGTTGGATTAATCCTTCATACATATAAGATATTATAATATGTTGATTAATTCGTTTTTGTAATGGTGAAATCGTTGGCATATTAGCTAATGGTTGTTAAATTTTTTTTCATTTACACATAATATTATGTATATTACACAGTTATTATTATATATTACATTCTTTAAGAAGATATACTCTGTTTGGTTTTTGTGTTGCATAAAATATTTTCCTATTCCAATGAATAGCGAGTGTCTTGGATTATATTTATGTTTTTTATCTTGAATTTCTAAGATTTCCAAATCGTCGTAATTATTTTCACTGATAAGACCACATCCCCTTTAATTGTAACACTCATAATTCATTATTTTTTTCTGTGTATACAGTGTGTACCAAATTGTGGGTAGGGTTGGATACATTACTAACTCGCTTAATAACGGAGATAGAACGATGGTTAAATGGTGAAAGTTTCGCAGATTTTTATGGCCATTTCGAATCTGTTTAGCACCCTTAGTTTTTGCGTAATTTTCAAAATACCGAAAGTTTGATTAAATCTGATTATAATCTGTTTAAAATATGATTAGAATATAATTGTAATATGATAATAATTTGATTATAATCTGATTAAAAATCTGATTAAAATCTGATTAGGATCTAATTATAATCTGATTGTAAACTGATTATTATCCGAATACAGTCTGATTATAATCTGTTTGTAATCTGATTATAATCTGACAAGAATCTCTTTATAAACTGATTAGAATCTGATTAATCTTTTGTCTACCTTCGATCAAAACTAAATTACGGACAAATAGCTGGTTGAAAAAATAATTTTTTTAAAAAGTTTTTTAAAGGGTTGTTCTAACTTTTGCGGCCCCTTGCAAGTCAATGAAAATTTAAAGGTACGCTACTAACGAGTTTGTTTACGATCGATCAAAACGAAATTATGGACAATAGCTGGTTGAGAAATAATTTTTGCTCCCATTGCAAGAGGATGAAAATGTACAGGTACATTACTAAAAAGTATCTTTACCATTGATCATGATGAAATTATCGACAAATAGCTAGTTGAGGAAATTAAAATTTTTAAAAAATTTTTAAAGGGTCGCTTTCACTCCTAGGACCCTTTGCAGGTCGATGAAAATTTACAGGTACATTAATAACGAGTATCTTTACCATCGATATAAATGAAATCATGGACAAATAGCTGGTTGAGAAATTAAAATTTTTTAAAAAGTTTTAAAGGGTTGTTTTAACTCCTGCGACCCTTTGCAGGTCGATGAAAATTTATAGGTACATTACTAACGAGTTTCTTTACCATCGATCATAACGAAATTATGGACAAATAGCTGAAGAAATTAATTTTTTTTTTTAATTTTTAGAGAGTTGTTTTAATCCCTGTGACCCTTTGATACTCGATGAAAATTTACGGGTACATTATTAACGAGTTTCTTTACCATCGATCAAAACGAAATTAATTTTTTTAATATTTAAAGGGTTGTCTTAACCCCTGAGACCCTTTGCAAGTCGATGAAAATTTACAGGTACACCACTAACGAGTTTCTTTATGATCAGTTAAAACGAAATTATGGACAAATAGCTGGTTGAGAAATATTTTTTTAAATATTTAAATAGTTGTTTTAACCCCTGAGACCCCTTGCAGGTCAATGAAAATTTACAGGTATATTACTAACAAGTATCTTTATCATCGATCAAAACGATGTTATGGACAAGTAGCTGGTTGAGAAATTACAAATTTTTTGAATTTTTAAAGGGTTGTTTTAACCCCATGGGACCCTTTAGAAGTCGATGAAAATTTCCAGGTACATTACTAACAAGTTTCATTACCATCGATCAAACGAAATTATGGATTAATAGCTGGTTGAAAAATTAAAAAACTTTTTTAAATTTTTTAAGGGCTGTCTTAACCTCTGGAACCCATTGCAAGTGGATGAAAATTTACAGGTACATTACTAACGAGTTTCTTTACCATCGATCAAAACGAAACTATGGACAAATAGCTGGTTGAGAAATTAAAATATTTTAAAATTTTTAAAGGATTGTTTTAATCCCTGGGACCTTTTGCAAATCGGTAAAAATTCACAGGTACATTAATAACGAGTTTCTTTAGCATCGATCAAAACGAAATTACGGACACATAGCTGGTTGAGCTTATTTATTTTTCCTTAGGCTTCTAGAAATATCACATTTTATAATTTCTACTTTATTTTAATTCGATATTTTAACAGCTTGTATCTTACAAACAAATTATGCCAATATGTATCATGTATATATTACTGAAATCGTTATTTAATCGTATTTAAAAAAATATGTGTCAGTTTAATCACACTTTTATGCAACACCATGTATATTCACAGATGTCATCATAGAAAAATTTATAAAATTTCATACGATCTGTTTTCGAAACATCTTTCTAACTCCAAAAATATCGGAGAAAAGGGGTGGGAATTCTGGCGGGTTCACCCAGCAAAATTTTTCATCTTCACATTTTTTTGAGATATTCATACTAACTTCTGTTTTTCTTATGGGCGCCATTTTTCATTGATTAAATCGTGTTTTGTATGTGTATTTCCAAGATATATCACAGTTTCAAAAATAATTGTTTGTTAATTGATAAAAGCTGTTTTTCAACGAGTGGGCCTTGAAAAACCTTATTTTTCCTATTTAGATAGGGAACTTTTTCCATTTTCTAAACATCTACCGATGATATCTGATCATATTTTTTTAGTTTCCTTGCTACGAACGAGCAAAAACAGACAAAAATATTAATATCAACTAGGATACATCAAGTACGCCCCTTGATATGACAACAAACAAAATGTATCCAATAATTAATAATTATGACAGTTCGCCAAAAAAATTGTGCATCGTTGTAAAGTATGGTTTCAAGAGTTATATTTGCTGGTTTTGTTGTTATTTAGTGTTGAAAAAAGAATTCAGGGAACCCAGTTAATCGGACCATTTGTGTTTGATTTTACGTTAAATGGAGAAGGATTTTGGAGATATTGCGTGTAAGAAATTTTTATTTATTTATTTATTTAACAATTTGGTTGCCCAACAGAAGCAAGCGCTTCACAGGGCTGCACAGTTTTATAATAATAAGAAAATTATGAATGACATTTCATGAATAATGACAAATAGAGACAAAAAATGAAAAAAAAATACTAAAAAGAAGAAAACTAGATCTAAAAATTAATAACTACTAACATAAAAAAAATATATTTTAGTATAATAATAAGTATAGTAAGTCAAAGGTAAAAAAGAATGAAACATAAAAAGTAATCATGGTGGCTGTGTCATTGTAGTATAGGACATGATATACTAATACAATTATTTTTTATGATGTCAGCTATACAAAATGTAACGGGAAGGTATTGATGAAATCTGGTTCCAGCAAGATGGTTACCCTGTACACAACACAAGGACAGTGAAAAAATGTTTAACAGGAAATTGTAATAATTGGGTCATTTCAAACAATGGACCAGCGTGGTCACCAGATATTAATTACAGCTCTGGACCTCTGGGGGCATGCAAGAAAACAAAGTTTATGAGTTTGATCATCTAATCCGAATACCACGAATTATGAATTATTGGAGGAAAGAGTATTAGATGTTTTAGTTTCGGTTAACCACAATACTAATTTGCCATCTTTTGGTATTTTTCAGTTTTTTTTGTTGCTACGTTGATTAGACGCTTATACCGGGTATCCCATAATTAAGTACCCTCCTTCAAGGGGTGATAGAGTTATGAAAAATAAGTTGAGTTTTGTATATAAAAATTTGCCTTAAATCAGTTCATAAGGTAACTAAACCCCTTAAAGGGGGTAAGTACCTACAACATATGTCAATATGTCAATAAATGCGAAACGTCTTAAGTTACAAAAATTTAATTTGGACCATTTGTTAATTTCGTAATGTTACATATTTTGTCAAATTTTTATCTCAGTATCGTTATTTGTTGGGGTAGTTATAGAGGGGTGGGGGGTGAATTTTGTCATAACTCTTTTGTCTTAGAAAAAAGGTTCTGCGGAATTATTTTTGTAGAAGTTAGAAGTTACTTATCCATTTTTGTATACCCATTCTGTATTTCAATATTAAAATACAAATAACTCCAAAACGATGTCACTTTTAACGTAGTTTTTCACTTTGGTACATTTTTCCGTTTTAAATGTCTACAAATATATATATATATATATATATATATATATATATATATATATATATATATATATATATATATATAAATAAGACAAAAAGTTATGGCGAAAATTCACCACCACCCCCTCTGTAACTACCCCAAAAATTATGATATTTAGACAAAGCTTTTACAAAATATGCAACATTATGAAATTAATAAATGGTCCAAATTTAATTTTGTAACTTAAGACGTTTTGAATTTATTGGCAAATAACTATGTTGTACTTGCCCCCTTTAAGGGGTTGTGCTCCCTTATGGCATGAGATACCGCAAATGTTTATAAACAAAAGTCAACTTATTTTTTCAAGTTCTATCACTCCCTTGAAGGAAGGTATTTAATTATGGGACACCCTGTGTAAGGCGTCAGTGACAAATTTTATGATGCGCAAATTTATAATAATTCAACTATCTAACGGGCAGGTGAGGCGTATAGGGGTGCTGGGTGGTGTGAAAATGAGCGAAAATGGAATGGAGAATACGACGTTTTTTGGTCATTTTGAAGGAGGTTAATCGGAAATGCAACGTAATAGTTCAAGGAGAACAAAGGGTATGGTGGAACATAATGGCGATGGTCATAAACGCGATTCGTATATTGACATTTGCAAATACATAAATAATAGTTAATAATTATTTTTTTAATGGTATTTACCATCATTTGCGTAGCATATAATAGTGTGGACTGTAATCATAGCTTTATGGGGAATATGTAACTATTTATATTTTGTCGCTAATCGAGAAATGGGTACACTAAAAAATGACCTCGTTTTATCCAGTCATTAGACAATATCTTCTTTTCGCAAAATCTGGTTACCAAAATTTGCTAATTTCGTACTTCTTCTATAAAAAATGCTTCATTTCTTATTTAATTGAATTCTTGCATTGTAAAATTTTATTAACAAGTGTCAACTCTGTTTATAGCCCCCTTGCTGAAAAACCTGTTTTTCTAATTGTTGCTACCTCTTCATAGAATATTTTGAGGTTGTGATACATATTTGAAAATCACATAAAAAGCGCTATTTAATAATGAAAAATTCAAGATGGCGCCCTTAAGAAAAACAAAAGTTAGTGTGCCTATCTCGGAAACGAGTGAAATAGAAAAGATTTTTTATCACTCTTACGTGTATATATTTTTAAAAAGTGTTTTAATAATGTGCAAGTTTCTAATCTGTATAAAAAATTATTACGAAGTTATGGAGAAAACAAGAAAATTGAAAATTAGTCAAAAACTAAGAGTGCTACATAAAATTTTAAAAACAGATTCGAAGTAGCCATAAAAACCTGTAAAATGTTGCCGATTTTACCATACACCCAGTACTTTTTATATTTCTTATATCATTTTATGTTATGACGTCCAACTGCTGGTGTTAGGTTTAGGATGGTGGCTACTTCAGCTTCTTCGTCGTTTCTGGGGAACAAACTATGTATAAATTCATACATTTATACTATTAACTGTAAAGAACACTTTTATTTTGTCAGTAAACGGAGTTAGTGTCAAAACTGTTTATCAGAATTTTATTTGATTAAGCTAAGATTTTCGTAATTTGTAGATTTTTCGCCATGGAGAAAGGACAGTAGACCCTACGACTTTGTATCCTACTGACCCATACATTAATGAAAAATATTATCCGTATGGAGTAGGACAATTAACCAATGTAAGTATGGCGTTAATTCATCTTTCCACATTCCGAAATTCTTATTATTTTATTACTTATCGTTACCAAAGTCGTATTTCTGAACCAATGTTTAATAAAGAGAATGAAATACCTACTAATTTCTTTTAAATTTTCTGCAGGCTGGAAAGATACGCGAATACAACATTGGCAAGGCACTTCGAAAGCGCTACAACAATTTCTTGGGTAAAATCTATGAACCAGATATATTAGACGCGTTAAGTACCGACTTCAATAGAACAAAAATGTCTTTAGAATTGGTTCTTGCTGGATTATTTTCTCCTGTTGGAGATCAAATTTTTGAACCAGGATTGTATTGGCAACCAATTCCCTATAACTTCTTACCCAGAAATCAAGATCAGGTTGGTATAGAAATTAATGCAGGAGAGAAATTTAAAGCAGTTTAAAAAACTGTTTTCATTTATTAAAAAAAATATTTAGATATAATTATTTGCGATTATTCATTATTGAAGTTTTACGGGCTCAGAATTTTTACAAATAAAATGTAAAAATAAGAACTAGGCAAGACATATTCTATAGCACTATATTAGTTATTATTTAATATTTATAATCAATGTTTGATCACAGAAATCAATGAAAGGTAAGGTATTAAGAAATTTAAACAAAACATTCTTTCTTTTGTATGATATACTTATGTATTAACAATTTCACTCCCAAATTGGAGTGCTACTTGGGCTGTCAGGGCCAGCGAAACCCATTAGCTGGGCACACACTGAAGGGAATTTTAAACGATTTGTCCCGCCGTCCAGATCTGCCAGATCGCGTGTGCCGCCCGGTCTGTTAGGGGATAGATCGTTCAGTCGTCACTAACGGAAATATCTAATCTTGGTGTTATTAACAGATCTGTTCTGGGAAAGGCCAAATCGGTTGGTTAGTGGCAACATAAAGTTGAAGTTTGCGGGGATTGGACGGCGGAAGAGATCTTTTATACTGGTATAAAATCCTTACCACAGTTTTTGTGTAGAAAATGTTCAACCGGGAGAAAAAAATAAAGGTTGCACTAATTTTGGGTTTGTGCGCATTAGAAATAGTTAGAGAAAAGAAAAAAACGCGATGTAGAAGCAAGTGGGTGAATAAATGCGTAGATGAACCAACTAAATACGGGCACATGTCTTTAGTTCAGGAGCTTCGTCAAAACGAAAAAGATGATTTTAAAAATTATCTGCGGATGAATACTGAAAACTTTGAGGAATTGCTCTTTTCATTTCTTTTCTGAAGGCATTTCGCAAGTTTTGAATTTTTGTTTTTATATCTTTGACAGTTACCGTTTCAAGATTTTTACTTTATACTCGTAACATGTTTAAAATATCGTCATAAGCTTGTCTATTTAGATTTTTATTCAAATAAATTTTATCTTTTATTTTCCATAAACAAGGCCTTTGTTTATATAATAATAATAATAATAATAATAATCTTTATTGTCTATAAGACCACAAATACAATGGCATCAGACTCGTCAAACAGTACAAGTTTAAAAAAAAACAGTTGAATAAAAATTGTAAAATAAAATAATAGAATTAAGTTAATATGAAACAATACAACACATTTACAAGTTGGTTAAAAATTAAGAAGACAATTAAGTGATAATGTTATTAACAGTTAACTAAGAGTTTTTAATTATAATAATTATATAAACATATTCACCATATTTTTGTACAGAAGTTAACTTAAATTTATATGTTTATATGTTAGACTCCAGATATTCCCTAATACTATAAAAACTATGTTGAAGAAGCATGCACCGTACTTTAGTTTTAAATGTTTTTTGGTTTTCTATTATTTTAATAGATTCAGGAAGTTTGTTAAATAATTTTATACCTAAATATTGTGGAGTCTTCTCATAGAGCGAGAGAGAATGATTGGGCAATGTAAGATTATTTTGACCTCTAGTATTATATTCATGATTATAATTGTTTGTTAAAAATGACCTTATATTATTTTTTACATAGCATAGTGTTTCTAATATGTAAATGCAAGCTAGAGGTAATATACATAATTTTTTAAAAATACTTCTACATGAAGTGTATGCTGACACACCTTCAATGTTACGAAGTGCTTTTTTTTGCATTATAAAAATTCTCTCAGCAAAATGAGAAGAACCCCAAAAAATTATGCCATACTTAATTCTAGAATAAAACTGCGCATAATAAAAAGATAATATTACTGAGTTGTTAGATGAGCTTCTTAATCTGTAGAGTGCGTAACAACTTGGTGCTAGATTAGTACACAGCTGACTTATATGCATTTCCCAATTTAATGTGCTGTCCACGTACACTCCCAAAAATTTTGTAAAACTAACTTGTCTGATTGATTTTCTATCTATTTTTATCAGGTAATTTTCTGATTGTTTGGAATTCCTTGGGGTGAAATGAATAAAAACTGTTTTGCTACCATTTATAAGCAGTTTATTATTGTTAAACCACGAAACTAAACTGTTTATTTTATTTTGAGATTCTGTCACTAAGTCAGGAATATTTGTGTTTGAGCTTATATATGTAGTATCATCTGCATACATGATAAGGTGTCCTTCATTAACAAGATTCGGTAGATCATTCATAAATATTATAAAAAGCAAAGGTCCCAATATAGAACCCTGGGGTACACCACAGGATATATACAGTAAATCAGATATACTGCCATTTAGCTCAACAACCTGTTTGCGGTCTGATAGATACGACGATAGCCAGTCACCCAGCTTACCCCTTATACCATAATTTGATAATTTATCTTTGAGCAGAGTATGATCAACCAGATCAAAAGCTTTGCTCAAATCCATGAACACGCCTAGACTTTTGAGATTTTTATCTAATTGATCAATTAATGTACTTAGAAAACTGAGTATTGCTGATTGTGTCGATCTACCACCACGAAAACCATGTTGAGCATGACCTAATACATCAAATCTAGAGATGAAGTTCATAATTCTATTGAAAACTACTTTTTCTAGTATTTTGGAAACTGAAGATAATAAAGATATTGGTCTATAGTTTTCAACCAATGATTTATCTCCTTTCTTGTAAATAGGTACAACCTTGGCTACTTTAAATAATTGTGGAAATATTCCTTCAGAAAGAGACCAGTTTATCAGATAGGTTAGTGGCGCTTTTACGTGTACAACAACTGATTTGAGTATGTTAGAACTGATATGATCCATACCAGCAGAATTAGATTTTTTAAGGTCACCTATTATATTAAAAATTCGTTTTCCGTCACGGGATCTACGAAAATAGTTGGATACACTTTATTTATACTAAACTTATGCTGATCGCTTTTACTTGCAAGTTCTGAATGTAATTTTCCCGGAGTCTCTACAAAATAATTGTTAAACTGGTTAGATATTATTTCAGTGTCAGTTATCAAGTTGTTATCAACTTTCATCTCAAAAAATCTGATTAATGTTAGTTTTCCCCAAATCATTATTTATAATTGACCAAACAGCTTTTGACTTATTACTGGCACTAGAGTAAATTTTATCATTGTGTAAGCGTTTTGCTGCTTTTATTGTTTGGCGATAAATTTTTTTATACCTTTTATAATAACATATATCCTCCACATTTTTCGAAGTACTAATTTTTGTGTAAAGCAATTTCAGTTTCTGAGATGAAACTTGTAAACCTCCTGTTACCCAACCTTTTCTTCTTTTATTTGATTTAATATACGTATACGGAAAACTGATATCAACATAATATAATAAACTACTCATAAATAATTGATAGCCTTCTTCTAATGTTTTTGCTGTATAAACATCCAGCCAGGTTTCCTTACTTATGTTGTGCAAAAAATTACGATAATTATTTCTGGTAAAAAGTCTCGTTTTTGTGGCTTTCTTTGGGTGTGTATCTAGTTTAGACACATTAAATTGTAATATTTGACATGTATGATCTGAGAGACCGTTTCCTATAATTTCACACTTTAACTCATTGTTTAGAAAATTGGTACACATGTAATCTATACAACTTGAGGAATTTACTGAAAATCTAGTTGGTTCATCTACATGAACATTGATATTGTAAGAACTAAGTAGATCTACTAGTTCATATTTATTACAGTTATTAATTAAAAAATCAATATTAAAGTCACCACATAATATGATATCCGATTTATCAGCTGTTAGCTCTTTTAAGACGTTTTCTAATTCATTAAAAAATATATTGAGATCACCTGCTGGAGATCTATATAAAGCTATAACTTTAAGTTAGTTCAATCATCTCGGATACAACTTCTTTCGTCCACTCCATTTTCACTTGTTTACAGTACAAAACTTACGGTAAAACCTATCTAGTCACGTCACTAAACACGTGGTTACCCACTATCCTGCCGATTTATAAAAAGGACACGTCTGTAGCGGGAGGAGACTGCCAAAGATTTGATGTTTCCACCGACTTTGACCGTCGTAGGCCATTAACGCGCGGATAAACAGAACGAATTAGTCTGCGCCAGTTCAAATCTTTTAAAAATCCCTCCCGTGTGTGCCCAGCTATTGAGCAATATGTGTTTCTGCACAGAGCGACAAAACGTACATAGTTTTTCAAATAAAAACGTTCAACGAATGCCCACAATTAGCAGATTAGGGAAATATAATTTTCTTTATAATAGGTAAAAATATATATGTGTAACTTCATTTAAAAATCATTATGCCTCTACAAAGTATTCTTATTTAAGTAATTATTTGCACGAACAGGAATAAAGCAGTATGTCTGTCGGCACCAGCGAAGATAATCCACGCTGGTTCCTCGATAGCAGCAACGGCACTCTGCTGTCACAGCAAAGTTATTATGTCAGCTGTATCAGTTATTGAAAATCCCTCATTTATTGCTCTATTTAAGGGAATGGATCTAAATGTTATGAGCAGAAATACTGCCATGAAGAAACTGGGGATAATATTTAAAGAAGAAATGGATAGGATTAAAAATGCAAAATACGTTTGCACAACAGTTGACATAAGGTCGGCAAAACGTAGAAGCTTCTTTGGATTAACAGTCCATTGGATAGATAAAAATTATCATAGGTGTTCAGCGGCTTTATCCTGTCAGCGATTTATGAGAAGCCACACATTTGATACGATAGCGGAAATGTTAGAAGATGTTCATATAAAGTTTGGCCTAAATAATGAAAATCTAGTTGCTACAGTGTCCGACAATGGATCCAATTTCGTTAAAGCTTTTAAGAAATTCGGAATTAACAATATTAAAATTCAAACTGATGACGATGAACATTATCACCATGATGATGAAGATGAAGAAGATGAGTATCAGTTTGTGAGTATTTCGTATGATTCTATCTTGCAGTTGCCCAAACATATAAGATGTGCTAGTCATACTTTAAATTTAATAGCAACCACAGACACAAAAATGCTATACAGAGAGATCCGGCGTTACGAACGCGTCACACCAATTCCATCTCTAAGCGCACAACGCTCTGGCAGATGGCTGGCCGACCCAAGATGAGTGAAATATTTCAGAATGTACTGGGACACACTTTAAGTTACCTAGGAGCCACTCGATGGAACTCTATGTTATATATATAAAAATCAGATGTTTAAAGAGATAGAGTTCCTATCTGGGTATTGTATGATATTAAGGCCTTTAGCTCGTGCTCTAGATATTCTACAGGATGAAAAAAACTCTTTTTTTGGATATTTATTACCGTGTCTGGGGTCACTATTTAAAAACTTGAAAGAATGCGTTTTGAAAATTTAAAAATCGTAGAACCAATTTTAGAAGCATGTGTTAATGGACAAGATTTGGAAAATATTTCGATTTTACCACTTTCGAAGCAAAAGAGGCAGTCGCTGCAACATTTACTCTACCACATTTTAAATTAAGATGGATTCAGAATTTTGAATCATTTCTAAATAAAGACGAAGATCTTAATGACCAAATAACCAAAATTGTCTTAGACCTCGCAGTATGTACCAAGCAAAATGATAATTTTAAAAACGCTCGTAACAACGAGGAATCGGTGCAATCAAATTTAGATGATTTTTTTTAATAAGAAAATTCACCAAGTGCATGTTCAACTGACGCCAGTAGTTTCAAGAAAAAAGTTGAATTAGAGGTTCTTCAATATCTGAACGACCCCAGTACAGATATAGTTGCTTTAGATAAATTTCCAGTAATAAGAGAACTGTTTATTAAATATAACACTTGCCTTCCCTCATCCGCACCTGTAAAGCGACTATTTTCGTTTGCAGAAATCATTAACGCTCCAAGAAGGCACGCGCTATCAGATGTTCACTTCGAGCAGCTAGTATTATTAAATGCAAATTCTGTTAAATACGACCAAAAATAGATAAATGTTTGTTATAAAATCTTCTACACAAGATAAGTCAAAATAAAGAATTTTAATTTTCAAAAATTTAGAAGATTTTGATTGATGACCCTATTGCTTTTTCTTGCATTTAAAAATTTAAAAATAATAACTAGTAAGCGGAAATAATAAACTTTTATTTTTCTGTTTGTATTTAAAAAAATAATTTCACTAGGTTTGTTATAATGTTCATAATATTCTTTTAAATAAAACATTTTATATGACGCTTGTGTTGAATGACCTAATAATTATTTAAAAATACATGTACACTGTGCCTCTTTTTTGGTAGGTATTTGAATTTCTTTTATTTTCAGTCGATATTTCAATTATTTTTGGTAATTCAATTATTTTCAAAGTAATTCAATTAAATAGACTAATTGAAGTATAAGGTAAAGTAATGGAATTCCTTTACTTGAAAAAAAAATATTATTTTCGACGAGTAATTGATACTTGAAGTACTGTGTAAAATGAGGAGTAATTGGTAATGGAAATATTTACTACTTTGATTGATAATTGGTAATTAGTACTTCAATTACTTTTAATGGGTAATTGTGACAGCTGTGGGCTCGACCAATGATTATTTAAGATTTGAAGCATAGTTACGCGCTGAGGGAATCCAAAGTGAACGGAACGAAGCCAGCTAGCTCAAGGGAGAGCGGGCACTTTACGAGTACCTGCGATAGAAAGAGGGTAAATATGGTGCGAGCTAGCGGGGTGGCGGACCTTTAGTCCCTTTGTTAAATAACAAATATATAATATCTGATAGTTTTTTTTGTGGGGATTTCGGTCAGGTATAACTAATTTTATTATTTTTTTCTAACGTTTCGGTTTATTACACCATCATCAGAGAATATAATATTTTAAAAACATAGTTATGGTTATTTTACATTACAATTTACTTACACTGTTTGTTGAATAACTGTTATTCGGTAGTTTTATTGTTTTTATTTGTGTGTGTCAACTGCAAAATACCAGTGGCGTATCTGCTAACATGTCCAAGCGGTCTAACCATAACCTTGCCGCCCCAGGCCACCACCAACAAGTATTTTACTGCCTCAAAACAGGGATTAAAACAAGCGTTTATTCCCATGAGATTTTAACTCGTCATGGAAACCAATGGACAATGCAAACGTCTACATTTTTATTATGTTTAACTTTTAATGGTAGAGAGAACAAAAAATTAAGAATCAAAATAAACCAAAAAATGTAACTTATTTCAAATTAACATTAATATTAATAGGGTAATTTTCAGTTTGTAATATTTGTTAGCAATATTTAGTAATCTAAACGTCAAACAGAAATAAATAAAAAATAATGTCATATATATTAGTTACCTAGGAAACCTAGTTAAATTCGAAATAAAATACAAAAGCTTCGTGGTCAATTATTATTCTTTAGTTTTTACACTTAATTTTCTTGCAATTAAAACTTATGCCTGCTCGTGCAAAAAATGTTGTATGCACCTCGGGAGTAAAGTGTGATTCAGTTCCTTGAATGAATAATGTTTTGAAAAATGAAGGAAACTGCGGTGGGAGCCTTTCTCGACATTGAGGGAGCATTTAATAATGCACTGCCCGACTCCTTATATGCAGCAGTGGCTGCCAGAGGAATTGAGCCTACTATAGGCGACTGGATTCGTGCTATGTTATCTAACAGAACCATAACAACGTCTCTACAGGGAGAAACAGCTAAGTTTAGAGCCAGGAGAGGATTCCCCGCAGGGTGGGGCTCTCTCCCCCCTTTTGTGGTCAATTCTTGTGGATGACCTACTGGCTATTCTTACACTGTGGGAAGTTAAGGTTCTAGCATATGCAGTCTAGTCAGAGGAAACGCTGAAGGAGTATTATCACATACCCTTCAAGAGACACTGGATGCAGTGAGTAACTGGTGTGACAGGGAACAGATGTATGTAAACCCTCAAAAAACAGTAATAGTACCATTCATCCGGAAAAGGAAGCTGGAGGACTTAAGACCTCCCACCTTAATGGGTGAAACTATTCCATTTGCGGAGGAGGTGTAATATCTAGGAATCACTCTAGATAGATTACTTAATTGGAACTCCCATCTGGAAAAGGTAATCCACAAAGCAAAGCTGTCCTTATGGACATGCCGTCGTATTTGCGGCAAATCCTGGGGCATGGGTCCCCAAAAAATTACTGGATCTATATCACGGTCATCAGACCAATGATAACATACGGATTCATTGTTTGGTGACCGAAAGGATCACAACGGACGGCCAAATCCAAACTCTCTGAACTGCAGAGATTAGCATGCATGACCGTAACGGGAGCAATTAGCACCACACCGTCAGCTGCAATGAAAATCCTCCTGGATTTACCCCCTCTTCATATATATGTGGAGAGAGGCCACATGGGCAACCTACAAACTGCAAACAAGCGGCCATTAATATGCCGCAGACTAGTATCATGAAGCGAAACAGGTTGCTGGATGACATAGAGAATCACAGCTTCCTGGGAATGTCCTTGGATACTATGCCTACCATGACCAACTACGAGCTGATCTTCATCATCCTTTCTCCAGAAAGAGATGAGTGGGATGGAATAAAGCCGACCTACTGAAGGCAGACAGTTGTTGGTTTACAGACGGCTCCAAAACTCCCGAGGAAACAGGAACCGGAGTACATAGCTACAGACCAAGGGTGAGGATATACTCAAGCCTAGGTACTCATGCAACGGTTTTTCAGGCTGAGGTTCATGCCATTGAACTGTGTGTACGAAAGCTGGAATATATGCATCTTACACGCAGATCAATAACAATTTTCTCAGATAGCCAAGCAGCTATAAAAGCTCTTGGCTCCTACCGGTGTAACTTCAAAACGGTATGGAAAGCTCTAAATCATTTGAGCAAAGACAACAAAGTGACTCTGGTCTGGATACTCGGCCACTCTGGTATGGAAGGTAACGAAATAGCGGACTCCCTTAGCCAGAGAAGGAGCGGGATCACGATTCATCGGACGAGAACCAGTACTTGCCATATCCTCAAGTACTGCCAAGATAGCTATCTCAACCTGGGCTGAAAATAAAACTCTCCAGTATTGGCAAGAGTTACCAGGATTAATTCATTCGAAGGTGTTTATAAAATACCCTTTGAAATCAAGAGCTAAGAAACTTTTAGAGTTAAACAGGGTAAACCTGAAAACTCTAACAGGCTTATATATCGGGCACTGCCGACTAAACTATCATCTGCATAAACTCGGCCTAGCGGAAAACGCCGAGTGCCGTCTATGCCTGGAGGATGAGAAGGCAGACCACATCTTATGCACCTGTCCCGCTGTGGAGAGGATCCGATTCTCAATATTTGGCAAAGGGCAACTGCTGCCAGAGGATCTGGACACATTCTCACCCAATAAAGTTATCAGTTTCATTAAGAGACTGAACTTATTGGGTGAAATATAATTAGGCGTGAGCCACAATAGGCCTGCTGATGGCCGCAGTGGAGGGTCTCCTGAGACCCACTCACAACAAACCTAACCTAACCTAACCTAACCATTGCACTTCAAAATAGTTATTCTCATTTTATTAGTTGTAGGAGTGTTGTACGTAAGTCTGTAACTGGAATGACTATCTGTGATGCGTTCTCTGTTAATAATACGGTTATTTCGAGTACACGATAGTCTACTGTTTTATACAGTAACTAACATTTCTTTAATCTTTAATTTCTCTACTGGAATACTCGAGTACTCTAAATACACTCTTAGGATATTATAATATCCGACTGCTTTCTGGAAGGTGGGAGAGGTTGTGCATTAAATTTAAAGGTAATTCATTATTTTTAGCTTCGACAGAATTAGAGTAAACGTTAAGGGCGACACGTTAAGTGTGTATGTCCAGCTCACAAGTTGACTAATACTACATTACTACATTTATTTCTTTATTTATTTATTTTTTGAAAACTGCAAAAACTATATATATATATATATATATATGTGCAATTCGATTTTTTAATGTAATACTCAAAAATCTCACTAAAATACGTATACCAGGGTATTCCACCGGAACAAATTAATATTTAAAGACATTATCAATGAGGTACTAGTTGCCATATTATTTTGACGTAACTTCTATATAAACAGATTTTTATACACGAATACGTAAAGAAAAAATCAATAATTAGATAAGATTGATCTAATGGTGCGAATTTACCAAATCTTTCTTGACAAGCTCAATTTATTAATCACTTGCATTATGTTACCCGAACATTTTCAATCAGCTGATAACTTCAATTTTAATTATTATTTTAGCTTCTCCTAGGCATACTATGCCCAAACTATAAGAAGTTTTACGCCAGATTAACAAAGTCAAAGAAACTACAAACAGATTATTACGAATACCTGGATCTTTTCAAGTACCTTTCTGTGAACAGTGGCTGGAATATATCTGACTACAACGATATATTTTATTTATATTTTGGTTTAAGATCAGAGGTAAATAATGTGGATAGCAATAAATACTGTTTTATGTAATGTGGATGACGTTTTAGAAAGAATGGGGATTTGAATTACCAGAGTGGACAAATATGGTTTATCCACAACCGCTGGAAGATTTAGTAATAAAGGAATATTTTATCGCTACCGATACTACAAATTTGAAGAGAATTGCCACAGGTAATACAATTAATTACACTTACAATTAATTATTTTGTAAATTTGTATACACTTACTTATGTACTGAAAATAAATCACTATTAATGTAGGCGACTTTGACAAGTGCATGTTTTCTAGGACCTTATTACGTCTACTCTTTATATTGCTTAAGGCTGTGTTAGCACGCCCTCGTCGCCAGGATTGTCAATATAAACCTTCAAATTGTTGTTAAAACTTTTCAATTGATGAGAACAAAAAATAAAACCACTCTATGTACATTGACATAGGGAATATCAAATATTAAAATATAAAGAATGGGCCATGACATTTCTGAAAGATTACTTTAGAAATAAACAAAATAATTGCAACGATATGTATTATTATACAGGGTGGGGCAATAGTGTGTCCGACTTTGATATGTCGAGTTCTATGATAGCTAGAAACTTGATTTAAAAACATAAGTAAACTAGATAAAAAAGTCTATAACCGGAAATTGTTTTCAAATATACAGGGTGAAAGCCGACCATTTTTTGTACGTACATTCCTTGGCTATTTGTGACCGTTTCCAATTTATTGAACTATAACTGCAATAAAAATTAAAAATGGGGGTTTTTTCAAATAATTCAAGAGAAGATATTATAATAGACGTGTTATATGATGCCCATAAAAACATCACACCAACAAAAATCCAAAACTTGAAGAAAAGGATAAATGCTTTTAGAAGTATCACTCCGGCCATTTTATGAACAGTAGAAACCTCATTCCAAAGACGGATGGAAATGTGTGTCAATCAAAATGGGCAACATGTGGAGTACTTTTTATAATATCTTCTCCTGAATTACATAAAAAAATATATTGCTGAATTTTGCAGTTATCGTTCAATAAATTGAAAATGATTACAAATAATTATAAAATAAATAAAATGTTCGTTTTTCAATTCTACATCACACCGTCCAAAAATATACAGGGTGTTCCATTTGAAAAAAATTAGAAAATTCAGTTCAAATAGTTAAAAAGAAACTGTAGCTGTTATCGCGAACCACACACACACACACATATAGACACACAGACAGAAAATTTTTTCTGTCTGAAATTTTGTGTATCGTCATAATTCGTTGAGATTTGTCCAGAAATGCAATAATAATTTTCAAAATTTTTTTCACGAATACATAACTCCTCACTTTGAGGGGTGAGGAAGTAAAATTATTTTTCGCCACCCTGTATACTTTTAGGAAGTAAAAATGATTGAGTGTGTTACGGCCACACCCTGTATATATTGGTTAAGTGTTATTTTTCTTTATTTCTGTTTATTAGAGCAATTATTATTATTAATTATCATTAGCTTATATTTATTATTTTCATTTTCTATTTGTTTATCTCTGTTCTTTCGCGTGGTGTATTTTTGGAAAGGGTGAGACCCCCAGTCAAGAAGACGCGCGCAGCAATAACTCACTGACGGGTGGGATTGCGAGACCAGCTCTGGTGATAAGTGGTACGCACGTGAAATTAGAACCCTCGTATAATTCTACAAATTATTCTCTTATTCTCTGGAAAAGTGACATCTACCCTATTGCTGATTCATCCCGATCGCAGGCTGACAACAAGAAAAGGTAGGTCAAAGCCTTTCCAAAACCTCGTTTTTTATTTATTGTTATATGTATATCATTACTCTCCACGTCCTGTGGATCTCCATACAGTCCAAATCGAAGTTCTGCTAAAAACGAAGTTTCATACGTTTTCATTTGTTCCATCGATACCGGATTAAAATTTAAAAATTTATAATAATTGCTCTAGTATTTTTCTGTAATTGATAATCTTATTATTACAATGTATTCATGTTAAAATTATTCCTTTTAATTCATAAAAGCAGATAAGTTTTTGTTCTATACCCAGTTTTTTGCGCTCTTGTTCTTTTCTCAGTAAAGTGAATTTTTATTTCATTTATATTTATATTTCAAATCAGCTGGTTATTCTTCCAACAATTTAATAAAATTGTGATAAAATCAATAAATTGTTATTAATAATTTTAATAATTTTAAGTTGAAAATAAGTATATTTTGTTTATTTATCTTGCTTCTTTAAAAAACATCATGTGTTAATCAATATTAACCGGTGTTTACATTATTCAATTAATAAACGTTATACTTAATTTTTATATACAGGGTGCGCTAAAATTTGTGAGTCTTTGATATTTCAATTTGAATTGATTTATAAATTTTTCTTTGCACTTTTGCCGGAATCATAATAAAGATAATTTTTAGTTCATTTACATTTAATTTTAAATCAGCTGTTTATTCTATTAAAAACTAATTTCTTTCTAAATTTAACATATTTGCGATAAGATCAATAAATTATTGTTAATAATTTTAACAGTTCATTTAAAAGTAATTATTTTTTGTTTAGGTGGCTTGCTTTTTTACTACCATAAGGTAGCAATTAATATTAACCCTTACATTCACATTTTATTAGTTAACTTTATAACTGTTTCTTATATACAGTGTGCTCTGGAATTTGTGTGTCTTTCACATTTCCATAGTAAAGTAATTTAAAATATTTTTCTTTCATATATACAGAGTGGTATACGTTTTCTTTTGCAAACCAAGTATTTTCTGTCCAAAATGGCAAATAAAATAAAAACAATTCGTGCACTTCGCGAACTCCAAGTAGATTTGATTGATGAAATGTTAATTCTTGCACAATCTGCTGAAGCCGATGAAAAAATAATCACGGTAGATTTAAAATTAGCTATGAACATATTGATGAAGTTTACAAGGAGTTTGAGAAGCAGCATTCAGCAGTGATTTCTCTTATTGCTGTTAGTGAAAGTCCTGACTTTGCATTCGACAAAGAAGTTCGGACAAATTTTATGAAAATTTATCTTGAAATTAAATCCATTTTTCAAATTTATTTCAAACAATCATACAAGATAAAATGTAATAAAAAGCTTCTAATGTCAAGCTTCCAAAGATATCGCTACCGTGTTTTGATGGTAGCTATAAAGAATGGCCAACATTTTTTGACCTTTTTTCTTCGTTAATACACAATAACACGTCTCTATCTAATATTGAAAAATTTCAGTACCTAGTAACTTCGCTTTGTAAAGAACCGTTGGGTCTGGTAAAAAATATTCCATTAACTGATGAAAATTATAATAATGCTTTTACTACTCTTATGGATAGGTATCAAAATAAACGATTACTTGCAAATACATGTTGGCAAGAAATTTTTAATGCACCAAAGCTTACCAATGAGTCTGCTCAGGGACTTCGTAAATTATTAGATACATTTTCAGAAAATTTGGTCGCATTGAAAATTTTAGGCCTACCTGTTGACAGTTGGGAATTTATTTTATTTCAACTACTTATACAAAAAATTAGATATACATTCAGTTAAACGGTTCGAATTACAAGATGCCTCTACGGAAATTCCCTCCTATTCTAATTTAAGGTCGTTTCTCCTAAAACAATACACAGCTCTCGAATCGGTTTCACTTTCAATTCCTAAAGTTAATAAACCTGCTGCAAGTAAATCAAA
>JANEYF010001127.1:0-18812 GCA_029963845.1 Rhamnusium bicolor
ATTCACACGATCTAGAGGAGTCCAGAATATTCCCGGCCGTTAGCGTACAATTCCAGTCTCATCTAACCAGTCTACACAGTCCAGTGGTGTAACAATATGTTTATTTAATGTTTAATAATAATAATTATTTAGTAATGTGAGCAAATAGATAAAAAAAAATATATGTAATCTATAAACAAGTGTTTTATTTATTTTATTTTAACCTGCAACTAGAGAAAATAAAAAACACATGCATATTTCATTTTTATTATAAACATTTTCTAATAATACATTTGCAGTGAAAATAAGAATATACACAATGTTTTATTATAAACACTTTCTAATAATACATTGCAGTGAAAATATGAATATATGCAAATTAACTGTCTGTGTTCTCATAATCCTCTTCATCATCTTCAGATTGTTCTAGATGGTATTTTCAATAATTTCCTTTGGCAAATATTTGTCTATTTCATACAGATAACATTTCAAATCCAATTGAACCATTTCTTTCACAAAATTCATCTAAATTTAAAATGCCACGAATATATTTCTTACATACGTTTGCACCCAAGTTGTATTTTTCAGAATCCTCCATAAGACGTTGAACTTCATCATTATCAAAACAGTAGTTTAGATCATAATTTGCAGCATATAGCGATTCCATACTTAGATCGCTTAACTGAGAACACAGTCTTTGGATAGATGTACCAATATTTTCTGCTTTTACCCACCCTTGAGCTGAATAACATATCTACATATTTGCTACTTGCCTGGAAATTAAATAATTAGATGTAAAAATTTTGATTGTAAATAAATTATTATTAAATGACTTACATGGATGCTATTGATGTAGAATCGTTAAAGTAAATTTTGACTTATTTGGCTGATATGAGCTAATGAGTGATCTAATAGCATTATGTTTTATGATAAACTTTCTTTCACTATATTCTATTTACTAACTAGTTACTACTTTAAAATAATCCTAATTGGTGATAAATTTATTTCTTTTTTTGTTATGAAATAATAATTATTCAAAAATAGAGAATTTTAATAAAGGACTCGTGTTTTTGCACCAGAATAAACTGGAGTGCGCTCACCTAAATAAGTCAACGTGTATCTGTCTTTTACTGAATTTATTTTATCAATAACATCCGGCTTTAAAACTTCTGCAACTCTCTTTGGCAAAAATGATTTAAAAGGTGTAATTATACTCTCATCAAACAAATTTACCAAGAGCGATTTTCCAAACCTCGTATTGACCTGAGATATGTTTTTTATTAGGTAAGCCTTATTTATCATTAATGAAGGAATTTGTCTCTGTTCCACAATCTGATAAGTATCTTGATTGATAAGTTCATTAATTGCTAGTAAATCAATATCAGAAATTGCAGCCATGTCTAAATAAACAGTTTTGTATAAAGTGAAAAAATTGCAACAAAATATAAAATAATGCTCACTTAAAAATATTCGGATCACAACACTATGCTCACAAAATCTATTAACTGTAGACGATTCGAAACAAGTATGATTTTACATCGCAACTTCGCCTCCCTTTATTACAACCACATAGTTACGTCACGAAACCCTACCATTCACGAATACATACTTATTTTTTCTTATTTCCATACAACGGAGGAGTCTTCAAGCGAAGAATACCCCGTATACGTGTACGATCGAGGTCGGAGGAATAGAAAACAGCAAAAGCAACGGCCTTGAAAAAGCGCACGTACACGTGTGTGCTTAAAGTCACCGAAATTCAAACCCGCGGGCGCAATGGTCTTGAAACATACGCTCGTATACGTATATGCTCAAGGACGGAGGAGAGTGCCGGTATAAATCAACTACTCTCATTTACTGGAAACTATTATCTGTGAACTTTTAGCCAAGTAATGATTCTTCTTCCCCTGCAACTTGCAACAAATTTTCTTGTCTACTTTCTCAGTAAACTTACTTCAAATTCTCAAATAATTTGCGCTGTATTTGCAATTAATTTTCAGTTGTAAATATGCAACCAATTCACCTGTTGTCTTTCATGTAGTTTACAGTAAGTTCATAATTGCAAATTTTGCAAGTGTAAGTGCCATGTGTGGCAGATTCAAATTTGCTGCAAATTTACCATAAGCTTGCAAGTACCTTACAACTTACATTTACCAATGGAAATTTGCAGCATGTTCGGTACAAGTTTGTTTTGCTTAGTGGGTCGGTGGTGTTCGTCGCTGCAGAGTAGGTTGCTTAGATAACATGTGTCACCTAAAAAATCTTAACTGATAAAACAGAAATACGCTAGAAATATATGAGTGTGGTTTATTGTATAATTAAATTAACATGCCTATTGAAATTTCAAGTTAAAAATAGTGCTTTTGGATAATTTAGGGTAGATACCATTTTTGAGTCAAGTTTTTTGGCCAAACAAGCCAGTCATATGATAATTTCTGGTATCTCCACTCCACTGCGAAAAATCAATTAAACACATGATTCGTATTTATTTTGTTTTATTTTTGAAAACATATATCATGAAAAATATGAAACTCAAGTGAAATATTACTATAATATCTAAGAAAAATACAAGCAACAAACAAATAAACAAATTATTACTCATCCTCAATGTGTGTGAGGAAATTCACTGCTTCATCATTTACGGGTAAATTTTGCAAAAAGTATAATCTATTTTTTGGCATAATAGGTCCTAATTTTGTCAAAATTTCTTTTTTTCTGGCTTCAGACATACCCCTTTCCACTTTTCTTTGTGCGGGAAAATCAACTCCGTATTTGAAATTTTTTGCTTTTAAGAAATTTAAAGTTCTTCTGCTGAAGTTAAGCTGGTTTTGTACTTTAAAATGTTTTCTCCTCTTGTTGCCGTGATTTGCACCATATCTTTTAAATAGGGACGCGGATTTTGCTTATTTAGTTTGTAGGTCGAAGAACAATCTTCGAAATCATAAAAGTCATTTAAAGTTATTACTTTTACGTTTTTAGAATTAGCTCTGCTCACTGCCTCAACAAAATCATGGAAATCGTAAATCTTTGGTTGTCTTTTCATTAACAGCTCCACTTGGTGGTGGAAGCTGTCAGCAGACATGTAAGTATGTCCCGGCTCAAAGTATTTTAAAATTATTTTATTCGCAGAAATTTCTACTGAATTGATAATATGTATTAAAAATGAAAGAAGTATCCAATTTTTATTTTGCGAAGAACAATTATCATCCCACAAGACAATTGTTTCGTAATCACGCATTTCCAAGAAGAACTTGTAGTAAGTACTTATTACATCTTCCTTTTTTCTACCCGATATCGCCTCGTGCTATAAAATAGCAATTGGTTTTGATGTCTTATTTAGTGGACCTATAGGTACAAAACTTTGATTGAACACAATGGCTCTTGGACAAAATACGACTTGTTTAAACATTTCCATTCGGGGAATCATTATTACCTTCTCCAAATCTGACGAAAAATATGCTGTATTATTATTATTATTAGTATGGGCTTCCAATAATAATTTCTTATCTTTTTCGTAAGCATGTCTACTTTGATTAGCCTTTTCTATATGTGTTTGCCACAATGAACACATTTGGCAGGTTTCACACAGACTGTTTTTTCCATGTTCGGGATTATGTAACAAGAACATTTCGCAGCTTTCTCATTCCTCATGTCCAAGTCGTGTAAATGATATGTTCATTTCTTTACTGACAATATTTCGATAGACTTCATAAGAGCATTTGGTTTGATGTTTTTCTAAGAAATCCTGATACATAATGGTGATAGTAGTATCTCTTGGAAGGTAGCGTTTGTTAGGAGCATGCTCCCTTCTGTAATGAGACACTGCTGGGTGAAAAGATTCAACATGCGTTATTATTACTTCTCTATCAATTTTTTGTGTTTTTGCATGCTTACCCTGACGGCTCCCAGTAAAAGAAATCTTGTTTTTACTTTTGCAGTTTTTACTTGAAAAACATTCTTGAACTATTCGGTCATTACCCTTTTTTATACCCATGGGTAGTTAAAAAAAAGTGCTTGCAAACCTCAGTCCTTTCACCTGACGAATTCTTAAAAAAAATATGTAAATGTATTTTGTCGTCGAGGGTTAACCGGACCCCTATGACGTTTCACATCTGTTGCATTTATATAACTTGCAACGAAATTTTCTTTTTCAGAAAAAGTCATATTCCAATATTCTGTATTTATATTTTGTCTATTAGATTCAGTAAAGTTAACGTTACATTTCTTTTTACACTGAATATTGCAGGATGGTTTCACTAAATGGTTTAATTTTACATTTTCAATTTTTTTTGCCTTTCTTACACTTAATGACTCCATCAGCCTCTTTCGTTTACGAATAGTACCTTTTTTGTATATTCAACTACAATTTCATCTGCATTAACATCAACGTCATCTCGTTCTGTTTCTGGTGGTACATCATCATCATCTGGATTTTCATCATCATCTTCTGGATTTTCATCATCATCTTCTGGATTTTCATATTTAAAATCAGGATCTGAATCAAAATCGCTTAAAACCTCGTCCTGAGAAGTTGATGGTAAAGTTTCCAGTAGCGCCACTGGTTTCAGTTCTGCATAAGAACGGCATTTATCATTCTTCAAGTCTTGAGAAGTTGATGGTAAAACTTTCGATAACGTCACTGATTTAAATGTTACATAAGAACGGTTTTCATAATTTTTCAAGTCTTCAAATTCCTCCACATTTTTCTCAGTAATAACTTCCTGATTCTTAGACAGAGCCAATGCAAGTATTTTTTACCACGGTTTTCCATCATTCTTGTTCAAACTGCAACAACGAACAATTCAAATTACCCGTACCTATAAATACTTATTGAAATATTCTAACCTTAATTTCTATTTGAAATAAAAGAACTCAATTTCTTAGATTTTAAAAATAAATCTGTGAAC
Organism: Rhamnusium bicolor; assembly: GCA_029963845.1. Classification (NCBI taxonomy): domain Eukaryota; kingdom Metazoa; phylum Arthropoda; class Insecta; order Coleoptera; family Cerambycidae; genus Rhamnusium; species Rhamnusium bicolor. The sequence continues at coordinate 4,887 of JANEYF010001127.1, forward strand.
ATTTTATGTATACACGTATTTTAATTTAAAATAGTTACTTACCAAATTAAAATTAGGGGTCACCAGGCTCAAATCTCTAGTAATTTCAAAAATATGAACAAAAACCACTACCGATTAATACCAAAACGAAAGAAAACTAGACGATAAAACGATGATATTTGGCTTCGCATTGCACCGCATCCCCACCAAGTGTATACAATCCATAGCTTTAAAGCCATATATCCGTACTACCTTGGATTTACCACTTTATTAGTAAGGAAAAGGAGATACCACATTTAAGACTTCTGCTACGACTTATTTTAGGATATACGATTTTCTATAATATTCATAACTTAAACTAATCTGTTTATTTACCACTTTTAAGCTAACAAAATCGGTAGGAAATAGACCAAGGATACCGCCCACGGCCGTAACTCCATTTAGCAAAAAAGTGGAGATACCACTTTTAAGCTTAACACGGCAGTATACTTCCTTATATTAGGTAGGTATAAGAAAGTAAATATATTGCATGAATATACAATAATTAAAACTGTCAAATGAATCGACTAACGAAAGAGATATTAATGGTCTAGAACTAGCTGATGAGATCAATGCAATTTTACCATTTATACAAAATGAAAATAGAAAAAACCCATGAGTTTTAGAATATATTTTTAAAAATGATTTAATAGATACATTCCCAAATCTCTCTGTAGTACTCAGGATTATGTTAACGTGGCCCATATCAGTGGCGAGCGGTGAAAGATCATTTTCAAAACTGAAATTGATAAAAAATTATTTAAAATCTTCTATGAACCAGGAAAGACTTAACAACTTGGCCTTGATATCTATTGAGTTTGAGGAATATAATAAGTTAAAAGTCGAAAGTATTGTCAAAGTCTTTGCAGATATGAATGCAAGGCAAATTAATTTTGTTAAAAACTTGATTGATTTAGATTTATGTTTTGATAAACTTTACTGTTATAGTAAAGTAATATTAGTGTACCCTGGTGGAAATATTTCTCTAAAAAAAACTCTGAAAAAGTCTATACCACAGAATAAGACTTTCCGAAAGTCTTATTTTCTCTGAAAAACTCTAAAGAAGTTTTAATAAGTCTGAGCAACTCTAAACATCTCTGAAAAAAGTCAAATATTCTCTGAGATTTCGGACTTTTTGACAGGGTTTATAAGAGTTAATAAGACTTATTCAGAGTTTTTTAATTGAAAAAAAAAACGGAAAAAAGAGTTTATCAGAGTTTTTAAGAGTTTAAAAGACTTATTAAGTAATAATTAATCAATCTTTAATTGTGTGATTTCCATTCATATCATCATACAAATGTGGTTGTTCTTTAAATCTTTCCTTTGCAGGGCCTTCGTCTGAGCTGCTAGATGACTCAAAACTTCCAAAAACCTTTAAGAAATTAAATGATAGATGATAAGTAAAAAAACAAATACCTAACGATATAAAACCGATTAATTTCTTGAATCATTGAATACCTACTTTTGGGCGAGTAGGCGGGTTTCTGTTGGCTTCATAAGTTTTTATTATTTGCTCTGCTTTCAGTCTTTTTGATTTTATTTCATTCTGTTTCTTATTCTGCCCTGGTGGAAATATTTTCTGCCAATAGTCTAATTTAGTGTTGCAGTGTTCTGAAAAACAATTCCAGAAGAATAAGCAAGTCTAAAAAATTCTGAAACATTCTGAAAAAGTATGAAAAGATCTATGTAAAACTTACTAAGAAGTTTAAAGACTGCATTTTTACAAGTTTTTAGACTCTTCTAGAATACTTTTTCAGAATTAATCAGATCTTTCATGAAAATTTAGCTAAAGTAAAAGTAAGACTTTTTTCAGAGTTAATCAGTAAAATTTAAAACATTTCAGATTTTCGAAAAATTATTTACTGTAGGTTTTATCATATTTATTACTTCTCGTAAGGAATATAAAAACTTGATAGGAGGAGGGTTATTAGTAAAAAAAATATTAATGTTTATATTCTATACATTTTTAAATTTTATTTACAGATTTTTTTTAATAATTAATTATATACGGTTAAAATATACGAACTGTTTTTATTAAATAATTACAAGGCGATAATTATTATTATTATAATATATATAATACAAAGAAATACTTACAAATAAATATATAATACAAAATATATTTCAAAAACATTTAGGAAATACTTAATATAATTAATACATATAATTCAAATTATTTCAAAAACATTTAAGGAATACACTTAATAAAATGTTATATAATACAAGTGATTTTAAGAAATATTAACGAAATACTTTTAAGATAAATATAATATAAACTATTTCGAGAATATTTAATTAATACTAATAATAAATATATATAGTACAAAATATTTCACAAACATTTAAGAAATACACGTAATAAAACATACAATATTAATACACAATTTATTCTAAAACCATGTCTATCGCGTCTAGCACAGACTACACAGAGGTTCTCTGTGGCGTCTAGTCAGTCATAATCAGGGGTTCTGATTGGCCATCCTAAATCGAATGATGCATTGTTGCGCTTGCCATCACCCCACTTTCAATTTCACTTCTACGTTCCACGTATGATGCCAACTTTATCTATGATGACAACAACTAATGTAGCAGAGGTGCCTTTTGTGTTCGTTTATAAAATAATAGTGTAGTGTTGATTGTTAGGATTATATCGATATAAACAAAAGCACGTATGTCCAATCGAAAATATTGTAAAAAGTACAGATATATCCGGAGTTATGTGAACATTAATAATAATGCATGCCCACTTGTTTTACCAGCAACGGCTTTGGCGGTGCAAGATTTGGAATTTTTGGAAATGAAATGAATGCTGCTACTAATGATAGAAATCAAGAATGCTCTGTGCATCATGATCCAAACGATCCAACTTTATCTGAAATACTTTGTATTATATATATTATAATAATAATAATTATCGTCTTGTAATTATTTAATAAAAACAGTTTGTATATTTTAACTGTATATAAATATCAAAAAAAATCTGTAAATAAAATTTAAAAATGTATAGAATATAAACATTAATATTTTTTTACTAATAACCCTCCTCCTATCAAGTTTTTATATTCCTTACGAGAAGTAAGAAATATGATAAAACCTACAGTAAATAATTTTTTGAAAATCTGAAATGTTTTAAATTTTACTGATTAACTCTGAAAAAAGTCTTACTTTTACTTTAGCTAAATTTTCATGAAAGATCTGATTAATTATGAAAAAGTATTCTAGAAGTCTAAAAACTTGTAAAAATGCAGTCTTTAAACTTCTTAGTAAGTTTTACATAGATCTTTTCATACTTTTTCAGAATGTTTCAGAATTTTTTAGACTTACTCATTCTTCTGGAATTGTTTTTCAGAACACTGCAAGACTAAATTAGACTATTGGCAGAAAATATTTCCACCAGGGTGGAAATTAAAAAAAAATTTAATTTTCTCTTATAAGTATAATGATAAACAAAGTTTTTGTTATTTATATATCGTATAAATACTTTTCTGACAGCCTTGGCTTTGGTTACTCTCGATTCGTTTTCTTCTCCATCATTGGAGGATGATTCCAAGGACGAAGGATTTATAATCACGGGATCTCGAACGCGAAGACTTCGATTTAACAAATACTCTTTTGAATTTGAAATCATAATATTAGTATAAAAATTATTGTTTGAAATACCAGTAAATTCGTTAAACTATAACATAATGAAGTAAAAAATGAGTTGTCAGATGAATGCAGTACGATTTAATTGCTGATAGTTAATTTTTATATTGTGTAATTTTTAATAGTTTGCTACAATTTTTAAATCAACAACGGATAGATATCAGAATGGAATTATATTTTCACCGAAAGTTGATATATTTTTTCATTTTCAACTTCACCGGAATTCTGAACTATAATAGCAAAATATCTAAAAAATATTTTAATTTTTAAATTTTTTTAAAATTAATTACCTACTTTAGACTTTTATTATCATAAAAATATTATAGTGCTTGGTTATAATAACGAATTTGATGCAAGATGTTATAAACTAATAACTGTCAATCCAAAGGACATACATTTATTTAATACAATACAAAAATGAATAAATTATTCAAGATTATTCATAAAAAACAAATGCACTCACAGGTTTTTAAATTTTCTAAATGTGCATTTCTTTATTTGTTAATTAATATTTTCTTTTATACTTTTTTTATTATTCTAAAAATTAATTAATGTCTGCTAGGTTCACAGTCATTATAAACTATCCCTGATTAAAAAACAAAAGACACAAAAAAAATTATCTTAATGCAAATATTATATATCTATTTAGTATTCTGATTCAGTGTAATCTTTTCAATCTTCTCAAATTTTTTCAGACACTTTAAATCCTTTTGTTTAGTCAGGTATTAGAAAAAAAAAATATATTTTAAATCCAAGCGGCACATAAAATTTTTTTGTCATGTGTTGTGATGTTTAAAATTTGAAAAAGTTAATGAAATAATTAAAAATAATCACTTTCGGAAAATAAAAAAAACAGTATCTACATTGTTGAATAGCAATTTTTGTAATTTGAAATTTATTTATTTATATGATCGAAAAATTATTTTATGCCAACTGTATTGACGATAGAAAATTTCATTGTTATTTGTAAAATGGTGTAAAGTTTTAGTTTATTTCTTACTTACCTGATTGAGCTAATAGGTATAATACATTTAAATTTTGAGATGCCGTCATCGACGCGAAAAACTTTATTTTTAGTGTAAACACCATATTCACTGAAATTTTGTATGTAACATGTTTCTATTACCGATCTTGCACCGGCTTCGAGGGGTGCTTTAACCAACGCGAATTTTTTCATTTTATTTTAACAATACGACTTATTGAACTAAGCAAAAATACCTCACACAATTGATAACACGGCGCTATGCTGCTACGACACGTGTTTCACTGGACGACTAAACTACAATGAATGAAGAGGCACGAACAAGTGGATCCGACTTTCGTCTTTAGCACTGGCATACGTATATGCGTGCATATACGTATATGCGCATATACGTATGCCAGTGCTAAAGACGAAAGTCGGATTCACTTGTTCGTGCCTCTTCATTCATTGCAGTTTAGTCGTCCAGTGAAACACGTGTCGTAGCAGCATAGCGCCGTGTTATCAATTGTGTGAGGTATTTTTGCTTAGTTCAATAAGTCGTATTGTTAAAATAAAATGAAAAAATACGCGTTGGTTAAAGCACCCCTGCTCGAGGCCGGTGCAAGATCGGTAATAGAAACATGTTACATACAAAATTTCAGTGAATATGGTGTTTACACTAAAAATAAAGTTTAAAATTTAAATGTATTATACCTGTTAGCTCAATCAGGTAAGCAAGGAATAAACTAAAACTTTACACCATTTTACAAGTAACAATGAAATTTTCTATCGTCAATACAGTTGGCATAAAATAATTTTTCGATCATATAAATAAATAAATTTCAAATTACAAAAATTGCTATTCAACTGAATGTAGATACTGTTTTTTTTATTTTCTGAGTGATTATTTTTAATTATCTACATTTCATTACCTTTTTTCAAATTTTAAACATCACAACACATGACAAAAAAATTTTATGTGCCGCTTGGATTTAAAATATTTTTTTTTCCTAATACCTGACTAAACAAAAGGATTTAAAGTGTCTGAAAAAATTTGAGAAGATTGAAAAGATTACACTGAATCAGAATACTAAATAGATATATAATATTTGCATTAAGATCATTTTTTTGTGTCTTTTGTTTTTAATCAGGGATAGTTTATAATGACTGTGAACTTAGCAGACATTAATTAATTTTAGAATAATAAAAAAAGTAGAAAAGAAAATATTACTTAACAAATAAAGAAATCCACATTTAGAAAATTTAAAAACCTGTGAGTGCATTTGTTTTTTATGAATAATCTTCAATAATTTATTTATTTTTGTATTGTATTAAATAAATGTATGTCCTTTGGATTGACAGTTATATCTGATATCTATCCGTTGTTGATTTAAAAATTGTAGCAAACTATTAAAAAATTACACACTATAAAAATTAACTATCAGCAATTAAATTGTACTGCATTCATCTGACAACTCATTTTTTACTTCATTATGTTATAGTTTAACGAATTTACTGGTATTTCAAACAATAATTTTTATACTAATAATATTATGATTTCAGATTCAAAAGAGTATTTGTTAAATCGGTCTTCGCGTTCGAGATATCGTGATTATAAATCCTTCGTCCTTGGAATCATCCTGCAATGATGGAGAAGAAAACGAATCGAGAGTAACCAAGGCCAAGGCTGTCAGAAAAGTATTTATACGATATATAAATAACAAAAACTTTGTTTATCATTACTTATAAGAGAAAATTTTTTTTTTTTAATTTCCAGAATAAGAAACAATGAAATAAAATCAAAAAAGACTGAAAACAGAGCAAATAATAAAAACTTATGAAGCCAACAGAAACCCGCCTACTCGCCCAAAAGTAGGTATTCAGTGATTCAAGAAATTAATCGGTTTTATATCGTTAGGTATTTGTTTTTTTACTTATCATCTATCATTTAATTTCTTAAAGATTTTTGGAAGTTCTGAGTCATCTAGCAGCTCAGACGAAGGCCCTGCAAAGGAAAGATTTAAAGAACAACCACATTTGTATGATGGTATGAATGGAAATCACACAATTAAAGATTGATTAATTCTTACTTAATAAGTCTTTTAAACTCTTAAAAACTCTGATAAACTCTTTTTTCCGTTTTTTTTTTTCAATTAAAAAACTCTGAATAAGTCTTATTAACTCTTATAAACCCTGTCAAAAAGTCCGAAATCTCAGAGAATATTTGACTTTTTCAGAGATGTTCAGAGTTGCTCAGACTTATTAAAACTTTTTTTAGAGTTTTTCAGAGCAAATAAGACTTTCGGAAAGTCTGTTTTTTGTGTTTCAAAAAAACATGAACAAAACAGTGGTTTTTGAGAAAAAAATTATTTTAGATGAAATTTTATTTAAATTTCATACAAATTAAATTGTTCAAATTGTCTTCGATTTACTTCTTGGCAATATGCAAGAAAAAAATTGAGAAATGTATTTAAAAATCGGGATTTTTTGTCACTCGCTTGGTTACGATTTTGTCGAATTTATTCCAACTTTTACGCGCACACTGTATATTATACTGTAGGTCTTACAACGTTTTTTATTATCTTATTAAAATATTTTCTGTCCTTTTTTTGAAACATTTAATGTCAAATTATTTTAAATACACTTACATTACGTGAATTATTTAATCACACCTAACACTCAACATATAAAGTAGTATCAATTTGATCAGTAAATTTCATCATTTAAAATGATTTATATAAATATTATATAACTAAAATACTAGTTTGATATTTGAGCAAATTTTAACAAGTACTTATCTCCTTATTTGCCAAATAATTAACATAGCGCGTGTGGTCGAGTGAGTAAAGACGGTTTTCCACTAAGCGGACAAAACAAAAACACAACAGAAACTAGTGTCGAAAAAAACAAAACTGCAACTTTTCACAAACTGTTTAAAGACTCGGGGTTTTTGCGTCGGTTGCTGTTTTGTTTTTCGTGTCCCGTTCGGAAGCGGTAAGATCAAAGGGTTTCGACGTGTTTACGAACTGCGTCTGTCTAGTGGAAACAGCAAGTCGCGTATTTAATGCGTTTCTAGTTTCTTTTTAGCTCTCTTTGTACAGTGAATAAGTGTAGTTGAAAAATAATAGGTAAGTAAATATGAGACGTTTATTTATACAATATACAATGCAGTGCCAATCTAGGAAGACATCCGAGGTGGATTATTAATTATATTAATTATTAATATTATTATCCGCGTCCATTTTCCAATTCATGTTTTTTTATAAATAAATCGATTTTGATTCAGATATTGTCCTCTAATCTCAAAATTGAAAACGAACATAAACACACTAGTTTGTTTGGTGGAAAAGAACTGAAAAAAAAAACCAAACTCCGACAATACTTTGTCAGTTTGGTGGAAACAGAGTTTCGAATTTGTCCGAGTTTTGTTTTCTGTTTTTTGTGTTTCAAAAACATGAACAAAACCGAAACTCGACTAGTCCGTTTGGTGGAAAACCGGCATAAGGTGTTGACTTTGCAAGTAAGAGGTGTATTTGATGCAGGTTAAAGACCCACCAAGGCAGAGGATTTTTCAAGTAGGTATTTAATTTAAAATGAATTTAGTATAGGCCGAAAAGTAGCAGATTCTTCAATGCTGCGATTGGCATTTCATAGCCCAGGATATGAAATCAGCCCAAGCCATTAAATTAGAATTATTTTATGTATGGCGTTTGCAACACATTTTCAAAATATTTCAATAGCATTTCCGTAAATGTTTATTTAACATTTCGTTAATGATAAAAAAGTGGTCCGCAAAAATATTGTATATATCATAATATTGTGACAATATTTAAATTTTACAAAATGTTTTTAAAATATTGAAATATTTAACGAAATATGTTTTACGAAATATTTTTAAAAGATCCTTTTGTTGTCTGGGGTTTTACTTATATTTATTTTAGTACAATACAAAAATATTTCAAGTTATGCATTTTTACTTTTTTCTATCTAATTAAGTTTTTTAAACCCAGGTTTTTTATGGCGATTGTTTCAGAAAAACTATAAAAAAAACAAAACTGCCCATATCAGTTTGAGGTGAAAGATCATTTTCAAAACTGAAATTGATAAAAAATTATTTAAGATCTTCTATGAGCCAGGAAAAACTTAACAACTTGGCCTTGATATCTATTGAGTTTGAGGAATGCAATAAGTTAAAAGTCGAAATTATTGTCAAAGTCTTTGCAAATATGAAAGCAAGGCAAATTAGTTATGTTTAAAACTTTAGATTTAGATTTATTTTGATTATCTTTAAAACATTTTTATTCTTGTGTTAAATATTAAATATACCTAAAATACTTTTTAAATTATTATTTTTATGTTTAAATTTTGTACTTGTTATGTTTTACTTTATTTATTTTAGTACAATAAAATAAAAATATTCCAAGTTATGCATTTTTACTTTTTTTCTATATTTAAGTTTTTCAAACCCGGGTTTTTTATAGTGATTGTTTCAGCAAAACTAAAAAAAAAAAATATTTTGAGAGCCATGAGGGCGACAAAATTTCACTTGCACCTGGCGGCAAAAACTATTGGCGCGGCCCTGGAAGTTAGTACCACTTCTAGATCCTAGAGACGTCCATCGCTTATTTTCGGATACCTTCGGGCTATTTACTATATCCTGAGAGTATAAAAATACAATACTCTCAGCACAGCATAATGCTGTGCTCTCAGACTATATCCAAGTTTGATATCCCTAGGACGCCCATAGGATAATGTTGTGCTGCCTGGTATTACGGCCCGACAATGACTTTTGAAGAATAGGTTATTTAAAGTGGAATAACTACTTCCGACAAGGATTAATAACGTTAATAATTTATTGAATATTATTTATTTTTCTCACCCACTTATTACAGTCCGACAATGACTTTTGATCTATAGATTTATTTAAAGTCCTTAGATCACTTATACTTACACTTCCTCTCATGCCAAAGTGACCGACAAGGATTAATAATAATTTATTGAATGTATTTCTTGAACCTCTTTATTACGGCCCGGCTTTTGAGGTAAATTTACTTAAAGAAGATCACTATACCTACTTACTTCCTCTTATACCAAAGTGACCAACTAATTTATTGAATATTAATCAGTTTTCTGGACTTTTTATAACCTGATCATGACTTTTGGTTATATGGTATCTTAAGTGACTAAAATGAGGTTTCAAGTTCGTTTTATTCCCAAAGAAGTTCATGGCAAGGATTAAATAATATAGCACAACTGTATTAATATGTTTAAATATTTATTGTTTCCGTGTACCTACCCGTTCTACGAGTCAACAATAGGATAAATGCTTTTCCAAATTATTTAAAAACATTTTGAATTAGCATTTGGATTTATATAATGTGTTTCGGCAATAGTGTTGCCACATTGCAAAACCATGGCTGTTTTCACACCTGTTAAATAACTACCCAACAAACCACAATAGGTTGGCCCAATGCAAAAAGCAAATAATTTGCCAATTTAGCTCTTGGCCGGGCCAACGGCGGAAAACAATGTAAGTACGCTTTTGAAATGAGACAGCGGCCAATGGTATTGGCATGATGCCGGTAACACAACAATAACGCATTTGTAATACAGAAATAAATAGGCATTAGCCTAGTGTTGGCAGAACTAAGGGTACCTAAATAGTGCCGATGTAATATACTTACTGTATATTCACATATAATACTAGGTTCTCGGGTTGAACCAATGTGTTTGTTGAAGTAGGTCTCCACGTTTCGGCTCCTGCTTTGGAGCCATTATTAAGAGAAAATGTAGAGTAAGAATGTTTAGGGAGTTATAAGACCTAGGTTAGACCTGGTGAGTAGGTATATTTAGGCACAGGATCGACCATTCTTATAACTTCTAGACACCCTCAATGCATCATTTTTCTTTTGAAAATGGTTTCATAGGAGCCGAAACGTTGACACCTCAACAATCTCAAACACGGTTCAACCTAAGAACAACTCATATCTTCAATCGAGCAACTACTTTTAATAGCGGTCATAGAAAAAGTAATTTATTATGCTTTTTATAATAAAACGAAAACGTGTTCCTTTTCAGTTTTATTATAGATAATATCTACATATAAATTAGATTTTTATTCTAACACTGTATAGGTAAAAAAAACTGGCATTACCAAAACAACTTCAACAAAATAAATACAGCCAGGTAAAAAAAAACTATATTTTTATTCTAAACACAGAATAGATAAAAAAAAAACTGGCTTAACCCAGATATAAAAAAAATACAGCCAGATAAAAAAAAACTCGTCTTCCAAACAGCCTTTGTTTCGACATTCTAAATATGACTGATGGAGATTATATTTTTATTCTAAATACAGAATGGATAAAAAAACAAGCTTAACCCAAATATAAAAAAAATTCTGCCAGGTAAAAAAAACTGGGTCTTCCCCAACAATTTCAACATTCTAAATATGACTGGATTAATTTTCTAATTGGTTCTTTCGTTTTGATCTCCCTCCATTCCGGTCACAAGATGATCGCAACCAGAGTTTGGTCACAGATGCCACATCTTGTTCCGGAATGGCATGCCTCTCTCAGTGGGTTTTTTCTCAGCAACTATAAACACATAAAATAAAAATAAACTGAGTATAAGTTATGCTGATGTGTGTTAATTAAACGAAAAATTAAGAAATAACTTCGTCATTCAGTAACATAGGTTTGGTCAACTTGATATATGGTACGCCAAATAATAGTCTAGTTTTAAACACCAAAAAAAAGTATATGCATTTCAGAACAAACTACAATACCACAGACCACATAGACTTGGCGTATTGAGTATTTAGTACGGTACAAGCGTGCCATAAATCGGGAAGCGACGTGGTAAATTAGGTGGGCGGGCGCTCTTTCTGCAGGCCCGCATTTAACCTTTCATATATAGCTATTAAAGTGAATTCTTTTAAAGTATATTTATGAAGAAAACATAATACAATTATTTTATTTAAATAGTATAAATACATTAAGCAAATGTTTATTGCATTTTATATAATTTTAAAAATAAAACACAATATAAGTTAACAATATTTTTATTAATAGATATTTTCTATTTTGTTCTTGACCGTCGATTTCAAATAACTTGATTTGTATTTCTTGGGATTCGGTCAGTTTGATTAAAAAATAATTTTTTTCCTTCCTTACATTTCAGTTTTATTAAACATCATCAGAGACTACAAGTTTTTACAAAAAAATATTTTATTTTACTTGCATTTATAAAAGTTTATTTTTTTAATTAATAACTAAATTTACATCGTTCTGTTTGCTCGAGTGTTTTGACGCAACTAGGGTTATGAAGTCTGTTACAGTCTATCTGGTGTTTTTTGGTTTGTTTATGTTATTCGAGATAAGTCTTAATTTATGTAGGTAAAGATTTTACAAATTTGCTGTGTTAGTGAAATTATGGAAAGATGCAAAGAAATTAAAATTATCCCTTATAATTAATGGCAACAAATTGAAGTATGTTTCGTTTAAATTTTCTATATCAGTGCGGTTGTTTATTGTGTTGTTATGTCTTTTAATTTGCAGCATTTCATGTACTGACCGAATCCTAAGAAATACAAATCAAAAATATTTTTATTAAAAAAAATAACAAAACAATTAACAATAATTTATATATTATTCCCCTTTAAATAAAGTTAATTTATTTAAAACTTGCCTTTTGTAGTTTTTACATTATGAAACATTTTTGTAAAATGATGACCTCTAATTTTAATGTAAGTTTCTGAAATTTGCCCTTATAATTTCAATAATATGATTGGTATTATTAGGGAAATTATCCAATTGGTGAATTTCTAAATCATTAAAAATATTTGAATTTTGAAACTTTTTTTAAAACACTACACATAATTTTAATTTTTAGCTTCAAATCTATTTGAATATTTTTTTCAGTTTTAAAATGTCTTAAATGTTTTTCTGTTTCCTTACATATTTGTATGACATCAGATGACGGATAAATAAGACCACCGCGATCTTTTACAAATACCTATAGTTCATGGAAATTTTCCCTGTTTATTGAAAATAAAGCGTTTATACATTCTTCACATTTTAACGATTTTAAAATTGATTTTACCACAAAGCCACTTATATACACTATAATATATTCGTTGTACTCCGACAACTCCAAAGAAAAATTAAAGTTATATTCAGTTTCAGGCATGTCATTTTCTAATATATCATGGGCTCTAAATTTATTGCAAGTTACATTTATTTTGTCTATTAACTACATAATTTAAAATAGAAATGTTTTCCAAAGGAATGCAATTTCCAGAGAATGTTTCTTAATTTTCATATGAATCAACAATTTTTTATATGCAGATTTAAATTGGAGGCTAGTTGGATTATTATTCCATCCCCATGCTGTCTGATATTACAGAGAAAAAAAAAATTTATTTAAAATAAGTTACTTTACATAAAATTAAATATTCTTCCTAATAAAATACTAAGTATTTTAATTTTTATTATGTAGTAAAATAAATATAATAAAATCCGTATGAAAATATTCGAAATTATTTTTTTAAATCAAATGTATTATAACATGCATAAAAATAAATATAATAAAATTCGTATAGGTATAGCTCTTTTAAAAAACAATGGCATTAAAATACCATTTTATACAAATGTCGACTTAGTTTTATGTTTGTAAACCACCGAGTTGTAAACTAAATAGGTAATTTGACACAATCTACTACTTTCAGTCCTGCAAACATGCTGGAGCGCAGGTCCACATGGCGTAGGCAGATTGCTTAAAATTTAAATTAGATAACAAATAACTCCGTAATTACTACTTACTGAAAAAAGGAAAAATTTTCATTTACACTGGTACCGGTGTCCCGCTAAGTTCGGAAACACACTTCAACAACACATTTACCCTTTATTACATACAAATATCTCATAAACAACAGATGTTCACGGCTCGATTGCATAAATCATACTGATCGCCAAGCGACTGCTAGGCTCCGGCCAGGCTCCGCGGTGGCTTCATGCCTTGGTTACGTGCAACAAGTCTATGTGGTCTGTGCACAATACTATATTTCCAAGTGAGTTATTATTAAATGACATTTCTGTCAATATAACAAATTCTACAAAGTTATTAGGAATTTAGTTTGGTTACAGAGCATAACTTGGAATTCTCATTTTCATGCTGAAAATGTATGTCACGATAAATCTTCATATATTTGCTGTGTCCTATATATTTATCCTAAGTACGTAAATTATGCTTCTATTGAGACAGCATATTTCAGAAATTTCTATTTTTTAGTCATATTTTGG
>JANEYF010001129.1:0-38289 GCA_029963845.1 Rhamnusium bicolor
TTTTTTATTATTAACTGAATTAACAATTCAAATTATTACAATGAAAAATGCAATTGTAAGTTATAATATGGCTGGCCGAGGTAGATGTAGACGATAGTATCAGTGTATTTTCTTGATTATTTAGCGTAGCAGGCACAAACTGTGCAATTTCCTGATTATAACCTGATGCGGACGACGTCGAAGGCTATTCACCAACTCCTCCTTTTGCTAAAGCTGAAACCGCGGGAGATCACAGGGAATGATTGGTAATTTTTTTCGCTGAAACATCCAGTCCAACTTCTTTTGCTGTATTTTTTAGTCCATTTTGAATGTTCATTCCTTCCAATAAGTATGTCTTTATACCACTTGCCACTGAATTAGCAGTGAGGATTTGCCGTCATGAAGAAACGATTGCTTTTCACATGCCTTCGTTTTTCTAAGAACTTTTTTGTACATTCTTATAGGGCACAAATCTACATAGATTCTGTTTACAATTAACCACAATGATTCTGCACACCTTTTAGTTCCACCTTGAGCAGTTTTTCCAAATTTCGAGTTTGTAGTGAATCCTTCCGGTTTTGTTCCTTAAATTGTCTACTTCTTCATCAAAATAAGGTACTAAACAATTCCCGACTTCTCCTCCCCTCCGAGCTAACTCGTAAGAACATATATAGAACACTTTTCTCTGCAGTCCTTCAGGAGTGTTTTCGTTGCAAAAGTCAACAAGCTTTTTGAATTCATTGAAGCATTATGATGTTGACCTTACATTGCGCTCCAATGAAACTGCCTGTAATTCTCCTTTTCAAATCTCGAGTCTTGCTCTTGCTTCCTTGTACTGTATTGCATCAAATGGGTTAATTTTTCATCCATACTCGTTGAAAAATTTATCCAAGAGCGTTTTGGCTATGTTGTTCCAGAATGTTCTGACAGTCATTTCCTTGTAATCTTCTCCATTCGTTTTACACATGTTATACGCCAAATCTGCATCTAATGCAGTTCTGTCAAATTGGTACTGTATTTCCTTACAAAATATGGCAAATTGTTTCCATACATATGCTTTGGATGTTTTCGTGTTCTAGGACGTATTTTTATCGATAATTTGTGTAATATTTTCCAAAGAGAACACACCGAAACAATTCATTTTACCACATAAAATGACTCCAAACTAATAATGTGTTTATTTATTACAAATCCTTGGCAACGCTGGGTATGCTTTTATTCCCGTGTCACAATTTTTTAGCGGATTTATTTAAAATTCGAATTTTAAAATTATTATTTTTTATAGAAAAACCTCCTTTCTATGAGTGCAAAGTCTCGATCTGATGGTAAATGAGTATGACCTCTAACTAAAAAGTGGTAAGTTATGGTTTTGAATTTGTTTTCTTTTACCAGCCAAAGGATATCAAAAGCCAATTTTTATTTTGACCTGGACAATTATCCGTAAATATCACTAGGTCTTCGATGTCATTTTTACTAGAAAGAAATTTAAGCAAAATGACGCAACTTCATCTGCTCCCCTTTTGCTTTATCCCTCTGTTTCTGCAGTAAAAAAGCGGGACCTGTCGTTAATTTTGGAATAGGCATAGCTTGTTGAAGGTCGACTGAGATGACGAATTTTTAGGATTCGTCTTCGATTCCTCAGAATTTTGCATGGCTGCAGCTTTGCTTTTATGAAGATTTAATTCGACAGTTAATCTATGAACCTCTTTTTCATTTTTATCACATGCAGCAACATCAAGACAGATAAAACTCTATGTAAAGTCTAGCAATTGTCATATCGCAATTTAAATAAACTTTTCCCAAGTTGTCTGCTCTGCTATAATGACTTTAGTATTTTGGTATTAAATTAATATGGTCCCTGACAGATTGCCTTTGTTCAACATTCAGCTGATTTGGTCGGTTTTGATGTTTACCCCTATGATCCGTATCCGGTACTGCAGTACCTTGTATGTTTCTAGATACGATTAAGTTCTTCCACGTGAAGACTGTAGTCCATGGACGTTCATAAACTCAGTTTTGCAAATTTTTATGTTTTGGGAGTTAACATTCACTGTATAAACAGCGTTAAATTTTCTACTAGATTCAGGCCTTTTTGTTTTTCTTATAACTTCTTTTCTTTTCACCAAATTTATATAACCAAAAAGCTAACTGTTTTGTAAGTCATATGAGCCCAGATCCCAAAACTTATTGAATATCACTTCATGCATCCCTTCAAGTTTCCCTCTACACTTATTTTTTACATCTACAAAGTGAGCAGAGTTCACGTGCTTTTTTAACTTTTTTTACTTTTTTTGTCACTAACGTATTCTTGCCCTAGAATGTGTCTAATTTTCTCTTGTTTCTAGCATATGTTTCAGGTTTTCTTTTGCCTCCATCAGCTTTTCGGAGTTTTTCCGAGTAACTTTATTATATCTACGCAATTTAAGAGGAACTGGTTCTTTATTTTCCATGTCTGATGAATTTTCATTCTGAAAAAAGTTGCATAAATATAACAAGCCATAATTACTTCATCATCTGAAACAGTCGCTATAACATGATATGCCACAAAAAAATGAAAACTAAATACCTCGCAGCTTTGATGATTTTTCTTTTCATCACTTGATAGATAGTCTTTATTAGCAACACTGCCATCACAAGAGTCACTTGTTTCATCACTGAAATCACTATTTTCATTAAATTCGTGTTGGAACAGGATGCCTTTTTTATATCAGTCGCCATTTTAATGTGGCTGTCACCTTCTATATTGAAAATGAATGAATTTAGACTGAATGCAGTAAGATGTTTTAGAGTATTGTGGCGCCATCTAACTGAAAATAGCTGAAATACTTCTTTTTGGCATGTAACGTTATTGAATTAAATAATGATGGAAAAGTCTAATTTATAAAAAAAGTGTGCCTTGTCATGTTCTTACAATAAGCCCTTCAATTATTACCGTTAATTTTTTTTATTAGAATTTTCAGAATAGTATCTTATTTTTTAATTTTCAAAATAGTACCTTATTTGTAGAACGAACCATAAACATTTCGGAAAACTACACAACACATCGATCTAATAAAATGTATAATACTAGTTGTAGCAGAATTAATTACCTTCTGCAAAATCTAATGGAACAGCTTTGTTTGTCATTGAACAATTTATTCTTATGTCTTCACCATAGTCCGCAAATCCTAAAACTTCGAACCCTAAACATGTACCCCACACAGGATAGTAAGCTTTGTCCTTGTTGGCTTGCACTGCTAATTTGTAAATTTTCTTAGCTGCCTCCCCATATCCTCCCGGTTCACCAAAATACGTTCCACCACCGGGAAATAATATTCTGAAATGAAAATGGCAACGATTATGATTAGAGACCGCATCTCAGATTACAGACCTACGTATGTACAATTGTCGTACAACTAATGAGAATGAGAATATAAATATTGTGAAATGGTACATAATTTTTTTTTAGAAAATTATTAATAACTTTCTCTTATTTTATTTTATGTACTCGCCAAATTCACTGCAACAATGAAGAAACAAAAAACTATATTTTAAATGTGGGTGCTGTCATATTACAAATATCAGCTATTGTCATCTTTTAAATGTAAAAGATTAGTACTTTAGTTCCGATGAAGTCTAAAATATATTTCCCTTAATTAAACCCGTATGAAATCCCTAAAATAAAAAAAAAACACTAAATTAAATAAGCAAAGCAGATACACATGTAAGACAGAACCCCTCACCACCTACATATATCGCAATTGAAGACACGTGTGAGCTTGCTGGTCCCCCGACGGCCCGACAATCTGCAGTTTACAATTGCATTTCGATATAATATGGAGATTAAGGCGCTTTATTGTGTTATTGTGAAAAAATTTAATCGAATTTAAACTAATTTAATCGAATTTAAACTAATCTATTTATTATACATGTACTGATTTGATTTGAGTATTGTTTGTGGGGTTGTTTCATTCTCGATTGTTGATGGAGGTCGTTGTTTTTGTTTTTTGATTTTTGTTTATATGTGTTTTTGTTTGAAGAAGTGGTGTGGTATTGATTACCCTGTATTCATTTTAACCTAATTTTGTCTTATGAGGTTAAATATTTTATTAGAAGAAGAAGAGTAACACATATATGAGATTGTGTGTAATCATCAAAAATAAAATTATTTTCCTTAAGAACGAATCGATAAAAGAAAAAAAATACACAGTTATGTAGGGAATTGAAAGACCTTTCAAAAAATGTATCACTCGACCCCACTTGCTATTTGAATTTTTTGAGGGTGGCCGTGTTGGGTAGAGGATGATGATAGGTATACAAGTATTGCATTAAAATATGTCCCCTGGAAACAAGGTCGACGTGTTTCACCAATTTTTCCAAAATTTTTTATTTATTAAGTTATTCAGGGTGCCTACTTTTGGCTGGGACACCCTGTATAAAAACCTGTATGTTACTATTCCGACCTAAGCCGAAAAAGTAACTTTCTCGTACTCTTTTATGATGGTTGCTTAACAACGAACTAAAATACTAAAATATCGTACTTTGGGATCTCAAATTGCACCGAGAAAGTAGGTATTCTTGAGCAATTTAAAAAAAATGTATTTAAATGAAGCATCCTCGGGCTAATTTCGATATTAAATATTAGGTATATCTGCGTTTTTTATAGTAAAAATATGCGACAGAAAGGAACATCATTTTTTAAAGTGATGTTAACATGTTACTTCTTAGTAATTTATATGGTTATTTGTATGCAACTCACACACTTTTTTTTCCAAATGCATACTAATTATAAATCCATTTTTATTGTGATAATTACTGTTTACATTCAAATATTACTGAATTAAAAATTCTTTGTATTAGACCTATACTACACAATATTGCACAAAATAGCAATTGATTTGTCTCATCAAATAAACAATAGTAAAGAGAAAAACATGTTGATATATTTATTATCATTTAATAAATATTTGTTAAACATTAATTAAATAAATTGTGTACAATAACTCACCCGTTTGTATAATTAACGACCCTTCTGTAATACTCCTCATTTTGACCAATCCTATAAACAAACAACGTTTAAAGTTAGGTAAATATTTAGTTGCTCGTTATATACTTTTAAAGATAAATATTCGAAGATTATTGGAGTAAGGAATGGGCAAAGCACCATTTTTAATTAAGCAATTAGTAACCTCACCACATTTTTCTTTGATATAAAACATATTTGATAAAACAGCTTTCCGGGGATACTATATACGTATAATTAAAATTAGGCTATGAACACTCTTATATTTTAATAGATATAGCAGTTGTCTGTACGAATTATAATATAATGACGAGAAAAATATTTACTCTAGAAAAACATCTGAATTATAAGTTATTATTAAAGCTGGTCGAGGTAGCTGGAGTACAGCCACGGTCTTGCGCTGGCGTCACACATGCCGATTTAGAAGTGATTTACGCTGCAGTCTTATTTGAAGGTTAATGCATGAGGTTGTACCTATAAATTATACATAATGTCAAACGCGCCAAAGGGTAAAAAACGACCGTATGGGGACACAGTGAATAAATTTATCGGTGAATTTCCGGATTTATTCTATGACGGATGCAAAATAATTTGTAAAGTTTGCAATCAAGACTTACTGTGCTGGCACAAAACAGATTGTCGTCGTCATATCAATACCGTGCAACATCAAAATAAAAAAAATGCATGCCTTTGACAACTCAGATTATGTTTGATTTATTGTTAATGTTAATAGCCTGTAATATTCCGCTACACATACTGGATAAACAACCACTTCGGGAGTTTTGGAATAAATACAATCCCCAGGTGAACTTACCAAGTCGTACATCATTACGTAGATATATTCCAGCTGTTCGTGAAGACATTGTAAATAAGATTAAATGTGGATTAAAAAATACACGGCTCTGGTTATGTATTGACGAGACGACAGATTGTAAAAAAAAATTCTATTTTTAAATATTATAGTACGTGTACTATGTACTGGACCCTCTTAAACCAACATTTCCACTTTTACTAGCTAGTAAACGACTAACTGCGTGTAATGGCGAAATAATTACGCGTATGATGTTGGAGACATTTGAACAATTTGAACTTTCAACAAGTCAAGTATTAATGTTTGTGACTGATGGTGCCGCGAAAATGCGCGTGGTAGGCCGTTCTCTTCAAAGAGACAATTGTAGGTTTTTACATGTTACGTGTAAGGTGCATGCGTTACATCTTGTGGCAGAAACGATTCGAAAATGTTTTCCAGAGATAGATGCATTAATAGCAAATACAAAAAAAGTATTTCTCAAATCTCCTAAACGGCTTTGAGCAGCATTTCACAGACAGTGTCCTGGTATCCCTAAACCACCAGAGCCGATTCTTACACGTTGGGGAACGTGGTTGAAAACGGCTTTTTGCTATGCTGAATATTTTCAACAAATAAAAACTGTGATACTACAGTTCAACCCTAACGAGGCTGCAGCTATTAGGGAAAGCCAGACAAGCTTTCAAAACGTTTCCCTTGAAACAGATTTAAAAACTATTAATAACAATTATAGAGAACTACACGACGCAATAGAAAAATTGCAAAATAGTTCGTTGTCGTTAGTGGAATCGCTGCAAATAGTGGACGACGTAAATACACAGCTACAGGCTATAAATGACGCCAAAAATAATCGCGTTAGTGAAAAATTCGAGAGTGTATTACAGAAAGATCCTGATTTTAGCAAATTAAGACAAATTTGTGACGGTGCATCTACAGCTGCATTAAGTGAGTTCACAGATTGTTTTACTTATGCCTGTATTACATCCGTAGATGTCGAACGGTCATTTTCAAAATACAAACATATTTTTTCACCAAAGCGAACATCGCTGACGGAGACAGCAAAGCGAACGTCGCTGACGGAGACAGCTGTAGAAACATACCTGATGCTATTATACTATAGATCTTCCCCACTTTGTGATGACGACAACCAAACTACTTCATAAATCTGCTTAAAAGGGTGAGTTTTATACAGAATTTTTATAAAATGTAACATTATTGTTAAAATTTATTTCCATTTATTGTACTTATTCAAGTACTATGATATGATGTAAACATATGAGTCATATGACGGCTCTGTCGGCCAGGTGACCTCGGAGAGCTTTAGTCATTATTGAGAATCAGATTGAAAGTAATATTGATAAATGCATGACTAAGTATATTATAAAGTCGATAAAAATATAGTAAGAAATATATCGTTGTTTTATCGTTTTATCTGTGTTTAAAATGTAACCATCATCTAAAACAAGTTTGATACAGTAAATAATAGTTTAATTCTTAGAAGAGATCTGTAGATTAATTAGAAAATATTTATCCTACAAGTTAAAACATCTTATCTATTTGTACTATATAAATAAATATATTTGTATTATATTTTAAGATCTGGTCCGAGATCAATGACTAATATCGGTGCCCTTAGTGTCGCCTAGAATCTTTAATTTTACGGAAAATTAAATATTAAATAAAAAATAGTAAAATGTGAACAAAAAAATTGTATTTACTTAATTCATATAAAATAATAGGACTTTAAATAATAGTATAGTAATTAAATAATTTTTCATTTAAATTAAATGGTAATTTAAATAATAATTTATATAAAATATAAAAGAAATAATATAAATTAAACTCATCGACATAATATGATGCACCTTTCTATATACGCTCTCTCTCGCACTCATGCATCTAAATACTGTTATCTCCGTCGCACTCACGTGTAAATACGCTTCACCACTTTTCGTTTTGTTAAGACTGTCAGATAGGCTTTAGCTGTCAGCATTTTTAGTTTCTTATAAGGAGTATAGTAATCGTTATTTTTTTCAACGTCGAGATTTTGATTGATTTATGTTTTAAACCCTCCTGAATCCATTCTGACTCTTTTCCGAATGATGTCTGTTGGTTCAAGTGTATGTGTGAGTGTGTGTGTGGATGTGTGTATGTGTGTATCCGCAATAACTCAAAAAATACTAATGGGAGAATTTCCAAATTTGACACTTCAACGACATTTTAGGTGACACATTAAATTTGGTGAATCTGGTACCATCACAAGAGACATAATGAATGAGGAAGAAAAAAGTTACAATTTCAGGAAAAAAAACTCTAAAATTTTTATTGCTTTCTGGACGAATCTCAACGAATTATGTTGAAAAAACATGGCTTCAGGAAAACATCTGTCTGCATGCCTGTAATATGTATTTACGTATCGCCATAGTAGTCACAGATTTTGAGAATACTGCGTTCAAATTTGGTATACATATTCTAAACGCCAAACAATGATAAATTCGTGAATGAGCAAAATGGCATATTGAAAGGAGGTCCACTGGACCCAAATTTGTTTGTATTTGACTACAAAAGAAAACATTATTGATGAAAGAAATATTTAAAAAAGAAAGCTGACGTAAACTGAATTTTTTTACACATTTGCCTTCATAAAATAGGGTTAGGATAAATTTGGCAGTTTAACATTTGAAATGTCTAATTTAGTTACAAAAATGTCAATACGTCAATAAGAAGAAATTATTTAGAAATATGATCTGAATTATTATTGACTTATCGAAGGACACTGATAATTATTTAAAATGATTTATGAAACATTTCAAGACACGTTTTTAAAATTTGATTTGGGTAAGGCAGGAATTAAATTAGAATGATTTTTTTAGATCGGGATGACGTACACTAGTATAAAAAAGTTATGAGCTATATCAGATATTTTCTTTTTATAGCATTAAAAATTTGCTGTAAAAATGTCAGGCGGTGCAATAGATTTTAAATGTGAACTACTAATACTGCTTCAGTCAAAAAGATATTACTCTTATATGTGGCATGTTTTATTTCTTATTAAAAAAATAATATTATTATTATCAGTTTAAGTTCAAAGAAAGCTCAAAGGTGGAAGGAGTGTATTAGTTTTATATAGACCTAATCTGATAATAATATTATTTTTTAAATAATAAATAAGAACACACCAATCCCATATGTGATAACATATTTTTGACTGACCCTGTAATCCAACTTTGCAATCGCCTGGCAATACATTATGCTAGTTTTTATTGTAAATTTGAAAAAATTAAGGGGTAGCTTTCGACGGGAGTTGCTCAACCAGGTTGTTGATACCATTTTCAGGTATAAAAAAATACAAAATTTCAACCGGTAGAAAACATTTTGATGAAAACGTTCACCAGCTCTTAGACTATTATGAGAATAGCTCACTGTTAATAATGCAACATTTTATAGAAGATATATATGCTAGTAATAAGTATAAAATATAGAATATAAAGAAACGTACAGACAAATAATTGTTTTGATACAAAAATATGTATAGGTAATTTTTTATTATAAAAAATCTGCCTGCTCATTATAGTAAAAAATTCACGTAACGCATAAAGAAAGTTGGTATATATATATATATATATATATATATATATATATATATATATATATATATATATATATATATATATATATATATATATATATATATATATATATATATATATAAATATATTATAAAATAAAATTATATTTACCATATAGGAATGACTCGAGCCCCAGCACTTTCCAGGTATTTGACATAAGAAGCTGTAATAAAACTATCATGTTTCTCTCCTGGGAAGTATTTTTCTACAATATTTGGTTCTTGAGATAGTATGCCAATTACTGGGGTATCTGAAGCATAATTAACATAAATAAGTGATAAAATGATAATTGTTTTAAACATTGTTAATCTCGCTAAGGAAGAATAACTACTGAACGATTTAATCTGTAAACTGTTTTAAATCACACCTCTACTTGGGAATAGCTCCGAGATAAAGAAACTAATGCAAACAAGATTTAAATAAAAGATTGGAATGTTCATATTCATCATACAAACAACTTTTGAGTATTTACTTGATATAGCGTAGGCATTTTACCCCAAAATTTCCCAGTCAGTCTAAAAAACTCTTACAAGCAAGAGATTTGGCATGTATATAGTATTTGGTCACCAGACTAACACACTAAAAGTCACCAAAAAATAAAGTTGTGCTACGGCTGCCATCTTGGAAATTGGCGGCCGAAACCTAATTTTTCACACATCTCGGAAACTATCCATGTTTTCAAAAAATGTTTCATACGAAAAATATTTGCCATAAAATTTTACATATTTTTTGTTTTTTTTTTTTTTAAATAAACACCACAGTTAATACAACACCCTGTATACCTGAATATACGTCAGGGTACCTGGTGTGGAAGAGGGCTACAACACATTTAGAGACAATGGACACACACCAATGTCCAAGTATGCTAGGATTAATTCCTGATTTAGAAAAATCCTAGCTCCTCGATCGGAGATCGGACCCGTGACTCCTGGGTGAGTGGCAAGTGTCCTTACCACTCGACCACGGAGCCACTTCTTTGCACCTTTTTTATATGTCTTACCATTAAGCCAGAAATTGATTTTTTTTTTTAAAAAAATATGCCAGTGAGAGCTCCGACAAAAAATTCTGAGGACCAAAATGAAAGATCATACACTTTTAAGTAACTTTCACCTGAGGAACACTCTAAACACGATAAGGAATGTTAACGAACGGAAGGTGGCCACGGAACTTTTCCAGAACGCACATCTCTGCATATAATGATAACTGTCCTCTGATTACAAGGAAGATCAACAGAATGGTTCCCGGTGCAATGTAGAACTTGCCACCATGAGAAAAAGGAGAAAGAACAAGAATATTCACGAAGGCAGGGGGAAACGATGGAGGAATTGAGCTGACTTGGGTGCCAGGACGTAGTGGGATACCAGGAAACAACAAATCTGACGAACTTGTCAAACAAGAATCAGCTATAGCATTTCTTGACCCGGAAACTGCACTTGCGGGTGCGTATCAGACTAGGTCAAGAAAAAACACAACCTGGCAAAACATACCAGGACAAAGACATGGCAAAGCATTCGTAACCGAACCATGCACAAAAGAGCTCAGGAACTGCTTACGCTAAGCAGGAACCTGCTGAGAATTCCTAACAGGGTTACTCACAGGTCATGCACCAATGTAGGAACATCTACAAAAAATGGGGCTGTGTGAAGGTGACCTGAGATACAAGCTCTGCGCAGGGGCAATGGAAACAGCGCAACATACTTTGTGAATGCGAGGCGCTGAATCGCAAAAGACAAAACATTTTGGGGACACAAAAATGGACCTGAGAATACTTTCACACAGACGGGTCATAGAACTGTATAGGCTTATCAGTAATACAGGAATTACCGGAAATGTAAGGTATAAATAACCAGGGAAGGACACAAAAAGCCGCCTTAGCCGTAGTGTCACTGTGAGGTAGGTGGACCTGGAAGGAAAAAAAGAAAATAAAGTAACGAGTACTTTCGAAGCAAACGCATCTCAAGTAAAAATACGTTTTCTGTATTCTTTTCTGAGCCAGAAATGTTATTATTTATAAATGAAATATTACATAAAGCTCATAATTTTTGAGTATGCTTTCATGTCACGGCCCATAGTTACATTTTTATTTACAAAAGTTTATGAAATTAATGTTTAATGAAAGTTTATTTTTACAAAAGTTAAATATTCAATCTTACAGTAATCACAACCCTGTTAAAAAAACTACTACTTACATTATCTACAGACATTAGACAAGTAAGTTATCATCTGTGGCGTCAGACAGAAGTTCAATGGCTTCTTCAGAATGCATGCATGGTAGTCATTGGCAGTAGTAATACATGGTAGAGCATTTCAATCCAGTTCACCGACATTCACATCTATTTGTCCGTCGATTTAAAGATATACGAGATAGTTTCTGTGCATGCAAACGGGTGTTAAAGTGTCTCCATTTCATATCCATCCTCAGTCAATTGGCATCATCTCATTACCTTTTCATTTCTGAACCTGTAGGTAAACACGGTTTGAATGCTGAGCTGCTGCATCACTAGTTGAGGCAAATATGAGAGGTCAAACATTTTGCCAACTAACTGTTTGGCCATCAAATGATTGTATCTATAGTATCTGTATGTGCCTTCTCTAATGCTATTGAATACATTAGAGAATCCACGTCCAACTCTGCCAACCACAACATGTTTGATGAGAGGTAATGTCTTGCAAGAAGTTCTATTAAAGTTTTTTGTTTCTACTGTTACCGGAGAACTCGGCTTACATTGTTGTCATTAGTGTATTTTCTTGTGGCTGAATTGTAGCCATTGAACTTTTGCCTGAATTTTTACTCTTTTGTATAAAAACCAATTTTCTTTAATCTATAATTTTATAAACCTTTGTAAATAAATAAAAAAATATGAAAAATGTATCTCACATTTACATCAAAACCTATTTAAGGATTATAAGCTATATGCAATATTTCAATTCTAAGGTAATTAAATATCTGACTCAGAAAATAATAACAAAAAATACTTCGAAACTAATCGTCTAGCATTTCACGAGCGTTTACCTCGACAGTACTCGGCCAGCTGATCTACGCGTTTTCGCTATAAATGTACTTCACTACCGCTAGGTAGTGCGCTTGTAGTAGGCCCCAGACTACTGTGCTCTCTGTGTAGTAGGCACTCTCTTGGAAGTACAGTGAGTGGAAAATACAGAAATTAGAGCGCACATAATTACTTGACACGCACAAACAACCAACTCTCCCACATAATCCTGTTTTCTCTCTAGTTTCTGCATTAAAACACATAATGATTATAAACAAGTGAAAATTAGTAAGGGTGTGGTCTTTCTTTTTAGTCTGAGCTCTCATTTATAATATACATGTTTGACATATTCTTCAACAAAAAAAAATTAAATTTTTGCCTTAATGGTAAATATAAAAAGTGCCAAAAGCAAAAAATGTAGAAACTTTTATGCCAAACATTTTCCGTTTGAAATATTTTTTGAAAACATGGATAGTTTCCGAGATTTAATTCGATACAACAATTTTCTTTTTCTAATCGTTGGGGGGGAGGGAGTCCACCTCTGTAGCGTCAGCCGCCATCCTGAATTTAAGGGTGAATTAGTTTTTATTAATACCTCTACAACTTTGGCCATTAGCAGTTTTCGTCTACGATTGATAATTTTCGACTTAAACCGGATAAAAAAGTGGTGAAATTAAATTATTGCAGTATCTCGTTTATTTTTAACTTTAACGCATAACGATCATAAACAAACTTGTAGAGATACGTCAGTGGCGATGGTAGCTATTCCATGTTCGCGAAATATCACTTTGAAATAAATTGTAAATTCTCGCTACATCTCTTTGTGGATAACATTTCTACAACAAGGTAAAAATAATAATAATAATATATTTATTCACCAGATTAGATAATAATTCTTAATTGGTCTGTACTCTGGATCAGAAATAGTGTGCCTCACCATATTTAATTACAGAAACTCTCAGAAACGGAAAATTATTCGAACGGTGATATATCTCTATAGACTATACTTACCAAATAAAACAATTTTTTGCCCAGGGACCTCAGGCCACTGAGAAAACATAATCCTCATGAAATTTTTGAACGCAAAAGAAATTCAAAATGGTGAGGGCAAGATAAAGAATCAGGGACTGGTGGGGATGCTCACTGCTGTGTTTGCATATTTAGACATAGGCGCGCGCGCGCTTTTTAATGCGTATATTATTTCAAATATTAATTATTTCTTCAATAAAAAACAGAAAAAAAACTTTGTCTCCTATTTTTATTTTTAAAGGACTTTCAGCCAGGTACATGAACAATCTATCCTACGTTTCGTCCGAGTTTTCGGACTTTTTCAAAGTAAAAAGCTAAAAATAATGATTTTACATAAGTCGTAAATTAGATTAGTGACAGAATACATATCTAAAAAAGCTATTTTAGTTTTTTCTTTTTTTTAATTGAGGAAATAATTTCTACTTTAACAGCCAACAACTTGTAAAATATCATCTCAAATATTAATATTTAATATTGAAATTGGGAAAATTCCCAAGCAAATTATCATTTTATTGGTAGTCTAAGAAATATACTAATAAAAATCGATTTTTTACAAAAATAAAATTTGACATAAATAATGACAACATCTCTTAAAAGTAACAAACAATCTGGTGCAAAATCAAAGTAATAAGATGCTCGAAATTTGTTGACACCATGGTGACAAATCAAATGTTTTAAATTAGTTTTGTGTTTTTCTTGTCGCGAATTTTACTTTATGTGTTACGTTGAAGGTCTTACTAAGATCCAACAGAACACGTGATGGATCCCTCAGAAAGTCTTCACTCAGCATAAAATAAGTTGCGACCAGTGACGTTACTGTGTTATTATCAGGAAGATCAAGACTGAAGTATGAAACAGCTTACGAGCAGTTTGTTAAATGGTGTGATATGAAAAAAGCTCAAAAGAATGAGAGGGTTTTGCTAGAATACCTCAAAAATTTTTCGAAATACAGCCTTTGGGCTTTCTATTTAATGTTGAGGACAACGAATTCTATAAAAAAATGTGGACATAAACAAATTCAGTCAATTGATTGTATTTTTAGCAGTCAGAGGAGTACAGACCTAAGAAGTCGAAAATATTTAGGAAAAGTGAGATTATGGGGTTCCTAAAAGAAGCTGATAACGAACAAATTTTTCTTATTAAGGTGAGACATGCTTAAAATATTTCTCTATTCATCCATAAATTTATGTTAATTGAGAAGAAGAGAGTAACATCTTGGTCAAATCTGAATCTTTTATTTTTTTTGACTTGGGCAAAAAACTACATAATGAAAAACGGACCAACTAAATGAAAGTGACATGACATGACATAGAAACTAAATCTATAGGGTCTTCATCAAATTTTAACAGTAATGTTCTTTCCGGGTTATATTGATAATTTGAATTGCTGGAGCATACAGAAAAAAATAACTCACTAAAATGCTTTTAGAAAATGTTAAGGATGACAAGGTCGGTTTTTCATATATAAATCCCAAACATCAAAATCAGAATTTTCTGAGACTGTTTTGTAACATTCCAAGAATTAATATGGCGGAAATAATTCGAAAGTATTTGGCATTACATCCTCAGCATGCCGATCATGGAAGATTTTTCGTTGATTATTGAAAAGGGTTTCATATAAAACAGCCTCTTGGTATAAATACGTTTGTCAGTATTCCAAAAACCATTGCTACGTTTTTGAATTTATCACATCCTGAAGATACACTCTGGCCACTGCTTCAGGCGTTCTTCTACTTCCATGCTTACAGACTCAGATGCAGATCTTGAAACTGTGAGCAGTCATGGAGCTTTAAAATCTAATGCACTTGCCGAGGGATACATCGCCTTGTAGAAAGAGAAAATAAATAAGAAAGTAGCAATGAATGTTTTTGAAAAAAATGAAACCTCGACAAGTAGTTATTACACGAACAATTCATCGTTGGAAATAAGCAGTAACAATACGGCACAATTAACCAGCTAGTATAAATCTGTCAAATTGCAAAAAAATGTATCATTAACATTTATATTAACAAATAATTGTTGTATTGCTTCTAGTTTCAATAAATGTTCTACTGTACTCTTTCAGTACAATTTTTGAAAATCAAAATGTAATGAGTTCATTACACCACTAGTGGTGTAATAGAGTTTATTAGATAACTAATACAGCCGTGAATGGATGACATAATAAGTGTTTATCAAGGATGTCGTATATAAAAATATATTACATAATAATTCGTTAAAATGTTGCTTATAAGTATAAATAATACTTTCAGTGAATAGTATAAGTGAAGGAAGAACGAAGAGTCGCACTCTTTCATTGTCCGCCCATAGTTCAGTCTTTCTCTGGTTTTAATTACAATTAATTACAACATCTTTCCATGTCCTTGTAGTGTCTATAGATGTAATACAGAAATTCAGTGGCGGCTGGTCAGTGGAGGCAGGGGAGGCTGAGCCTCCTCTACAATTTTGGGAGAAGCAGAATATCTTCAAACCAATATTTTTCACAAGTAGAAATTTCTACTTAGGTATATCTCAATTCCCAATGTTGTTTATATTTCGTTAATTAGTTTTCAATAAAAAAAAAAAATTGCATTTCCTTTCCACAAACATGTAACATTGTAGTCCGGATAGTCGACTCCACGTATGCATATTTCCCGGTCTCTTATCGCGCTTCACGCTTGCCCGGATGAACTGAGGCTAGCGGCCAGCCAACCCCCATTTCAATACATTATTCGTGACCTTAAATTTTTGGCGGGTATCTCTGCAAACATTCTAGATCTGTCGGTTAGGGCACTTAGCCCCTAGCACCCCATCTCTTTCTAGCGCATGTACACTTTAGTTGAAAGTTGATCCCCTCTCTCAGAAGAGTATGAACAGTTTATAGAACAAGGACAGTAGCAATTTGTGGATTCGTGGGAGAACATAAACATACATAAAATATTTAACAGGTGATTGAAAAATTAGTGCTCTACGTGAAAATATTCCCAACGACATGTCATGTTGTCCAGACGTGGTGGATTATTTCTTGTTAAATGGATTTAGTTCTCTTAGTTATGATCAAAAGGTAAGAATTAAGAAAATGTCAGACCTACACCGTCAATGCCATCATTAGTTTTCATAAGTGGTAAACAAAACAGGGAGTTTAGTGACAGCAATTATCAAAAAATCCGAGGTAAATAATTTGCAAAATTTGTCCAGAGGTTTAGAAAGGTATGAAAAATCTCAGGAGCATATTTCAACTTGCATTAAATTCGAAATGTTGGGTAAACAAAATATTACTTGTAGATCTCAATTTTCCGTAATTTTTAGATATGTAATGCACGGTGAAGTTGTTAAAAGGTTTGTTGGTTCTTTTTATGTGAGTAATGGAAGAAACGCGGACAGTTTATTTAAATTATTAATCGACGAATTTGGTAAATTTGATTTGAAAAATAAATTAGTTGCACAAACCTATGACGGCGCTGCGGTTATGTTAGGACATTTAATGGACTCCAAACTAAAATAAAAGATATTGCTCCTCAAGCTTACTTTACTTACTGTTACGCACACAAATTAAACTTGGTTTTGAGTAAGGCCTGTAACGGAATTAAAGAAGTATTTTTTTTGAAATATTACTGGTTTGTCGTCATTTTTTTTTTTAATCTAGGAAAAGATCTGATATTTTAAATAGAATTATGGAACATAGAATTCCGAGTAATGCTCCCACTCGTTGGAATTTTTCATCTAAAGTCGTTTTCACTGTTGACACATACAGGAAAAAAACTTATTGACGTTTTTAATTTCGGAAAGTGAAGACTTTTCAGATGACGATTAGACTTTAAGAGTAGCTTACGGATTAAAATCGTTAGTGTTGGATGAAAACTTCATATTTTTCTAAAGGTTTTTAAAATGATTTATGAGCAAACTGACGTTGTTTTCCAAATTTTACAGATTAAATTAACTGATATAACATATTCTAAAAATAGACTTAATTCACTTATATCTAAATTAAAAGAATTTCGCAATAACGAAATACATTTCAATACTTTATATATTGTTTTATTTATTGAAGAATTAGATGAGCCACAGTTAAAAAAAAAAAAAGAAAGACAAAATAATATAACTTTGACAGGATAGACAACAATTCCGATAATCTCAGCTTCTGTAGAACGATTGTTTTCAGCACTTAAATGCATAAAAACATTTCCTAGAAGCACAATAGCTCAAGACCGCCTGTCAAATATATCCCTTATTTCAATAGAAAAACGTTTTTGTCAGAGTTGAAGAAAAATGATTTATTTTCATTTTATGTAGTAATCAACCATTTAGCTAGCTTTGAAAATCGCAGGTTATCATTGATTTATAAAAATATTTAGACTTTACACCAAAGATTAATATAGTTAGTTATTATTTTAGAAGAAATATTTATTTACGTTATTTATTTTTTAGAAAATATTTTTTTAAGTAACATCTTTTTTTAAAACTGTTTTAATTTTTATTAAAAGTAACAATTTTACACTCTGGCAATGATTATGAATACAACTTTTTGTTTGTAGAAAAACACTTTTATTTATCAATTTTTTTCCAAAATTATTTTGATTTTTATTAGAAGTCATAATTTAATTATAAGTGGGGCTCTGGCGATCATCCCACGACAAAAAAATATAACGCGCCGTTGTACTACCTCAAGGGTGGTGGGGAAACGTGCAAGTTGTAATCCTATTGAAATTTAGTTGCCTTTTAAATTTCAAGCCTCCTCTGCGGACAATATCACGAGCCGCCACTACAGAAAATATATTTACCTATCCTCAAACATTATACAGATGACATTACACTTCTGCATGATTCTTTATTTTAATTTTAAAAGTGTGAAGGCCATTTAATATGTAAATAATAAGTTAACTAATATTTCCACTAAACAACAAAATCTTAAATTATTATTTGAAGAAATACAACAATGTTATCTTGTTCGTAATATAAAGGTATGCTGATTATAGACAAGTAAAAATCTGTAATAATGGAACGTCACTGTCATATTAGACAGCACATGACAACTTGTGATACAAAACTGAGCCTTTGTAATTACGAAATGCCTCAAGAGCATATGCTACACTAAAGGTCCTTTTACCTACTTACTCTATGTCTTTAGCTATTGTGATTTAGTTTACTATTATTGATTAGATGAAATTACCAAGAATCACATACAAAGGATACAAAATACTACTTGCAGATTTATTTACTATATAAGGAAATATAATAACAGTCTCAGAAATCTACAGTGGCTGA
Source organism: Rhamnusium bicolor (assembly GCA_029963845.1). Taxonomy (NCBI): domain Eukaryota; kingdom Metazoa; phylum Arthropoda; class Insecta; order Coleoptera; family Cerambycidae; genus Rhamnusium; species Rhamnusium bicolor. Next base: position 18,681 of record JANEYF010001129.1, read on the forward strand.
GGATGAGAAATTTCGTAAAATTACGATACCGGTACCGCATATTTTTTGATCACCATAGTTTTACTTGCATCTATGCCATCTTTCATAAAAAATGCTGTTCATATAATTAATATACACTCACCATGAGCCAACATGCTACTCCAGATTTTAATAGATCTTTTAGTTTTAATTCTTTTAACTTGCACAACTCGATAGGAGCTGATTTCAAATTAGTACCATACTGGTCACATTTCGTCAACTTGTAAAACACAACTACGTAGCAGTCAATTTAGTCGGAAAGCAAGCTTCTTGAGAAATGCATTTTAAACGTGGCCTATGCGATTTCATAACACGCTATAAATATCTATTCTTACGTAAAATCATAAGATAATACATTCAAATGTGTAGTTTGCATCACGATAAAACATTACCTTCGCTCTCAATCTATGTTACGAATAGAGATATCAAGGTTTTTTTGGAAAATAATCATAGCTTCTTAGGGCTATATCGAGCAGTGATAAAATTTACAACTTATGCCAACTTTTAGTGTAAGTGCTATAAACAGTGTCATCTATTTGCAAGCTGATTTAAATTAAGAGAAAACCCAAATTATACCAACAGTAGCACAACCAATCTGTTGAAGTGCTAAAAGGTAAAAATCCCATCAATAACAAACAAACTTTAATAATACCATAAATCGTACCATACCTGAAGACAATATGAGTGCCTGTCCAAACTGTCTGTCAACAAAACAAGGCCCCTCAATAACGTGCGACGGATGTAAAATATCCGTACATCTAACATGCATTGGCCTATCAAATGAATAAATACGAACAACGCGAAATGAATTACGAAACTTAAAAGTAATATGCAATGCCTGTAATATATATGTGGGACAATTAGGAGAAACAAAAAATTTAATAAAATCATTAAAGGATGATTTCAGCGACCGCTTCGCAGCATTGGAGGATAAATTAGCCTCCATTATGGAAGTGAATAACAGTACAGTAAATTCTTTAAATTTCTTCGAGGAAGCTGTGGTTGAAGCAAAGGAAAGATTAATACGATCAAAAAACATAGTAATTCTCGGAGTACCAGAGCACAATGGACCAGTGCAAGAACGTATCGGACACGACAGTGCCAAAGTAAATAAAGTACTGCGGAAAATAATACCCGAAAACGAAGTGACACCTATTCGAATTATGCGCCTCGGAAAAGAAAGAACATCACCTCGGTTACTAAAAGTAACTCTGTCTGATGTGTAGCTCGGACAATCTTGAGAAATAAAATACGTTTAGCTAATAGTCAGTATTCTCAATTAAAAATTTATGATGATAAAATGCCTAAACAGGAAGAGTACATGAAGAAATTGCAAATGGAACTGGGGCAAAGAAACAATTCCGGTGAAGATCTCACGATAAAATATATACACGATGTTCCAACAATCGTGCCAAAAAACTACCAAAATTAACTCTTAACCGACTCCAAGAACTTACTTGGAGCTATCAAAATGTCAGAGGCCTTAACAGTAAAATACAATAGTTTTATCCATCCGTTGCACAATGTGAATTCGACTTAATAGCCTTAACTGAAACGTGGCTCCAAAAAGAACTACTAAGTGTTGAATTATTCCCGTAGACATATAAGGTGCACAGAAGCGAGAGAAAATTACATCTGACCGAGTGCACAACAGGCGGAGGGGTGCTTCTAGCATGTAAAGAACCATCTAAGGTCCGAAAAAATTGAACTTTCATTCTTTGCAGCTTCATATCCTACTATTGATTTTTTGTGTTGTAAATATCAATTTCAATTTATAATAGTATACATTTTTGTTATTTATATACCACCTAGTATTAGCTTAGAACTATACAAACTGTTTTTTGAATCATTAGAACAATTAAGCTTTATCTTAGATAAAAAATACTTGTTTTTGGAGACTTTATTATACCACTCTATGTTAACAATGAATATAATGATAGGAAGACCAATGTAATTAATTTGCAACCTTCTTCGATATTCAACAACATAATAAAATACTCAACAATTCAGACCGTCTGCTCGATCTTGTTTTCTCGAATCTAAAGTGTGGGATTTTACACGATAATGTGCCACTTGTAAAAGAGGATATTTTTCACCGAGCTCTTCTCGTCAAAACAAAGTTTCTCTTAAAATGCACAAACTTTATATCCCCTAATAATCAAAAAAACTACAATTTTAGGAAAGCCAATTACCCAGGTCTATATAAAGCTATCTCTGAAACCGACTGGTATAATCTACAAAATTTTTCAGATATCAATTTAGCTCTTGAAGAATTCTACAACAACCTTCATTACATCATAGATCAACACGTTTCCCAATACAGAATATATAAAAAGATTTATCCAAAATGGTATACCAGTGAAATAAATCAATAACATCAAACAGAAAGACAAATATTTCAGCAAATTCAAAAAACAAAATTTAACTATTATCTCGAACAATATAAACAATTAGAGCTTCAATAAAACAACAGATCGATTTTGGTTATCAACAATATATCTCTAGTACACAAATCTCAATATCCTCCGATCCAAAACACTTCTGGTCCTTCATACAATCGAAAAGACAACAAACAAGAATACCTGGACAAACATATAAGGATAAAAAATATGATAATACACAAGAAATTATAAACGTATTTGCCGAATTCTTTAGTTCAATGTTTAGTGCCCCAAGTAACGGCACGCAAAATAACGATGTGACCCAATACAACAACAATTTCGAAACTATCAGTATAAAAAAACATGTCAGAAATAAAGAACGCTATAAAAAATTAAAGAATAAAATGACATCCGGTCTGGATTTTATACCATCATTTCTGGTGAAAGACTGCGCTGATGCACTCTCCACACAATTATTCATCCTGTTTAACCTTTCCATTAAAACGTCAGTTTTCCCAACCAATGGAAAGTAGCAAAAGCTTTTCCAATTTTTAAAGCAGGCGATATGGCCTGTTTAAGCAAAGCACATAGAACATATTATCGCCATGTCAGCACGGATTTATGCCATGTCAACATGGATTCAGAGAGAGTAAGTCGGTGGAGAGTGCTTGCTTCCACCTATTGTCCAGTAGTTTTACCAACCTAGACAAAGGTGGATATGTAATAGTAATCCAAATCCACCTCTCTAAGACTTTTGACATGGTGAACGCCGATTATGTTCTGGATAAACTTTTCAATCTCGGTATTCGTGGAAATATAATGCAGTGGATTCATTCTTACTTAACGGAACGTAAAATAATAGCAAAAATTGGTTCCCACTATTTTAGAGAATATACTGTTTCCACGGGAGTACCTCAAGAGTCGGTATTAGGGCCACTATTTTTTTACTCTATGTGAATGATATGCCAGACTACATAAAAAACGGCTCAGTCACCATGTATGCAGATGATATGAGTCTAACAGTCACAGACACTGATATGGAGACATTAAATTGAATGCATTATGAACGAATTTACTGCATGGTGCGACCGTAACAAATTAATAATTATAAATACAACCAAAACAAAGTATATTAATTTCTTCAATAGAAAACCTGTAGTCCCAGACAATTTAACATTTTGTAATAAAGCCAAATTCCCTGGAGTTACTTTAGATGCAAACTTATCTTGGGTATCTGAAATTGATAGTATGTAAGAAATTAAATCAAGCCTACTTTGCTACACTACAAATGAAAAATTATTTGCAACGAAATGGACTTCTAAGTGTTTAATATTCCCTTACCTACTCACACATAAACTTCAGCATATTGTGTTGGGGCACGGCCTCAGAAAGAAACAGAGTATTTATTGGCCAAAATAAACTCGTACGCCTAATATCTAATGAAAAACCTGTTGAAAGTTGTAGGAGTACTTTTAAAGCAAATAATATTCTTACTACTCCGTCAATTTGTATCTATAAAAGTTAGTTTTACAAAAAAAAATCCACAACTTTTATTTTCGCATCACAACTATGTTACAAGAAACAATGATTTACTGATACCAACTCATAACACTACATTACTAGAAAAGTCGCCATTATACTCTTGTTTCAAATTATATAACTCCTTGCCATCTGATGTGAAGAAAATAAATAATTACAATGCATTTAAATATAAGATCAAGAGTATGTTCATCAATGGCTCTTTTTACAGCATTGATAAATTTTTATATAGACAGTCTTCCTTTTTAATACTTATATCATATTTTCAATTATCTTCTAAATTTTTAAACTCACATATAACTATCAACCTGTTACTTTATATGTAATTTTTAAATAAACCTTTAATATTTTAAACTTGTATACAGACAATTATTTTTTGAAATAATTAATTTCAAACCGTTTTAGTATTAATTGTGGACTGTATACTATTTTGACTTATGTGATGTTTTCTACATGTCATTAATTGTGTTTTACATGTATATTTTTCTTCTATTACCATGACAGGTATTATCTGAATTTGATCAGCCTAAAATACTAATAAAATCAATCAATCAGTCAACTGTTATTTTCAGGTTTCGATGAACTATCCCTTTTTTTGAAAATATTGATGTAGGTACTTCTATAAATTGAAATACAGTTGCTCTTACTCTAATTTAAAAAGGTTCATGATGAGTAATACAAACATTTTCTGCGCAAACCTATTTTTTTTACAAGTAGCACGCTGGACGAGAGTATACCTAAAGGATGTACCTAGAATTTAAGGCTGTTTGTAGTTATAGGTGGTTATACAAAATTACTTCAAAATTGTTTAACTTTCTACATTTTCCTTCTCACAAACCATTAACTAATCCACATGACATGATACATTTACAAGGATTCATTTACAAAACGGCGTTAACTTTGTCAATAATGATAAATTTATTATAATTAGTGATACATACTCTACTGAAGTACCTAATTGCATAGAAATTTTTGTAATTTAAAAAATCTCTATTTACACGAAAATTTAATCTCCTCTTTTTTTTTTGCAAGTATACAATTTTTTGAAACAATGAGGATTTAAAATAAAAGTTTGCACTTAGTCATTCTATCACTCCTGTCAGTATTTCCTCATTGTTACAGGAGTATTATTATCTTTGTGTGAAGGTATATAAATTAACTTATTACCGTCTATAATTACAACCCAACATGTATTAAAGCAGTATCATAGGTTGCCTACTGGTTGAAACTCTAGTAGCTTATTCAATACGAAATTGAATCTGCTAGGAAGCCAGGAAGTTGTTTTTGTCAATATGATGGGAGACAGTATGTTTTCTTACAATAATACCTCCCTTTATTTCGGTCAATTTCTATCGAATCAAATTTTTGAAAAAATATGCTTGCATAGAATTTTCTGTAATTTATGAATATGCTATTACTTTTTTCATTTCTTAAAACGTATACGAGGAGTGACAAAAAGGTTTTTTTAATGAAACACCCAGTATATTTTTACATACTTGGATCCGCTCTTTCTCTCTGATTACAAATATCTACCATACTTATGCGCTTATTTTAAAACTGAGAGAGATAATAGAACAAAGAAGTAACGAAAAAATGTAATTTCCCAGTAAGCATGCAAGGTTACAAACTTTGTGAACAATTCTAAAATAGATAAGAACTATTATGAAACGTTTATAAATTCTCTTTAAGACGTTATTTTCCGATGTTAGATGGGCAATAAATGCTAAAGATATAGTTTACGTAGAGGTTTATACCTAAAACTAATTTAACTTGCATAAATGAGAGTACTTATGAAAAGTTTGATCGAACGCTGGCAGAAGTCGCAAAAAGAGGTTTTGTTGTTTCTAAAAAATTAAATAGTTGATGGGATATTTATAAAAATATTTAAGAAAAACAAAAATGAACAAACTGTCAGGTTATATATTAGTTTCGTAATCCTCAAAGTAATGTCTTTTGTAAACTCTATATTAACACGCTTTTATTATTAGCTTCACTTGTATGTTTGTTTGTTTGTAACCGCGTGACCCACTTTAAACGGACATTTAATTGAAACGTAACTACGAAGAACCGGTAACATACATAATTGATAAGTTTATTCATTATCCTATCAGATACAAATAAATAATTTCCTTCCTCACTATCCTCTGAGAGCAAGTGGCTATACGTATACATTCCGTGATTCTCAGTTCGTTCGTGCCCAGCGGGCTAAGGCACAAGTCTTAGTCGACGCGAAACGACAGACTCCTCGGGCGTGAGTTCAAATCTCGTCTATGGCTGAAAAAAAATATTTTTTTAAAGTTTGGAAGTTTTCTCAATAAAAATATAGTTTAAAACAAAAAAAACGTTCAACAAAAAAAGGAAAAAAAATATAGTTTAAAAAAAAAAAAATAAAGAATCAAACAAAAAGTGAAAAATAATTATTAATATAAAAAAAAATAATAACGAAAAAACTAGTAATTTAAAAAAGGGGGGCGTGCATTTTTCATATATGAGAAGCTTTTTCACAATAAATAGTATCGTATTTTCAGTTTATTTAATAATTATTTTTCACTTTTTAGTTTGATGTGCTTTAAAAGCGTGTTTTTTAGTTTTTTTAAACTATGTTTATTTAGCTTTACGTTCCATAAAGAGTTCTTATGCCTATCTATTTTAAAATTCTCCAAATCGGCCAAGGTTGCTTTACACAGCTCTGCCATTTTTTAAGACGAGCGAGAGGACGAACGTACTTACTGTCACCGCCATTGCGATATTGACAAAAGTGAATAAAAATGTGAATTTAGGAGATTTTGGTCAATCTAATCATGTTTCTTTAAGTTTAAAACCACTAATAAAGTAATCACTTATGTGTTGACATGTAAATCACTCAAATTTGTATATCCAAGAAAAAAGTTAGAATTTCTCTTTTTTTTAAACATCATTTTGAGCGCGCGCTTATTTTTTCTGCCTATAATGTCCATATTTTACCAAGAACTGGTCTGCGTTGACAAATTTTGGTACCACAATGATCTTAAAATATACATTTTGTATAAATATGATATCACGTTGCAAAGTGCATGAAAACTAAAAACCATAATAAGAAGTACATATTACATATTACTGTACACCGCTATAAAGAACGTATAAAAGAAGTATTCATTGTGAGCTGTATAAAATGTAATATTCAACCTTTTAAAAAGTGCTTAGGTGTAGTGATCTAACACCATTATTTTAGAAATGAACAGTTATTTCTGGAGGTCATATTTAAGAGTTACTTTGTGGCTGACATTCATAAATCCAACGGAAGTTAATAATCCTCACACAATAAATCGCAAAAGAAATTTTAACTTTCAAAAATACTTCTTTAACAATACTTGTAGACGTAACTTGGTTATTAGAGAAGCAAACATTTTTTAATACCATTGTAATAAATGAATAAATCAAAGACAACATACTATGAAAATGTGAAAAACCAAAAACTGGCATATTAAGAAGGAGCAGACTTTTAACAAATTTAAAAAAAATTATCGCTCTATGAACCCCTCATTTTTGTTTATGCAAATATTACATCGCTTAATAAAATTACTTCTCATAGAAGGAAAGATGGATAGATTGTTACATAATACATGGACGTTTTCCTCTATTTGCAATTTTAAATTATCTATATCATTTATGGTATTTACATAAATTATATTCTTCAAAGCACCCTAAAAGAAAATTTTCGGTGGATTCAAGTCGGGGCTTCTTGGAGGCCAGTGAATAACTCCACGTAAGACACCTCTAAGTTAAAAATGTACCCACCTCACGAGTATTGTGAGAAAAGAAGAATTCGAGTATCTCCTCAGAGTTATATACGTGGATGATATTTTTGCAGTGTTTAACGGAAAAGATACCAATACTCTAAGGTATATCCCTAAGGACTCTCACCATTGTGCTTAACACAAAATGGTGAGTTTTAATTTTCTAGTCCATGGTCTATTAAGCTTCTCCCTTAATAACCCAGGTAACACTAACGCTCTTATTAAGATCTCCAAGGTCGCTTTAAAATTATACAATAGAACTTCGAAAAAAACCAAATGATCTTCAAGACAAGCTTAGGATCACCATAAAGCAGCTTCTAGCCAAAAAGGGCCCATCCTAAAAGGGTCTTGAAGACTAAATTTTAAAACTATATTAAAAACCATTTAGTTTTAATTTCATATTCTTAAAGAGTTCTTCAAGGCAACCTTAAATTTATGTATTAAAACGTTTTGCATTTAAAATAAAATTGCAGCAGACTAAACTGCCTTGAGAATCATTATAATTAATCCTAAAAGGGTTTTGTTTTGTTTTAAAGTCGGACAACTTTATGCGTGAAATAGTTAAAACAACGGCAAGTCTAATGGGGCAGAGTGGTAATATTTTAAACGTAACGCATATAAAGCTGATCAAAAATAATATTCAAATGCAAACTATTCTGGTAAAAATTACCAACGCATAACACTTTTCTGACAAAATATAATAAAATACTTCTACATAACTCGAGCGCCACCAATATAATGTTTTTTTTGATTATCTAAAAAAATTTTTTAAAAATATCGTCAATTTTTATTTTGCATCTAAACATCCAAATGCATTTTTTTTATTAAATTGCATGTTTGGACACACCGTCCTTCAGTTATTTAAGAGGATGTAAAGCGCATATATTTCAATAATATTTTTTTCTTTGGCTATTGAAAATATTCATCATGGCGGGTCTGTATCTTATATAAAAAATGGCGTGGTCTAGATAAAAACTGATTGCAAGTTAATAGAACATTTTAAATCTTACAAGACTTAAAATAGCGTTTTATTTACCACTTTAAGTACAATTACTCTCCCAGACATTTATTTACTCTTCCTTTTAAGACTGAGTTGCTTTAATATGTTCAAACTCGTGGCCTTATTGATTTAAAGGGATCTGGCGCGCGTATGAAATCCTAACCATAAAATTGTGCCGGTTTTGTGATTGCTGGATTTAGTGACTTCGTTTTAATTTAAAATACTTGTCACTAATATTTTCCATTTTACATATGTCTTCTAGTTTTCATTCATGCATAAAGTAGGTACACGGACTGCACTGGTTCACTAAATCAGCAATTAGTTTATTGAGCAGATGGCGTGTTTTCTCCGATTATGGAGGGGGTAGAATTAGTTTTAATAAAGTCATCAAAAATCCAACAGGCATTTCTTTTAATCAAATTGACTAAATTAAAACCTTTGAACTTTAAAATATTCTTAATTTACTCTTTAAAAAGTAAAAACTATGTTTTAGGATTTAATGTGGAATTTCATTGAGCATATAGGCTTAAGATAAAATAGTTTTCTTAATGGGTTTTAATAACTACATTAAAGATACTCCATAAAACTACATTAAAACCATTTGTTCCAAAATGGATTGTTTTAAAACCAACTTGCTATTTCATTCTTCAAAAAGGCAAATTAGTTTTAAAATAGCCAATGTCAAGAGTATTATAAAACTAGTATAAAATCAATAGGGCATTAGGAGCAAACAGTGTTTTTATTTTAATTTAAAGAGTGCATTAAATCCTTTGCATAAGAATCAGTGGTCTTTAAGAACTTTTAGTTTATCTTAAGGTAATTTTAAAACCACTATCATTTTATTGAACATGTTAAAGCACTTTTAAAACCTAAATAAATCAAAAGTGTCTTAGAGTTGTTACTTGGGAAGGAGAGGTTTGAAAAAGAAAAAGCATTGATTAAGGATATAGCTGCGTGTAATGTATATGCTGTAAGTTTAATTGATAAAATAATTAGGAAACGAAAATTTAAATAAGTTACTTCGAAATTCCTCGACCTTTCAAAACGAAAAAGAAAATCTGGAATTTGTATCGATTCCTTTCGATCGTTGATTCATCCACGGTATTGGTAAGATTTTAAAAATATAGGTATGACAGTGGTTCATTCATCGGGAAGTAAACTACAGAAGCTTTTAGGCGATTTAAAGAACAAAATTGAAACAAAGGAAAAGCAAAGAATTTACGAAATTAGATGAAAGGACTGTAATCAAAAGTATGTTGGACAAACTAGGGGCCTATCCCAAATAGCCCGCTGTATTGGTAAGTGGATCATGGTGAACCGTGACAATAGTTTAGGTATAAATAGGGTAGATTGTTAGCATAAATTTAGTTTTAATCATCTCCAGATGATGCCAATTTGGTTGGCGAAACGCGCGTCGAGTGCAGTATATAGTGTTTTGGTGTTTCGTGGAAAACTACGGTAGTGTTTTGAACAATTCATAAACAATGCATATTATTTATGACTACAATATTTTTGTAAAATGAAAGTATACAATGCCCCATTCTTTTCTGGATACCCTCTATACTCAACAAATTTCTAGAACCTTTGTTCTGCCACAGAATCGGGTTCCGCCATAAGTATAGCCCCTTTCAGTATAAATTGTTCATACTAATACATTTTACACTGGGAAATTTAGAGAATCGATAGAACATGCCAAAATAATATGGATATGTTATATATACTTATAGCTATGTTTAATATAATTTATTTCCAGAATTTCCCATAATTTTTCGGAAATAATTGAGATATTGTTATTTGAGCGTTGCGTTCATCAGTACACTTCTCACCATAGTTTTCATCTCTTCATTTCAACCAGAGGCGTGACGATACGAGGGTGTCGAAGATATTCTTCCCAAAAAACCGGAACGCCACTAATCTAAGCTATTATTTCTTTCTTTTTCGACATTTACTATCATTATTTCACAAAAAAAGTTTTCTTATAATTTTTTGATAGGATACAACGTCTTTGAGTTAAACTCATTTCAAAATCATTCATCCCCTACTAATCAATTGCTGTTAATTGAGAATCGTTAAAAAAAATTACATGATTTTTGCATTTCTCCATTAATCTAATTTCTAATGGAGAAACGAAAACTATAGCTCCATGTGTACACAACTGCAAATTGTGTACACATCGAACCATAGTTTCTAAATTTCATAACAATGTCTCAATTGTTTCTGCAGAAATGCGCCCTCTATCTCGAAAACTAAGTATTTTTTAGTGATGGGACTCGAGTGTGAAAATACTCGAGTGACTCGAGTCAAAATCCGATTCGAGTGACTCGAGTCATATGGCTGTTCAATTCGAGTAAAGTTGTTACTCGAGTCGAGTTATTGCTACTCGAATCAAGTTTTAACTCGAGTCGCATTGCAATTCGAGTAAAGTTGTTACTCGACTCGGGTTATTGCTACTCGAATCAAGTTTTAACTCGAGTCAAGTTGCAATTCGAGTAAAGTTGTTACTCGAGTCGATTTATTGATATTCGAATCAGTGAGTTACTATGATTCAAGTTTTAAATCGAGTCGAGTTGCAATTCGAGTAAAGTTGTTACTCGAGTCGAGTTATTGCTACTCGAATCAGTGAGTTAATATGATTTAAGTTTTAAATCGAGTTGAGTTTGACTAGAGTCTAGAGTCAGGGCAGAGTCGAAATCAGACTCGAGGCGAACTATAGAGTAAGTAGTTGGAGATGATTCAGTGGTTTGCTAAACGGTAAGTTTCTAAAGTGTATTTAGGTTTTTTCTTTTGGTAATCTTTCAGCATTTAAAACACTACCATCTAATTCCAACATAAGTTTGAAAAATCGAAAGGATAAACATAAATCATAATAATTGAAATACAAAATAATAAATGGACCCAGGTCAAATATTATTTTTCCGGCAAATCAACACATTTCAAGTACAAAATTAAATATTTAATTAACATTGTATATAAAATGACATTTAAAGAAAACCAACAATTTTTTTTTTAATATTAAATTAACATTAAATTAAACTCTTGTTTAGCACAAAATATTAAACAAATACAGTATTTAATATATAATACACACCGATTACGGTTTTTTATTTATTTCGAACTAATTGAATCGAAAAACAAATCTTTATGAACATGAATGTGCCAGTTTGATTGCTGCAGTCGTGTGAGTCTTGATTTTAAAGAATTCTAAGTTCTAATTTCTAATTTTCTAATACGTCGTAATAACGTCATATGTAACAATTATAGGTTTGTACGTAGAGACGATTTGTGATAGTTTTCTGACTATAGAGATGCGAGTATTACGAGAGCTCTGCAATAACAAACGTTCTGATTGAACCAGCGCATCTCTACAACAATGTGCGCATGCTTCTGATAGTTTCAAACGGTTGGAAACTGCTCTACGAACAAACCTTTTAATTAATAATTATACAATCTGACCTACAAACATGAAACAACAAACCTGGAGGGGAATTCTCGATCCCGATGACCCGATGATATAGTAATAATTGATTAGTGATTTCATTCATGGTTACATGTTTTCATCTTTATTACTTTTACAAGTTTAGTGCCTTCAGTGCCTTCATGTAAATAATCTTTCATATTTATATTATATAAACAAATCACACTGGCACTAAAGAATAATTAAAAATACTAATAAAACCATAAACAATTAAATTAAAGAAACTTGACTCGAGTCAAAAAGCGACTCAAATCTAAAGGTGACTCGAGTCAAAAAAGCGACTCGATTCAAAAAGCGAATCGATTCAAAAATCGACTCGATTCAATAATCTACTCGAGTCAAAAAGCGACTCGAGTCAAAAGTCGAGTCGATTTTTTGAGTTTTACTCGACCTAACTTTTGACTCGAGTTTTATAACAATGAAACCGAGTTTCAACTCGAGTAAATTCAGAAACCTACCGAGTTATTCGAGTGAAAAAAAGTCACTCGAGTCCCATCACTAGTATTTTTAGCTATAAGTTTATATTAGAAATTCATACTATCAATTATCCAAGTTTCCTGTTTAAAATCTGACCCACCCTGTATAGAACTCTGGTAAAATAAATCATGTTTTGCTTTGCATTGTTTCTAATTTTATTGGATATACTTTGTTTTGAAAAAAAAATTATACGTAAATTAATGGTAGGAAGTGTCACTCATTATGACGGATTTAAAACGAATGATTTGTTTTACGCTAATTCATAAAAGAAGAATCGCCTTTTACTTCATAATATGCAATTAATTTACAAGAAACAAATTACATAATTTGTAAAAAAACTTAGAAAGAACAATTCTAGATAATTATGCTAATATTACCTACTCACCGGGCATACTCAAATACAGTGTAGGTGGAAACACAGAGCAAATAAAGTGTTTAAACGCAGCTTAAGTAGCTTAAGTACCGAGTGATCTATCATAGCTACTAATTGCAGTGCGCATTGCGGTGAACAATTGCAGCAAAAATAACCGGTAATGATGTATGTATATATTATCTACTAACTCAGGAAATGATTAGTATCATCAACATCATAATGTTTTACATGTTTTGTATTTTTAAAGTACCTATCTTAAGAAAAAGCATTAATCGAATCGACACTGTCGTCATCCCGTGTGAAAATACGTGTTACTAAATAATAAAATATACCAGGCGTTACAATTTTAGAACTCATCATGAGCAAGATCAGGTTTAAAGAGACTCGCGTGGAACCAATAGTTATTCTAGAGAATTTGTTTTTAGGTATATTCTTAGTAAAAGTCCCTAATATATTCACATTGTATTTCTTGCACCTGTTAAACATAATGAAATTTTAAACCTATTGGTTATTGATATATCAAATATTTGTAAATATTGTAAGTATTTTTTTCAGATTGTACTGATGTGTATTAAAGTAATTAAATCTTGCATTAAAATAGGTAAATTCGTTATCATCAAGATTATTAATACTTTATTGTTTTATCAATTGGCTATAAATAATTAAATGATTAAAGAGAATACTTTTTAATTTTTCGCTATCATTATGTACATAATAATGATAAATAGATAAGGGCTCGCTTGGTATGTGTTTTGAATGTGATTTCAGATGTTTCTACACATAGCAAGGAACTGTCAAGAAGAAAAAAGAAATTAAATATTACCGCTGCGGAAAGAAGGGCATACACCACAATATTGCAGCAAACCATGAAAACTAGAAAATGCACAAGTTGAAATGGTAACTATTGAAATTGGAAAAGACAAGGCTGCCAAATACATATAAAATGTCAAATTTAATGGCCTTGGTCATATAGCCATTGATTATAGTCGAGGAAATAAAGCACTAAAAACGGCTCAACCTCCGAAATTTCCGCAGCAAGACGGATTTTAATGCGGTTTTTTGCATTCGATTCGTGAGAGCATCAGGAAATTTTGTGAACTAATCTGATGAATAGCAAATAAAAAATTGCATATTTGCATTGTAAAAATGCATTGTTCAAAGTGCATTTAGAATAATTAATTTGCAACTCGGTAAAAATTGATTGAAATGAGTCCAAATTTGTTACCCGGAGGTTTTCGGGATCGCTGAACACGAATATCACGGCGGCAACGGCCTCCGAGGTATCTGGATCCCAGGGTGGATACTATCTACCTCATCTCCTGGACCTTCTTGTGAATTTTTAATATATTTAATTGAAATTCGTTACTCGGGGGTTTTCGGGGTCGCTGAACACGAATATCACGGCGGCAACGTTCTCCGAGGTACCTGGAGCCCAGGGTGGATCTCATATCCTGGAATTACCTTGAGTATAGCATCATTTTTATACGAATTTGCATATATTACTCAAAATTATTTTTATGTATTATAATGAAGATGTAGATTCAAACAATATTTTTCAAAAATAATTTCTGAAAACTCCAATTGTATTTGTAATGTTTTATTGTTCAAAAAAATACTACAAACTTATACAATGAAAAACATTTATTGTTTAATTACACAATGAAGTTTTCTTCTTCATTATCTTCGTCTGCAAATCCAATTTCAACCGATAATTGTTCTTTATCTAAATAATGTTCTACATTAGAACAATTGCAGCCAGCACAATTTTTGCAAGCAACATTGCAGATTAATGTAATGCAGATTAATGCTATACTCAAGGTAATTCCAGGAGATGAGGTCCAATGGGCTCCAGGTACCTCGGAGAACATTGCCGCCGTGATATTCGTGTTCAGCGACCCCGAAAAACCCCCGAGGAACGAATTTCAACTAAATATATTAAAAATTCACAAGAAGTTCCAGGAGATGAGGTCCACCCTAGGCTCCAGGTACCTCGTAGGTCATTGCCATCATGATATTCGTGTTCAGCGACCCCGAAAACCCCCGAGTAATGAGTTTCAACTAAATATATTACAAATTCACATGAAATTCCAGGAGATGAGGTAGATAGTATCCACCCTGGGCTCCAGGTACCTCAGAGGCCGTTGCCGCCATGATATTCGTGTTTAGCGACCCCGAAAACCCCCAGGTAACAAATTTGGACTCATTTCAATCAATTTTTACCGAGTTGCAAATTAATTATTCTAAATGCACTTTGAACAATGCATTTTTACAATGCAAATATGCAATTTTTCATTTGCTATTCATCAGATTAGTTTAAAAAATTTCCTGATGCTCTCACGAATCGAATGCAAAAAACCGCATTAAAATCTGTCTTGCTGCGGAAATTTCGGAGGTTCAGTGCTTTATTTCCTCGACTATTAATACAGGTAGTTCTAACGACTGTAAAATCTACTGCGGCAATTTTGGGACATTTTCAAATCAAAAGAAACGAAAGTATATTGAAATGTTTTGCCAACGTTATAAATGTAGTAAAATCATGTGGAACTATATATTGAATTTAAATGTGGATGGAATTTCTGCTTATAATGTATTATATCAGATGATGTATGGCCTACAGATGTTATTGCAGAAACAACATTTACGGAACTTGACCATGTTGTATATTACAAAGTTAATAATAAACTGGAGATATTATTCTACCATTATTTGACGATGAAATATATACTCAATAATCTCGAGATGTTAAAAGATTGTGAAAAAAACAATGTATTTTGTTAAATCAAATATTTCTGATAACAGTTTGTGTGTGCCAACAGTGAATTTGGATTCGAAAGAAAAATTTTTCAAGCAAGGAGAAAATTTAAACGAAAAAGTACAAATTGCTGAACCTGTCAGAATTAAGGAAATAAATTCAGATGTGACCAAAGAACAAAAAGTAGAGCTACTAAATTTAATGAATGAAGTCCAAAAATGTATAACAAATAACATTTATGAGTTAGGAAAAATTAATGTTATGGAAATGAAAATTGAAGAAAATTCAGGTAGTATGCCGATAAATTGTAAACCATATAGAACAAACATGTGAGAAATAAATAAATTAAAATGAATTATGACAGAGTGGAAGAAAGCAGGTTTAATGCAAGAACCAACTTCTCCTTATGCTAGTCCTGTACTCTCAGTAACGAAAAAGACAGGTGAAGCAAGACTAGTAGGTTTAATTATCTATCGCTGATTCGTTTTCAATTACCGAGCTTGGAAGAACACATAGAACTTTTGCAATGTAGTAAAATGTATGCAGTTTCAGATTAGGGCATGGACATATGCAGTTATCACCTTCAAAGTAATCTCAATAAAAGAGTGAATTTATAACACCAAATGAGACAGTAAAATCTACGTGGGCTATGTTTGGGTTAATGAATGTGCAATTCTATTTCTTAAAACTAATGCAAACTGTTTTGGAACGAATGATATTCTATTCAGACGATAATATGCTTATTCCTAAAAACGATTGGCCTGAACCGAACTATTATCCCGATTAAGACAAGTATTAGAAATATTAAGAGGTGACTTACTATAAAGTTATCCAAACGTAAATTCAGTACAGGCAAAGTTTAACATCTAGGATATATTGGATTTACCACAGGTATCGAAACAAGATCAAGGAAATTCGACGTAATCTTGCATTTTCCCAAACCAATAGATATACACAGTATTTAAATGTATTTGGGTAAGGCAAGTTTCTTCCGTAGATTTTGCCTCAGTAGCTAATCGTTGACCAGAATAATTAAAAAAGAACAAAGCTTTAAATGGAAAGCTAAACGAGAGTTTTCGTTCAACAAAATTTTTAACTACACACCCCGTGTTACAAGTTTATAATCCAAACGCTGACAGATCTGACTTCCATACTAATGCTAGCTCAATAAGTTTGGGAGCCATGTTTCCAGAATCTGACACAAAAAAAGTTTGCATCCAATATATTTTATATTTTATAAACAGACGAACCTCAGATACAGAAACAGAAACAATCATTCGAACGGGTTTAAGTTACTTATGATTTTTTGGGCTATCGAAAGACTAAGAATATTCATACTTGGTATTAAATTTATAGTTTTCATTGACTGCCAAGCTCTTATTTTTTAAATAAAAATAGAACTAAAAATGCACATGTTGTATGATGGTTTAATATACGCAATGAATGTGGTCAAGCAATGCAACATGTTGATTATTGTTGATGCCTTCTTACGTGTTCTTTTTAAGAATCATCATAAGGAGATTGAAGATTTCATTGTTGATAAGGATAAGGTAAGTGTATACTTAATTGTGACTCATGAAGAATAAATTGCATTATTTCAGTTTTCGAAAAATATTTTGAAAAATAAAGGAAATTTTGAAAAGTGTTATAAATGGTTGTTATATGAGATGGCCAAAACTGAAAATAGTGAAACAGAATTATTTTATGTGGTATCAGAAAACATGCGAAAGTCATTCATTAGTAATAAAATATTACGATTTAATGGGACACACTGGGACTGATAGGATATTAAATAAAATGAGTAAATATTACCATTTTCCATATATGAGAAAATATAGGGGACATTAAAATATGCATAGAATCTCTCACGTCTAAAAATAATGCAGGAAAACAACCAGG
Source organism: Rhamnusium bicolor (assembly GCA_029963845.1). Classification (NCBI taxonomy): domain Eukaryota; kingdom Metazoa; phylum Arthropoda; class Insecta; order Coleoptera; family Cerambycidae; genus Rhamnusium; species Rhamnusium bicolor. Next base: position 36,371 of record JANEYF010001129.1, read on the forward strand.
TTATCGACACCCAATACTCCCGGAAGAAGATCATTCGACCATTTCTCTCCGTTTTTAACACCGAAGGGAAATATGTATTGCTACTGACAGATAATTTAACCAAATTTGTACAATTAGGGGCTGTAAAATCTACTAAAGCCAAAATATCAGTTGGGAGTTTTATTGAAAAATGTTGAGCACCTGAAGGAATCGTTAGTGATCGAAGAACTGGTTTTACAGGAAACACTTCCAAAATTTTTATGAAATGTGTAGAATAAAACATACCTTAAATTCAGGTAGACAACTACAAGCTAACGGATTAGTGGAGATACTAAATCGTACGATCTTACCTATGATGCAATCAAGTATAAAAGGTGAAAATAGAGATTGGGAACAATATATTAAAAAAATGAAACGAGATGTAAATACTTCGATTAACAAAACTACAGGTTTGAACTGGTACATGGATACATAACCCATTTCAATATTGCACAAACTAGATTCTTAACTGTTACAAATTAAACTTTTTCAGTAGATATTGTACAAGTTTAATTAGTAACTCTTTCAGTAGAAATTGTATGAGATAACAAAACAGTAAAGCAAAGGAAATATAAAGAAAGATATGATAAGCAAAGATACCAAGGTTTGAGTTACAATATTGGCGATATCGTATACGTAAAAAAGTAATCCTCAAGCAACCAAATTACAACCTAGATTTAAAATACTATAAAAGATAACTAAAGTCTTGCCTAACGATACTTACGAAATATCAGAGCTAAGATAGAGGAAGAAAAATTAAAACCACTAGCATGAGCATGTTAGTCAGTTGAAGAGTGAGAACTAATTTCGATCGAGGTGAAGAGGAGATAAACAACGATATAGGTGAAGAAAGTAAAAACCTAAAGGACACAGATAGTGACATACAGAATATCCTGAACACAAAAACTGAAATATGAGATACCTGTCACATAGACATATAAGGCGAAAAGCAAAACCGAAATATAGGATGATTATGTATTTTTTTATCACATAAAATTTGAGATGCAAAATTTTTTTAATTATGTTAGGTCATGTATAATCTTGGAGATCAAGATTATCGACAGGCCGAATGTTAGCAATTAGTTACTTCTAATTTAAAATTAATTTAAGTTAGATTGGTACGAGCCATTTAGTGACAAAAAGGGTTAGATAGTTTTGAGAGGTTGTGTGGTGCGTAAAATTTATGATTTTGGTGTTAAAATAAATATCGTTTATTTTTAAAGTGACTTGAATTCCTTTGTTAGCCATCCGACAAAATATAGATAACATTTGTTCATATTAATTAATTACAAATTAATGAGGTCGTCACACACAGACAGTTATTGTTTAGCATGTCAACAACTATTAATTTTATAGATTATGTAAATATAATTTAATATAATAAAATATAAAAATAATCGTATTGTATCAATTTGGGATAAATAAACTGAATATATTCTCCTGAAATCGAACATAAAGTAGATTATGTTTTTCAAGGTCAGTATTCCAATTCAGTGTTTACTATCTTATTGTTTTGACATAATTATATCAATATTATCATATTTGTAAATAATAATACACTATAATTTATAAACTGACATAGTTTACAATCTAGTCTTAGGTACGTTTATATAGGGCAATTCCCGAATAATAATGTATGATAAATTTCTTAGAAGAAATTAACTCACAAGCAGTTAATAAATAACAATTTCTTCAAGTAACATGAAAGGACAACAGGAGGTAACTCTTTGTGAACTTTTATAACCATTCTTCATGAACAAGTTAGAACATGAAATCGAATAAATGTTTTCCTAGGATTTAGTTAAAATATATAGATACCGCTTATCTAAAAGGGACCAAGCGCCAAAATTACAAAAAATAAGTTAATCAACGAATATATATTTGTTACGTTCATATATAAA
>JANEYF010001130.1:0-30290 GCA_029963845.1 Rhamnusium bicolor
TGCATAGTTACGCAACGTTGTGCGACTTGGTAACGTCACCTTGGGATTGTATATTTGTATTTTTGGATTTTGCACAGTATAATCGTATGCATAATTTCATTAATGACAGAATTCAGCAACGAAATTGTAGTTAAATACTACGACTTAGGATGTGCATTTACTCGATTACTTATTCTCACATTCCCAGCGTTAAAGTGGTATATATGACTGCCTCCCACGAAGCCTCGTCGTTCAACAATTAAAAAAAAAACATTCCCTTACTGGTCTGAGAATCATAATATACTAAAAATACGCATGATGCATGAAATTTTGACTAGTCAATGTACTTCAGAGAAAGTATTCAGCTATTCTCTATAATTGCTTGAAATAAATAACTTTTCCAAATCCAACATCATTCAGTATTTACACCGTATGCCCAATAGAATCAGTTGTATAGCACGTATTTATGTAACAACATCCTGAAAAACGCCTAAAACCCATAAAAATTAATATTGAAGAATGCAATTTCCTATCCCCATATTGTCAATAAGCTCCGGTTACCTCCAGTCCGAACGCAGAACGTGCCTCGTTTTTAATACTCTGCACGTCCGTCGGGGTAATATATGACTCTCACATCTACCCCAGCGTATATCTCATACATACACAAGGATGGACACAGAATTCTCGACCCATGGCCCGTACCACTTCCACCGTAATTAATGCATTGTGTTGTTTATTCTACAGTGATACAGTTAGAGACATAAGGTATGAGTGCTGAGGCCGGTCCTAGTCCTGCAAATTAATAGCAGCAATATAAGTCTCTCCCTGCAGCTTGTTTACTGCACGGCCATACCAGAAATTACGCCGAGGTGACCATTGATTAATCTGCTCTAGTTATGCTCTGCAATTTATCTTCAAAACTGCTGCTATATACCTTCTACGGAATATAACGCCGTGCTTACTTTAATTTCTCTTACTGGACAAATGCATTTGGAAACCATTAGGTTTTAGCTTAATAATGCACTTAATATTACGTGGAACGAACTGTTAAAAGGAATAATTAATTTAGTCCGTTATAACTTTCGTATATTCACGTTAAAAGTTTTCATTAATTCTATACACTCGATATTCCGATTTAAATGGTAGCAGTATTCTGACGAATTAAAGCGTCTTTAATCAGTCACTTTTATCTGATTTGGTGCCCACCAATAGAGAAAGAAATATTATTTTAAAATGTAATCTTGGTTTCTCTTTTACAATATTACTTGTAATATAAGTGTAGCTGTATAGTTTTAAGTCACTTATTATTAAGTATTATCTATAACCTAGAGTTAGTATTTCTACTAAATATTAACTGATTTCTTCAAGCCTCTCAATAAGTCTCTGCCATGAGCACCACAGTAAATACTAGTAATAATAAGTGCCCCCTCCTCGTTTATTTGCAAGCTTCTTCAGTTTACGTCAGTAAACACTGGGAGATACCCTGCTCACAGAAAGTTTAGGCTATCGGAAAAATCACACTTGAATATATCCCTGCAATTTTTTTTCCATGTGTATGCTTATGCATGATTTTTAGATGTTCAAAATAAAAAAGTTATGGCTCTTTCTTATCGCATTCTTGTTTTTATAATTTTTGAATAGATACAATTAATTCTCATCCTGTAGTTAAATGCGATTATTATATGGAATTTTTAAACAAATATGGAAGCAAGGCATCATTCATCACAACTTGATGCCAATAGCGCCATTGGTATGTTTCAAATTGACTTGCATCAAGTGAATTGGCAGAAAGCCAAAGCGGCAGTAATAGGCTTTGGAATCGATTTTTGGAAACTAATTATGTACAAGAACGACCCAGAAGTGGTTGACCCCGGTCTACAACACACAACACTGCAATAATATCGTTATCTTCGTCTTGCAATAAGAAGGAACCCTACCCTTCATGCTTCTCAAGTAAGTGCAGCATATGAGATTACAGTAAGTGTACAATATCGAGCCCCTCGGTTAGCTCCAATTGACCATATAACTAGTTTAAGGTGGGCAAGGGATCATCAAAACTGGGACATGGAATGGCGTTCAGTTTTATTCACTCTCGTTTCAACTTGCACAGTGATAGCAGACGTCTACGAGTTTGATGGTCAGAGGAGGGATACAGCCAAAAATGTATCTAACACACAGTAGCTTTTGGAGGAGGCAGTGTTATGGTATGGGGAGGAATATGTATTGTAAGATGCACCGATCTACAGGACGACCATGACTGGGCAGACACATACCAGTGATATTGTCAGTAATCTGTGACGACTTTTCAAGCGGTTGAAAACGAAATTTTATATTTATTGATAATCATGCTCGCCCCCATCGTACTCAGTAAGTATTCAACGGCTATGAAATTCATCTAATTGGTCACGATCCCCTTCCATCGCATTGTCCTTACTTGAGTCTCATGGAACATGTGTGGGATTTATTGGGTAGCGTACTTCATAACCATCAACCGGCTCCAAAGAATATTAGTCAAATGTCAAATACTCCTCCCATTTTATGGGCGCAAATCACACAAGATAGGCCACATCATTAGAAACATTCCCAGATATATGCTTGAAGTAATTAGAGTGAGGGGACATAATACGTATAAGGTATTGATGATAGGTTTAGGACATTGTTGTTCCCCACATATCTTAAATTAAAATGTTTTTTCTTCGTTTTTTTTTTTATAACCAAGTTATGCAAAACGGTTTATACAAAAGTTGTCAATCCGACGATTTTTTTTCTAGTCCAATTCTTTCATGAAAATAAGAAATGTCCTTAACTTTCTGTGTACAGTGTTGTAATATGATTATTAATTAATTATTATAACTAATTTTAAATGCATTTCACTTTTTAAACACGCTATTAGTTCATTGTCATTTATTTAATATTTTTAACCATACAACGTACGGCCACACAGACCGCTATAATGTTCTTACTGAAATATCTTACTATGATATTTACTATACGTATACGATCTACTCTACCTTCCTAACGTTGGTTAAGTGAGCGAACTTATCGTAATTAACCTTATAGGCTCATTGTGATCAGTTCGCTCTCTTACATTAGCTGAAAGGAACAGACCGCTTATTATACCAAACATCATGGTATATTCCGTACGTGCCAGTACATTAAGCAAAGCATTCCGGTGCAATACGCATGCGATAACTGTATGTGAAAACTGTTCTGAAAATGGATTTCATACAGATCAGTGGATATACCTAGGCTAATCTAATTTAGTTTATTTAAGAATATTAATGCTTTTTATTAGATTTGGTCTACAAAATAGGATTATTTTTAATTTTGTTTTTGACAGTCCTTTTGTTATGCTTATTATCGCAAATAAATTAAATGGAATTTCTGGCATAATGCTGGATTGTTATACCTTGTGATAACAGATTTTGATAAATTTCCAATATTTTTTTCTATGTGTTTAAATGTTTTACTTTGTCTTAGAGAACGACGTGATCCTTCTCGTTACCATTTTTAACGCGCCACTCTAGGATTAAACTTTATAAATCACTGTCACATTCTCAGACTGCACTTATATGACTAACGTTGTGACGTACTCCGCTACTCTACACAAGAGCAGAAGTGTCACTTTGACGCCCAACACTACGGCGGTGCTCACGGTACGGATATCTCGGGCGCCAGTTTCTGTTTAGAGTGCAGAAACACCACTTTACTCTATCGGCGGGACGATAGTGGCCGGGCAACTACAGTGAAGAAACGGATAAGACAGGGGTCGGGAAGAAGGCAACTTACACACTACAGTTAATGAAACGGCTCTTATTTAATATATTTACATTTATTCTACACACTAATTATTATTTACACTATATATACACCTTAGTAACTATCCTACGGCTACCGGTTCTTACATTACTAGGTTATTTACAACTTATACTACAACGGTCTTAACTACGGGCGAGCGGGGCAGTAAGCGGGCGGTCAAGCGGTGCGACACGGTAATCCGGTGATTAAACGGTAAAAATGGTAACCAGCAATAATTAATCGGTCATAAGCAGACGGCGGACGGATACCAGGAGGGGAAGCAAGCGCCAATACAAGCACACTAAGACTATCTATGGCGGTTATTTACTATACCTTTATTAAACCTTGCTACCTACTTCCGTGTCCTGGGCTGCTTCCTCTCTGGAGCGGTCGGGGTGGGCACGTCTAGTCGATACGGGCGGCAGCAACGGACTGTCCTGGATGCTTATGCTGGTCGGCGTGGTTCTTCAGCCAGCAGCTAAACGGTAACTGACTTGTTCGAAAAATCCTCAGCTACTAAACTCTGCCAAAGGCAGAAGTAGGATGAGCGCGGTAGTCATGCACGGAATATTGCAACTACGTCACCTTTTACCGACTTAGAAAAATTCGCAATTACATGTGTATACCTATGTACCTCTATACTCACAAGTTTACTTACGGTCCTAGTCGGCGTGGTGCTTCGGTTGGCGGTCAGACGGGGACTAACTTGTCTGAAAAATCCTCATGCTACTAAACACTGCCAAAAGCAGAAGTAGGATGAGATGCGGTAGTCATGCGCGGTATATTACAACTACGTCACCTGCTTACAGAATAATTCCGCATTAAATTTAAATACCTATATCTTTATACTCACAAGTTTACTTACTGTCCAAGTCGGCGTGGTGCTTCGGTTGGCGGTCAGACGGGAACTCATTTGTCTCAAAAATCCTCATGCTACACTGCCAAAAGCAGAAGTAGGACGAGACGCGGTAGACATGTGCGGTATATTACAACTACGTCACCTGTTTACTGACTATCCAAGTCGGCGTGGTGCTTCGGTTGGCGGTCAGACGGGAACTAATTTGATTGTTTCCAGTCTCGGGCTCCTTCACGGTAGCGCGGGCACAAGGGTGCCGGGGGCACAATGCGCGCTTCGCGTTTCGCGATTCACGTACTGCCCGCCACTCTGCCTGTGTGGAATGTTTATCCAAACAGAACAATACTACCTATTTATAATTAACAATTAAACTATTATTAATGATCAGCTGCCAATACCACTATTAAAAGCGCAGTACTACAATGGTTAAAATATCTTTCGAAACAGACAAATAGCACCTAGTTACCTAACTTAAGTCTATAAAATAATCACTTCACGTTTACCATGATTTATCACAATTTATTTATATTTCAAATGTTCTAAAAATTATTGTATTAGTGTCATTTATCATCCCCATATGATAGTACTAACCAAGGTAGATGTTGTAGGTACAACAATAAACTATTCATATTAAAAATAATGTAGGATTTAATGTCAAATATTAACTTATTGTGAGCATTTAGATTTTTTAAATCGCTTATTTTCGTCGGCTTATTACTGTTACCAAAGTCAGTCATTGACGCTAGAAGACTAACGTCTAATCTGGAGAACTTTGCCGAACCTGAACCTTCACATTTTGTAGGAATGCAACCACGTTGTAAATACAGGAAACCTACAGTTTTATGTCATTTTCAACAGAAGGTATTATAGCAGATTAACTAATTCTCTAAACGTTGGCAAACAAGAGATCCAGTGGGGGATTTGAGGTAGGTCCGTCTGTGTGGAAGACGTGATATAGTCCCACATATCACCTGTGGAGATGGGTATTTAAATACGTAGAATGCGATTCAATCACAATCCTAATAACATGATTTTTCCAGTATAATATCTGTTTTAATATATTCTTCCATTTGATTGAGTAATTAAATTGAGAATATTTGTGTATTAGATAGAGAAAACTTCTAATACGTTTAACATTATAAACAAACATATCAAAATAGTCATTTGGTGTAATATTTGACATAGGAAGAAGCAATAGTTTCACCAATCAAGCTGTTTAAGTGTTTCATCAGTGAATTGAAAAATTGATTAGAACATGGTAAAAAAATCAAACTATATGTCAATATTTAAAGAGTGATGGGTTTGTTGCATGTCAAGCTATTAATAATCTGTCAAATCTCAAGATTCGTTGGATCAACTCAAAAAAACACTAATTTGTGATATACACGCCTGTCGAAAAACGAACCATTTCTGAGTAATCAATAACTTATATATCAAAGATGTCTAGATGGAATCATGTTTCTCGAAATATTTCTGGAGCCACAGAATCGAATACATTAGAATGTGATACTACTAGCAAGGTATGAAAATTCGAATGACGTAAACTAGAATATTGTGTGCCTTATAAGTTATAATACTTTTTTGCGAACTTCTACACCAGTTTTTATGAAATTATCTTGAACGTTTGGGTGATTTATGAGAAACTGCCTTTGTATTTACAATGAAACAATCTACACTTCCATAACTTATTCGAATTGTGTAGACAATATCAATACAGAGCATTGACTATACAAGTAATGCATATCAAAGTGTGATATATGTATGTGTAGATATGAGGAAACTGCCGACTTGAAAGATGATTCAAGTTCCATCGGTTACAAACATTAAAACTTGGCATTTAATTAGAAATTTTAAATTTGTTTAATATGTTCGTTACTAGCTGTTGCATTGCTTAGCCAGTACCTTGTTGCAATTTTTTACTGGTCTATGGTACATATTGATTTAAGGTGCATACCAAAACGTTATCCACACTGTGTTTCCTGGAATCTCGTCGTTGTCTCGGCGACTGTTACCCATATTTTTTATCGCTTATTTCGTGTTTAATACTATTTTAAATTTTTGTTCTCACTGATGGTAAGTAATATTGCAACTGGGAGTTCAACGAAAATTTCCAATTAGGAACATATTTGCCCAAAATATCGAAGGGGCTGTTCTCGAATTAGATAACACGAAATATTGCATAAGCTACGCAAAATAATTGAATCAAATATAAAAATGGCGTAAGATATTTCATTGTGTCTATGAGTAGCACTGACTATGTGCTGCCTCCAATCTGATAAATGGTGAAAGAAAACTATTATGGAAATAAACGTTTGAATATGATTAACATACATTGAATACCTACACGATCTATTCAAAATAAAATAGAGAAATCGTTCGTTTACCTTATACAGCGTATTTTCGAATAAAACAATACTTGTAGGTAGGTCTATTCATTCCCTTTATTTAACCTCTGTCCGATGCGTCTGTGTGGCAGTGCAATTTGGTAACTCTATTTACTGTACAAGTTTATATAAAGTGGATTTTGGGACAAATTGTCGAAGTCATTAATACTAACTACACTTTTATTTCACCAAAAAAGCATGTCTAACTGTTTCCATCACAAAAAAGACTATAGAGCATTATTAGTATGTATTCTGTTCTAATGTCGTCTAAGGGGAATAGCATCCCAATGTTAAATTTTCTTTGTGTTACAATTATAAATAAATATTTCTCTTCACTGCATTATAAGAAATCGACCAATGCAATTTCGTTCTCCCAGCGTGTATATCTATTGCTATGCTATGAGTTAAACGTCATGACGGCAATAAAGGCATTTGCATGGAGAGGGCGATTGGAATTTATCTGAGCAACGGGCCGATAAATCCGTGCGACTTTATTAGATATCTCCTAATTTATGGCCCTTGTCTCGACCCGCCAGTACAAATAGCGGCTGATGTTACGCCGAACATCGCTTATAAAATATATCGGTGCAATGTGGAAGACTCCAATGCCAATATAACTTGTCACTTCGGCGAGGAGAAGGGGCTGGATATCCTGTACAAAACCCCTGAACGGTGCGAAACTTTGTTTTCATTAAGTTTACAATCGAAATTGCTCTACATAAATTAATGAAAGCGTTAATAAAAACGTAAGCAATATTGGAGTATAGCTTTAACGAAGAATTAATTAAACTTCAATATTTTTTAACAATTTGTTTCTGTTACTATCATTTTTATCAAAGAAAACTATGTTTTTTAAATATCTGACGTTTCGATAAATTTATTCTATTATCTTCAGGGGTACTACAATATGTTGCATATTATGAGTACAGTGTGTCCCGTCTCAAGTGGACACACCTTGATATTTCGGTTATTATTCGATAGATCGATTTCAAATTTGTCCCTATTATGAAACTCTTCAAGGCGCATCTTTTATGATTTTCAATGTATTTTCAGTTGTCACCAACCCACTGCGTTCACTCAAAAATGTGATTTTTCTTTATTTTACTTAGCGTTAGAGATACAGCAAAAAATCATTAAGAAAAGTTGTTCAGAATCAAAATATGCGTATTTTGATATTTTTCATAAATTTTGCAATTATTCAGAAATTTAATGCTTAAGTATTAGACTTAAGCAAAGATTGCCGTGGAAACAAGAAAATACGGTAAGGGTCATAAAAAACGTCAAACGTGTACCTGTGTTTTTTTAGATATTATTCTCTTGCACAATGGCTAAATAGTGGTTGAGTCTTAATGAAAAAGTTGAGATAATTAGACTTACTGGCGAAAATAACAGTTCTATCAGAGCAGTAGTTCGAGAATTTAATGTAAGACATCCACTACGTCAAATTAGTTACTCAGTTGTTGCTTATATTAACAAACTTTTCAACCAAAGTGCTAGTGTAATAAAAACCAAAAGAAAAAAATAATCGGCAGAATGTAGACCAAGTAATTTTAGACGCTACGAGATATGGCATTAAACTTGTATTTGACTTGCAACAAAATTTGGAAGTGCCTTCGTAGATACAAATTGAAGCCATTTAAACCCAAATTTCTACACACCTTGGGGGAAGGTGATGATAACAGACGGCTTGAATACTGTTTCTGGGCTCAAGGCAATTATCTTAATGATCGAAATTTTTTGGAAAAAATTATGTTTAGTGATGTAGCGACATTCACCACCAATGGTGTATTATCGTCGCAAAACTGTAGTTATTGGACAACAGAAAACATACACTGGGTAATCAATTGTAAGCGACAGTATTCTGAAAAAGTGAACGTATGGTGCGGTATTTTAGAAGTAAGGATAATGGGTCCTTTGTTTTTTTACAAACATTAAATGCTATAAGACTACTACACTTTTTGAATGATGAATTAATGGAGGTAATTGATGATTTTCCACTGGTAGTGCTAAGGGATATGTTTTTTCAACTAAATGGAGCATCGATTCACAACTCGATAATTGTCCGACGATGGTTGAATGTTAACTTTCTCCAAAAATGGATAGGGCGAAACAGTCCTTTAATCGAGTGGCCTCCTAGATCTCCTGATATTACGCCGCTTGATTTTTTTGGGGCACCATAAAAAATAAAGTTTATAAAACGAGGCCCCGAACTAGGCATGAGCTTTGTGATAGAATCAGGCAAGCTTGTCAAGAAATTAACGTTCAAGAACTACGACGAGTAGCAAGGAATAATGAAAAACGTATTGAGGAATGTATTGCTATTGATGGTGGTTTAGTTGAAAAAGACTACATTTAAGTACTTAAATACTGTATTAATATTGTTGTAGTTATGGTTATGATTTACAATTCTTACACAATAAAATGATTTTAAGTACTTTTTGTTTCCGTTTCCACGGCAATCTTTGCTTAAATCTAATACTTAAGAATTAAATTTCTGAATAATTGCAAAATTTTTGAAAAAATATCAAAATACGCATATTTTGAAGAAATTCAGTATTTTTGCTTTTGTAAGTCTAATACTTAAGAATTAAATTTCTGAATAATTGCAAAATTTATGAAAATATCAAAATACGCATATTTTGAAGAAACTCAGTATCTAGGGGTATTTTTTTGATTCCTGCACAACTTCTCTTAATATTTTTTTGCTGTATCTCTAACGATAAGTAAAATATAGAAAAATCACATTTTTGAGTGAACGCAGTTGGTTGGTGTAACAATTGCAAATATATTGCAAATCATAGAAAGACGCGCCTTGAAGAGTTTCATAACAGAGAAAAATTTGAAATCGATCTGTCGAATAATAACCGAAATATTAAGGTGTGTCCACTTGAGACGGGACACATATATATATATATATATATATATATATATATATATATATATATATATATATATATATATATATATATATATATATATATATATATATATATATATATATATATATATATATATATATATATATATATATATATATATATATATAAATATATATATATATATATATATATATATATATATATATATAAATATATATATATATATATATATATATATATATATATATATATATATATATATATATATATATATATATATATATATATATATATATATATATATATATATATATATATATATAAAATTATGTTGAAAAAATAAAAGAAAGTAATAAAGATATTTTGCCAATACTAAAACAAAGAAAGACTCTAATATTTAAATTGATAATTTTTGAGTGGTATGAGAGCCCAGTTTCAGTGAGAGACACTTACGTTAAGAGGGCTAATCGAACCAGTGTTTGTAAGGTAATTTTTCAAAATTTATTTCTTCAATACGGTTTGGTCAAATTACATCAAATTTGGAGTATCAGTAGTTGAAAGTGTACTAGAGGGTACATGTATATCTATTTTAATTAATTTTCCCTTTATGCAGAGAAAATTTATACTGTAAATATAAGTGAAATTTGAACGTGCTTAGCTCCTGAATTATGATATCAGTCGGTAAAATTCGAGGTAAAATTCATACATGTCTTCTAGAATGAACCTTAATAATTGTGCTCAGCAAGTTTTAAACTTTTATTCCGTACTGTTTGGTTAAAATAACTTTTCTAAATAAGTATCCTTTGTCACTACAAATGGAACAAGGAAGTGTTACTTCTAACTGGAATCGCACCTCGATGAAGTTGGTGAATAAAATGTCCAGTGAAGGTATAGTCAAGAGCAAAATTATTCAGAGGCGCATGTATAAAAACTTTCTAGAGAGTGACACAGCTATCCGAAGCTTTTTCCCTACTAGGCCCCTTAACTGTATTCATATTAAATAGGTAAAACTTGTAATAAATGTTGTTAAACGCTAGATATAAACACTTACCGAAGTGGTAAATGAACTGTATGTTATTATGTTATGTTAAAAAGCATTGTTCTATTTAGAATAAGCATCAGAAGGACTATTGTGTATAGCATGGTAACCAGAGCCAAAAGATTATTGATTTTAGGTACTAAAACCTTTGGGTAATTTGGAAAAAAAATAAAATTTTATTGTTATTAATTAAAATTATAAACTTTGTTAGAGACAAATATATTAAATTTAGTCATAAAATAGCTACAATCATGAACACTGGGAAAAAAGTGCTATAAACTACTTTCATAATTTGGGTAGCGTAAACTCTACGTTATCTGAGGTTTTAGTCAGTTCTACGAAGTAAGTGCATCGTCTAACTTTAAAACTTTACAAAAGTGAAAGAGACTCACCTTGTGAGCTAATACAATGTAATAGCATCAAAATGTAAAGACAGTTAAAAGGTATATGTGTAAATTTATGTCCAAGGAAGTATATAACTTTGACAAATATGAAGTTTTTTCCAAAATAAAAACCATTTGTTGAACTTTTTATAGCTATGTCAGAAGAATAGCATCTATTTATTGTTTCCAGTCAGTTAATTATAAGTAATTTGTTGTATTTGAAAAGTTTCCAGCAAATGAGGTTCGTTTCCTAAAAACGAAAGGCAAATTAAAATAATGTTTTAAATGTGTTTAGTCATGCAAGTATAGTATTGAATTGTTCATTAGTTCTAAAATTAATCTCTGGTATGTGGTTTAGATGGTTGTAATTAGTTATATAAGAGAATTTGTTAAAAATTGTTGCAATTGTAATTTTTCTAAATATTCACAAAAGGCCATAGTGCATATCAAAATAAAGCTAATCATCTCTATATCTTTATTCAATAATAAAATTAGAGCCATAAGGTATAATAAAGAAATAAAAGGAGAATTAAATTTTCATATTTTAAATTTCAAAAATCAAGTGTCATGATTTTTTGGAGAAACGTACAGATTAGGCCAATAAAAAGCCCATATCTAAGTTTTAGTTTGGATGGAGAGCTCAAAGTGAAAGCATGTAATTTTATAAGAAATTTCCTAACCTCAAAATTTTAAATTTATATTTCCAAAAGAAATGAAGTCCATTCTCAAGCTCACGTAAATATTAAAACAGGGTTTGTAAACCTAAAAAAAAAAAAATATATTAAATTAAATTTTATTAATACCATAAAATAATTCCAAGTGGAATTTAAGAATAATTTCAGTTGCAACGAGCAAGGAAAGTATTGTATATAATAGTAAATGTGCTTTGAGGAAAATAGTAAAGGTAAAGTACGTACCTTAAATAAATGTTGCTGATTGTTAAATAAATACAGTGTTGTGCTACGAAAATATAAAACCTGTGTGCAGAACAGCCATCGTAAGTGAAGTTTTTATGAATCTGAAATTTGTCATAAATGAAGAAGGGATCGAGGCACGGAGCACCAATATAAACAGAAGCGTTATTCAGCAGAGATCGCCATAACGTGAGGTTCAAGAAATCGCCGTAAGTAAAAACATAAATAAATCCTAGGTATTCGACGATTTAAAAGCAGCTATGTTAACAGATCTGATCACTAAATAAAAGGCCATTTAATATTAAATTTAAGCTATATTTGTACAAAAGTTCATGTCCTAAACCATACCAGAAAATTGTTAATAAATCTATATTGTTTTTTTGAAATCTGACAAGGTGTGTTTCATTGAAATTGGAGCTGTACGATTATTTTTCAGATAAACGCCAGGAACCTACCCAAACCCTGAAGAGTATCTAAATAAAATACAAATAAAATAAACTATGTTTTTATTATCGCCTTTCTACAAAAATTAAAAAAATAACATTATCTAAAAATATAATAATTATAAATTATATAAATATATATATATATATATATATATATATATATATATATATATATATATATATATATATATATATATATATATATATATATATATATATATATATATATATATATATATATATACATATATATATATATATATATATATATATATATATATATATATATATATATATATATATATATATATATATATATATATATATATATATATATATATATATATATATATATATATATATATATATATATATAAACTAGAAAACCCTGAGGAGCTACATAATCTAATTTTTTAAATTTAAATTTCAACTTATTCTTGAAATTTTAACTTTTTTAAAAAGCTGAAATTTCAAGTTTTACTACGAAAGCTCTGAAGAACCTCATTGTTTTCTTAATAATCTTCATATTTCAGGAAAAAATTGAAATTCTTAAAAAATTTCTTAAAATTATATTAATAGTTGAAATTTCAAGAAATATGTATTAACAACAGTTGTTGTTAATTTTAATCTTTCAGTATTTATGCTAATACCCGATCTTTCTTTCATTTAGATATAAGAAATAAATTTTTTTTAGTTATTATTTATTACTATTATTTATATTAAAATATGTATGAGAGACGTTCTTGGTCTTTCAGTATCTAAATTTCCCACAAAATACTTTTTTATTCCTACCGGTTTCGAGAATTATGGTTTCTTTAAGATCTTCAAACAACAAAACTTCAGGATAACAATACAAATGTGTAGATATTAAAAATATTATTATATAAGTATTTGTATAAAATCAATGTTATAATATAATTTTTGTGAATATTTTTAGAAAAAATTTTTTGAAATGAAAAACGGAGAGCAGTAGTAAAAGTAGAAATGTATGTAAAAAATGGTTGGATTTTTTGTATTAGCATTGGGTTAGGTATATGGATAGATATTACTTAATTGAAGTTATAACTAAAAATATTTTTTAATAACTCAAGTAAAGTATATCACTTCAAAGAATTTGTTTTTAAAAAGAATTTATTTTAAACAACAAAGTTACAGATAATGATACGTTTGAAACAATACAGCATAGCCTTCGGCTACAAAACTATTACTAATATTGAATTCCATATTCTAATTCTTACAGCTATTTATAAGGGAAGATAACCCTGATAATATCAGGGTGTTTACATTATTAAGATAGCATGATAAACATAGTTAGTCATACATAACTCCTCCATTCCTAGATTTTGACGTCCTCGTCAAGGGTCGTCCAGACGTTTTTTTCGTCTAAGGGCGTCGATGAGGTCGATGTCATCGTAAGGGCTTGGAGCTCACTAGCGTTAATCTGGAGAATATGTCGTTTAGCACATATAAGCTGGTAAAGTCTTTGCCTATAAATGCATAGGAAAACAATTATAATGAGTATACAGAGTGTTACAAAAATGGTGGCGGTGGCATGGGTAATATCGAAGGCAGGGCTGTCCAATAGAAGTGGGTTTTAAATGGCTCCAGGTCCTCTTTCAGCTTAGCTATTTTGCCGAGATGTGCTGATTGTAATTTTATTGTGTGTGATGGCGAGAAGGGTAGATTGACGCGCACATCACTAATATTTAACAAAATGGTATCTGTATGTGTCTGTATTAGATTATTGTCAATAATTATCGGACACTGAAAGTTAATTAAATTATTTCCGCGCACTAAATGTCTTGTGATAATATTTTCACATTTTTCGATAACCTCTTTGGATTGGGAAAATATCGTTAGTACTCCTTGGGAGGTTAACTTGTAAGCTTCTGATTTTTTTATCTCAGCTAGAACACAATGTTCTGGCTGGTCCAAAATACACTGAGTGTTAAGTAAATCTTGACATATGGAGAATCCGGTGGTTTGACTGCAACTGTCGGTCCATCTGTCCTCGAGCTGGTTCTCTAGGTAATATTTTGCAGCGGGTATAAGGGGATATAAGGTCTGCATTGGGGGTTGGATATATTCGTGACAAATTATAATAAGTTGGATTCAGGATAGGGATCTTTAGAGCCATACTCAAAATGTTGTCAATAGCTACTATTGCCAATTTTGTATTTTGCAGTATATCAAAGGGATGACTTTTTATCATAAGATATCAAAGTACTCTTGTCATAGTCACTTAAGAGTTCTGTCTCTATTTCTTGCAATTGCAATGTAATGATCTCTAAGTTTGGAATTTCATTGTTAGTAAATGATATTGTTCTTATTAAAATATCTATTTGAATACTGAGTGGGTTATACATGGACATTGATGCGTGGGATATGGATTTTCAGATGTTTCGGTCGTTTCGATGTTGTGTAGTTCTTTTGAAACAAAATTTCGATTTTGAAATGGCCTAGCTTGAGGAGCACTATTATGACTGTTAGTTGACATTGGCGTAGGTTTATATTGGCCAGAATTATTTATCGGTCTTGGATTCCCAAATACTTGTTTATTTGTTAGAAAATACTGTCTTTGAGGGACTTGTTTATTTATGTCGTCAAAAGGTCGAAAATTTTGATTTTGGTTTTGTAAATTAGATGGTGGATTAAATCGATTAGGTATGAACGGTGCAGGTTCATTCCTATTAGGCTTATTTAGTTGATTTGTCTTAGTATATCGATGGCTATTTGCCAAAGTATCGTAAGTGACATTTTTAGTAAAACGAGATTTCTATACTATCTTAAGTAACAAAGTTTTCCAGATATACTGTCAAAGTATTGTAAGCCAAATTATCGCGTTAATCTTAAAAAACATGTTTGTTTTATCGTAAGTGTCTCAGTTTAAAAAAGAATCCTACCAAATTATCGTAAGTAACGTCACTTTATTATTCTTTTAATTCCAATTTATCGTAAGTAACTTCAACACGTGTCACTTACGATAACATTTCGCTACTTACGATATTCATCTAGTAACAGTTGTTGTGTGATAGAGGTGAAAAGCAGTACAAATTGTAAGTACCTTTTTAGTTTATTGTAAATTTTAAGCATATAAATTTTAAA
Organism: Rhamnusium bicolor; assembly: GCA_029963845.1. NCBI lineage: Eukaryota > Metazoa > Arthropoda > Insecta > Coleoptera > Cerambycidae > Rhamnusium > Rhamnusium bicolor. The sequence goes on from JANEYF010001130.1 coordinate 15,784, forward strand.
TACGGTTGATTTCTTAATTGAATAATCACTTGTATATATATATATATATATATATATATATATATATATATATATATATATATATATATATATATATATATATATATATAAATATATATATATATATATATATATATATATATATATATATATATATATATATATATATATATATATATATATATATATATATATATATATATGTTGTACACAAATAATGTTTTTGTGGAGCAAACTATATATTTCATTTTTAATGATTTTTTTCACATAACCACAATTGCAGTGATGCAATAAACACTGTTTCATTTCAAATGAATATTTTCATGGTAAATTTATAAACACTATTTTTCAATAAAATATTGTTTACTCTTTTGACCTATAAGTAAATAAATGTTTAGATTATTTCGATTTAATGTTCTACAGGTTATAATGCAGATGAAAAAATCGAACACGAAGAATTTTAGAGACAGCTTTAGCAAAAAAATCCCCAATTACTTCGTATACGCAAAATGATTTTGATACTATGCCATTTATTATTGTAGAAGACAGTAATAACTTTTCGTCTGTTAATGAAAATCCTTTAAATTATGCTGAGGGTTCAGTGTGTAATGACGAAATATTGTCTAACGTTGTCCTAAATTATAATTTTTTATTGCCCAATAACACAGTCCAAGAGGTGGTTATTTCTGAAGAAGAACTGTTAATGCCTAGTGATTCATTAATGAGTTGTGATCTATCAGAATTAGAATCATATTACGGCGAAATACCTGCATTAGTTTATTCACATGAAGATAATACAACTATAAACAGAGATATTAGCGATTTATCGGAAAACATTACAAAATCTGCTGTAAAAATTAGTCGACTATGATTCTTCAGACATCGATATTGAGGATGAAAACTCAAAAATTTCGGAAGAAAAAAATATTACTTTTTGTGAGACATCTTTGCCCGGCATACAAAAAAAAAAAAAAAAAAAGATACTTTTTGGCAGTGGCAACCGTTTCAATTCCGATTATTCATATTCATGTGCAAGCAATATAGCTGATGTCACAATAGAGTGACAGTGACAAAGAAAACTTGATAGTAGGAGGAACTGGTTTGAGAAAAAAAGGGATTGAATAAGAAGATGATTAAAAAATTAGAAAACAATTTGGGAAAAGGAAGGTCTGTCAAAGAAAACCCATGTAAAAAAAACTGTCAACATAACTGCTCGAAAAAAATTTACAGAGATTGCTCGCGATAATATACATGAATTTTATTGGGGACTGGGAGACTATGAACGACAACGTACTTGGTTGGTATCATGTGTAACAAAAATTCCAATTATTCGCAGAAAGCAAGAAGCAACTTCTAGTAGAAGACAACAATCTTTTAGATATTCTATAACCTGGATTGATGAAACCAAAGAAGTATGCCAGCAATTCTTATTGAAAACTTTGGACATTTCACAAATGGTGATAAGATATGCAGTAAATCATGCAGTGCAAAAAATGTTGCAAACGCGATCAGAGGGGAAAACATCAACCACATAATAAAACTAGTTTAGAAAGGAAAGATACAGTTCATGAATTTATCAAAAAACTTCCGGCCGTACCCTCCCATTCCTGTCGAAATCAGACAAGTAGAAAATATCTACCTGGAGAATTAAAAAATGTTAGTTTTCTATTCAGGATTTATCAAAAACATCAAAAATCAAATAGTAAAACAGATTGTGTATCACTTAAGGTCTTCAGAGATATATTTAATAATGATTTTAATTTAGGATTTCATCTTCCAAAAAAGATAAATGTAACATTTGCGAAAGCAGAAAAGATTCTGGTTTTCAGGAAACAACCACCTCAAAGGAAATATTTGATAGGCATCTAAAAGATAAAGAAGAAAGTAAAGATCTGTTCTTGGGAGATCAAAAGAAGATTTTGACTGATCCAGCAGTTATTGCGCCAGTTTTGATTTGCAGAAAGTGCTTAACACTCCACATGGCGACAATATGTTAATGTATTATTCAAGAAAGTATTCGTTTTGCAATGAAAGTATTTTTGAAACAGGTTCAAGAAATGGTTATTGTTTTTTGTGGGGAGAAACGGATGGAAATCGTGGGTGCAATGAGATCTGCACTGTTATTTTCAAGTACTTAAAAATCGTGGATGAGAGAAAATTCAAACATGTTATTTTATACTGTGACAGTTGTTCGGGTCAGAATCGTAACCGAGCTATGTTGGGAATGCTTCAAACATTTGTTCAAAAATTTTCTACCCATATTGAAACTGTGAAAATAGTATTTTTGTTACCTGGTCACACGTATATGCCGGCGGATTTAATACACGCTACTATTGAGCCATTCATTAAACATAGAATTATCTGGGCGCCATCAGAGTGGAATACAATAATGACCAATGCGAGAGTGAACCCAAAACCTTATGAAGTTATAATATTAAACTACAATGTCTTTAGAAATTGGAAAAAAAGTGGGGGATGAAATGCTGCCTCCGAAAAAAACTTACGCATTAAATGGAGAGAAACTGATGATAAGGAGATTCATATTTTACTATTAAATACAAGTTTAATGATAGTGACACAAAGGAAATAGAAATAAAAGAAGCGAAAAGAAGTGGTATGTAGTTTCCTCTATAACGATGAGGAACGTTTATGTTGAAAATAACAATATAATTCACAGTGAAGCTACATTTACATTTTGAAATAGAAAAGCTCTTTTAGTCAACATTTAGTTTTATTAAGACATACAACACAATCAGTACTACGTGAAAGAATATTAATTTTTTCAACGTAAATGTTCTTTGACTGCAGAAATAATTTATTTAAAATTATTTTTTTTGATTATGACTGCTTGGCTGAGAGGCAAGCACGCTTGACTCTCACCCAGGAATTCGGGGTTCGATTCCCGGTCGTGACACTGGGGTTTCTTCGGAAGGAGAAATTAGTCCTAGTATACTCGGATATTGGATGTGTGTACCTTGTCTTTCAATATGTAACTCCTTTCCGCATAAGGTTCTTCTAGAGCCTTCACGGATAAAGGGGATTGTATTGCATGTGGTGATTCTGTTTCTTTTCGGCTAAATACGTACCTATTTAATATTAATTAATTTCAGCTCGCAAGATGCAAACAAGTGACTTAAAGCCCCCAAAAATATACAATCACAAGCTGCCAATATCGGAACCCAAGAAGAGAGATCTAAAGTTATACCTCTGAAGTACCACAAAGAATACTTCCAAATGCAGTCAAAGAATACTGTCCAGGATGTATTACCTGAGATGGATGAGGAGGACGTTGTTGAAATAGAGGATGAAGAGGCATAAAAACACTAAATGGAAGAACCATAAAATTTATTTTTATTTTTTATTTATGTTCGTTTAGAATAAAATTTTATTTGTAACGTCACCTTTTGTGATATATTTCTATAATTTTGTTTTTAATGTCACTATAACAGGTTCTTTTGTGTACCCTGTATACTATTTATTGAAAAATATATATTTATTATTTAAAAAATTAGATTTCTTCCAAAGCATCGTAAGTGCAATATAAATACAACCAAAATATAGTATGTATGTTAATTTGTCGGTTTCTGCATTGAATTAAAATTGTCGGTTTTCTAACGTAAGTAACAAAAAACCAATAAAATGATAAGATTTTTCGAAAATGGTTGCAAATTTTCCTTTATTTAATATTCTGAATTACATAAAACCAATAATATAAAAAAACGTTGATTTTTAACATGAATATACAAAAATATTGTTTCCTGTAAAATTTGATAATATGCTCCTTACGATCTTTTGGCAAAAAGCCATCGATATATAAAAGTAGTTATCTTATTTAAGTTTTGTCTTGCTATCTGTCTGTTGTCATATTCATTACATCTTAATAGGGCTTGTTCAATAGTCATTGGTGGTACGTAGGAAAATAAGGTTCCATAAGGTTCCCTAATTCCGATAGTAAACTGTTCAAGACTTGATTGTTTTATTTCGAGAATTTTATATTTAAGAATTTCATCATTATTAAGATGTAGTTGAAAATGTTGTATGAGTAAATTTTGGGCTTCGATAATACGATGATAAAACTGACTAACACTTTCATTTGCATTCTGTTTTATCTGTTTTAATGATGAAACTAATAAATTTTCATTTCTGTGGTCACCATAATATTTTATAAGGGCTGTTTTTATATTATCCCAATTATCTATGGTTTCTAGATAGATATTTGCCTTAGCTTGACCCCTGATTTTATTTAAAATTGCCTGCCTTATTAATATGGTTTGGAAGGGTGTTAATGGTAATGCTGATAGCGCATTTAATACACTTTCTGTCTCTGTTATAAATAAGGGCAAATTATCGTTAGGTGTAAATAAAGGTAATTCTTTTAAAAGTTCAGAAATGTCTGATGTGGAAATGATAGTAGACATATTTGGTATAGTAATTTCTGAGGGCAAAACTGAGCTAAAATTAATAATATCTGATGGTTGAGAAATTATACTTTCACTGATTGATTCTAAATTAGTTTTAATATTATTTCTGGTTAGATATGGTGAATATCTTGTAGAGTTTTCAATTATTTCAATTGAGAGTCGGTCATTCATTTGAATACAACGCAAAAATTAAAATCACTTTGATATGGCTCTAAGGCTAATGGATCAATTATGAGTTGGAGAGGTACTTACAGGAAGAGAATGAAGTGCATTACTTTTTCTGAGTCTGCTCGTTACTTCTCGTCTCGTACTCGAAGATTGAGTCGTCTTGGGAAGTTGTCACTGATAGATTTCTTCTCAAGTGTCTAAGGGTTAGACAAAGCCGTTTGGATGGTGCAGATGTCCTCTGGAGATGATTGCAATAATTTTCTCCAGAGTTACACTTTTGTTTCGTGACTGCACATAAAGAATTGAAATTCACCGATTATTAATGAATTACTATAATAATTTTCAATAACCGTTGTACAATCCTGTTCGCAGCGCCAGTTAAGTATATCACTTCAAAGAATTTGTTTTTAAAAAGAATTTATTTTAAACAACAAAATTACAGATAATGATACGTTTGAAACAATACAGCATAGCCTTCGGCTACAAAACTATTACTAATATTGAATTCCTTATTCTAATTCTTACAGCTATTTATAAGGGAAGATAACCCTGATAATGGCAGGGTATTCACATCATTAAGATAACATGATAAACATAATCCTACATAACTCTCAATTCGGGAAATCACTAAAGTGCTTACTTATATTTATATATTATTGACGTAAATGTAATTTCTAGAATTAGATTTTTAAAAAATACTGTTTTTATAACTTCAATTAACATCTATTCATTTTATTTATGTATATATCATTATCCTTATTCCTAATGCTACAATCCTATTGCCAGGAGATCTAAAACAACTATAATTAACGAAACCACTACCAGCAAAAAAGAATTTTGTGAGAAACACTGATTTTTGAATTATATGTTTTTTATAACATGTATTGTGTAAACTTGAATAGTGTAATACTTAAAATACCCATACTTTTTTTGAATTCCTTGTTCAAACGAGAAATAGGGCTATCTCGCATACCCTAAAAACTAGTGATTTACACATAAAAATTGAAATTAGAAAATTATAATCATTTTAAAATTTAAAGAAAAAATAAAAAAAGATACAAAGTTTTAAAATTTTCAAGCCTCACCGAGTAAACCTTAGAAAACTAGTCAATCATGATCATCACCGGGGTAAATAGCGGAGAAATACCAAGTTTCATTATTTTAGCTCTACCCAATCAAGAGTTATAGACTAACTTTATGTTTTCAGACGTCTCCATTCTATACCTAGATATATCACGTCAGGGCTGAAAATTTTTACTAATAAAATGTGCTGAACATACTGTATATTACTATAATGTTATTTATCATAATAATAATATTACAGTTTTAGAATAAAACACCTTTTCTTTTTTTAAATTTTACAAAACTAGCTATATAAGTATTGTTTACGATAAATTTGAAAATATTAATAATTATTAATTATTTCATATTTATAAATATTGCTTAAAATTTACATATAAAATAGTTATTGTATTAATTGGATATCTAGCAAAAATATACATATATTGTGCGAGTAAAAGGACTTGAATTAAATATTACCTTAAATAAGATTATCGTTGAAAATACAACTGGCTACAGAGTGAGCATTTTCTATTAGAAAGTGGATAGGAATTTAAAAAGATCGTTTCGCATAAGGCTTATTCTCTGAATCCGCGTCGTCTGAATACAATAATAATAAAGTAAGTCATGGATCGCGAACGCAAGGTATCAGTTGGCAGTTCGAGGATGACTTCGATTGGTCTTTATTGGTATTGCTATGTCTGTAGAGATGGAAGAAACTGAAGAATTAGATTTTCTGACAAATTGAGCTGCATTTGAGTTCCCCCCTGTGGAAGAAGATGGATGAGGTTAGTTATAAATGTGAAGCTTTTGCTCGATCTGGAGAGATTCCTCGTCTGCTCGTTTCTTTTATACATAAAGTATCTCGAGACATCCACTAAGAGTTTTTTGCCTCCTCTTATCAGAAATGTTGTAAGAGTTTCAGTTCCATCATCGCAGAGAATGGATGCTGGGCTGGAGGAGCTCGCGTGATGGATGTTCACTCATCTTGGCTTGAGATGCCACGGCCCGTCCCACCTACCCGAAATGAGAAAAATATGATTCGTCAAGTTCAAGTCTTAAAACAGACAAATCGCATCCTAAGCTGGGGTACAAAAAGTTGAACGTTTATTTAATGCCGGAATATATTTTCCGGAATATAAATCATGAGAAAGACATTTTCTTGGATTATAAATAATGAATTTCTTATGTTTTCATTTAGCAATATAAAACGAAGGGAACAAATGAACAGAAGGTTATATTTATTGCCGTTATAAATATTTTGTATTTTAAAAGTTTTGTTGTATGTCTTTATATTTGTTGTTTAATTGTGGAATATATACAGTGTCTTTCGCATTACACCAGTACGTAAGAATATTTATAACTTTTTTATTTAATTATTCCTTAACACAATTATTATAGATCATAAAGGCCTATCTTTATAAGTTAATAGTTTTTTTGACTAAATAATTATTAGTTATATTATCAAAAACCAAGAAAACATGGTGATGCAATAAAAAATGTTAAAAAATCCGATTAGAGAGATTAAATTATTCCGGATGCATAGTTGCAGAAAACGAACGAATAGTATGAATTTTTTCATCTAATTTTATTATAGACAACATGTAAGTAACTTTTAAAAATTAAAGTTATTTGTATTTGCATTATTTTTTATTAAATGTCCTTAAACACTATACAAACATCTAATTTTGCCAACGATATTGCTATAATTTAAAATCCAATTTTTAAAAGATTGTAACAAATTATAAATATTATGTGTTATTATTAATACACATATTTGAAAAATAAATTCCTTAGTTATTTGTCTTCTGGATACAAATTTTTTCATTTCAGAAGTACTCTTGTTTGTTACAAAACAAATTTTTTGAAACGTTGATTTTATTAAATATTAAGTAATTTTTTAGATTAAATAAATAGATGAACAGTATTTTCATACGATTTTCCGTTGTAAATTTAACACTAATGTAATAAATTATACCGTAATTTTTTTCTGTATTTAAATCTATTTCAAAATGCACTGAATAATGAAACAGAGATTTGTCTGTAAGTATATCTACTTCGGTCAACCATCAAATTTAAATACTGATTCTCTACATAGCAAGCCACAAGAACTGTTAATGATGTTTGACAAGAGATTGTTATTAATAAAAATAATTAAAATAAATACCTAAAAAATTATAATAATTTAGAACTTTATACTTGGAAATGGAAAAATATTTCATTATCATGCCAAGATAAATTAGTATAATATTTGGTATATAATTATTATTTTATTAAATAAATAACGTGTTCAAAACAACAAATTCTGATTATCCTTTCCAGTTTTTCTGATTTATGACACCAGTTTTACTACTTTCCATGCTTCGTAATGGTGATCGTGGGGGAGATAAATGTCGTAGAAATGAAAGAAGTAATACTACGAAGAACAGTATCTGAGAGTAACTCAAAATGACGTGTTTTTAAAACATATTTTTACTTCGTTATATGTAGTAACAGTAATAGGCCCCATGCAGAAAATATAATTATGGCATTTTTGGATTCCCTACTTAATACAAAAAACAGGGTGTAAAAGATTTTTTTATTTTGTCTTTTCCGAAGTTAATCAATATTAAAGTTTGAATTAATCCATTACATGCTCAAACATCGCCTGCCGGGCATATCGATCCGGTGACGTCACAGTACAGGAACTATCATAGTGCAAGTGAACACAAAGAAGGCAAAACACGTTGTTAAATGTAAACAGGTGGTGTAATATTTTGTGTTTTTTTTTTTTTTTTTTTTTTTTTTTTTTTTTTTTCACACACCCACCAGCCCCCGCCCCCACCCCCAAAAAGAGAAAATGGGGTCCCCCAAAAAAAAAAAAAAAAAAAAAACCAAAAGGAAAAGGCCAAAAATAAAAAAACCCCCCCCCAACAAAAAAAAAAAAAAAAAAAAAAAAAAAAAAAAAAAAAAAAAAAAAAAAAAAAAAAAAAACCCCCAAAAAAAAAAAAAAAAAAAAAAAAAAAAAAAAAAAAAAAAACACCCAAAAAAAAAAAAAAAAAAAAAAAAAAAAAAATTTTTTTTTGTAACCCCCCCCGGGGGGGCCCCCCCGGGGGGGGTTCCCCCCCGTTTTTTTTGGGGGGGCCCCCCCGCGGTGTGTCCCCCCCCCCCCCCCCCCTTTTTTTTTTTTTCCCCCCCCCCCCCTGTGGGGGGGGGTTTTTTTTTTTTGGGGGGGGGGTTTTTTTTTTTTTTTTTTTTTGGGGGGGGGGGCCCCCCCCCCGCGGGGGGGGGGGGGGGGGGCGGGGGAATGGGGGGGGGGGGCCCCCCCCGCGCCCCCCCCCCCTTTAAAAAAACCCCACCCCACCCCCCCCCCCCCCCCCCCCCCCCCCCCCCCCCCCCCCCCCCCCCCCCCCCCCCCGGGGCCCCCCCCCCCGCGGCGGCGGCCCCCCCCCCCCCCCCCCCGCGGCGGCTCCCCCCCCCCCCCCCCCCCCCCCCCCCCCCCCTCCCCCCCTTTCCCCGCCCGCCCCCCCCCCCCCCCCCCCCCCCCCCCCGGCCCCCCCCCCGCACTCAAATGGGGGGGGGGGGGGGGGGGGGGGGTTGGGGGGGGGGGGGGGGGGGCGGGGGGCCCCCCCCCCCCCCCCCCCCCCCCCCCCCTCCCCATTTTTTTTTTTTTTTTTAAAATTTCTTTTTTTTATAACTCCCCCCCCCCCCCCCCCGCCCCCCCCCCCCCCCCCCCCCCCGGGCCCCCCGGTTTTCGGGGGGGGTTTTTTTTTTTTTTTTTTTTTTTTTTTTTTGTGTTGGTATTTTTGGGGGGGGGGGGGGGGGGGCGCCCCCCCCCCCCCCCCCCCCCCCCCCCCCCCCCCCCCCCCCCCCCCCCCCCCCCCCCCCCCCCCCCCCCCCCCCCCCCCCCCCCCCCCCCCCCCCCCCCCCCCCCCCCCCCCCCCCCCCCCACCCCACACCCCACCCCACCAAACAAAAAAATAAACCAACACGCCCCCCCCCCCCCCCCCCCCCCCCCCCCCCCCCCCCCCCCCCCCCCCCCCCCCCCCCCCCCCCCCCCCCCGGGGCGGGGGGGCCCCCCCCCCGGGGGGGGGGGGCCCCCCCCCCCCCCCCCCCCCCCCCCCCCAACAACCCCCCCCCCCGGCGGGGGGGGCGCGCGCCCCCCCCGCCGGCCGCCGGGCCGCCCCCGCCCCCCCCCCCCCCCCCCCCCCCCCCCCCCCCCCCCCCCCCCCCCCCCCCCCCCCCCCCCCCCCCCCCCACCGCGGGGGGGGGCCCCGCCCCCCCCCCCCCCCGCCGGGCGGGGGGGGGGGGGGGGGGGGGGGGGGGAAAAACCAAAAAAAAAAACCCCAAAATAAAAAACAAAAAAAATTTTTAAAAAAAAAAAATTGTGATTATTGTAAAATTTTATGTGAAATAATTATATCTATAATGATGAACTCTTCAGAATCATCATATTACTGGTGTATCGTGCCGATGTGTAAAAATACTTCAATAAAAACACCAGAAAAACTTTTATCCATGTTTAAAAAAATGAAAAATTAGGAAACTGTGGTTAAAGATGATTAGACGGGATCCAAAGAAGTTTTCGAAAAAAAGTTGCGTTTTTGTATGCGAGGATCATTTTGATGTGAGTAATTAAAAAAAAAATAATATAAAAAAATAAATATGCAAAGGCAATAAAAAATAATATATTATGTAAAAGGCATATCAGGGTATCAAGAAGGATTCTGGGTTTCGAATGATTTTTCAGATTTTTTTATATGTTATTTTGGGATACTAAAGAAGATATTTTTCATCGTGGAATTTTGTGTGAACCTACTGGGTGTTACTGAAAATCATCGGACACAAAGTTGTGAATTATCCTTTTTAGGTGAGACTAATTTCTAATTCAAAGAGGTTTTACTTAAAAACGATAAAGGGACGTCCAAAAATACTTTTTCTAAAAGTACTTTTATACAGGGTGTATTTAAAATTCTTACACATATCTAACAAAGGTACCTACATCTAATTTTTTATAAAAAAAATATATGGATTTTGGAATATTAATTCCTAGGTAACTAGACGAGTTAGGCTGTAAGTAATTTAATTTTTATACAGGGTGAAACCACATGAAAAATGACATTATGAATTGTGTTGAAATAATTCGTATTAGCTACAGTTTGGCTCACAGTCAAAAGATTATTTTAATTTTAAACAGAGTGATTGAAATAAATATTTGGACTTAAATTTATTTTAATAAGGGATTGAAGCATGGCGATCTGCAACTTCTATTTGGCGATTCGTGTAGTAACTTCAAGTAGTTGTCCTTCTCATCTTATTGACACTTGGAAACAGAGAAAAGCTCAACTCCTTGAAGATTCGACGTGGAATCGTAAGCGAAACGCCAATAAGAAGACATTCCATATTACGCGCGAGGTTAAATCTCAAAAACCAAGAATGTTAGTTAACCCAGTAAACACACATACGTTTTAAAAACGTATTCTCAACGTGCTATTGGTTGATAATTCGTATTACGTTAGAAAATCAACCGTTCATTTATTGTTGGAAAAATAACGGTCTATCGTAACATTAAAAATACATGATTCTTTCACGAAAAACGGTGGGAGTCCTTTTGCAACGTTAAATTAATGTTATTTATAGCGTTTAAATAAAACGTTCATGAAACGTCCATATCAACTGAATAGTCCATTGAGATCGAACAGAAACGTTTTTAAAAGGTTTTGGAGTTATTGGTAATACATTTTAAAATATCTAACATATTCGTTTCACATACACTAATATTTAACATTTATAATTTCGTTAATCTGCAACGTGTAAAATCGCGATATTTTTAAGTTGTCTGTACGTAAAAAAAGACACATTTTTCAAATGGTGTTTGGACATTACAAACATCTTTCTAACGTATGCGTGTTTACTGGGAAGTAACTCAAGCCGCGGAGTCTTCTGATTTGTTAAATATAACGTTGTTGCATTATGTTGGCATATAAATATAACTTTATTGTTACTTTTTACTTTACTTTATATACAATTCATATAAATAAACCAAAATACTCGCAAAGCCAAGAGCGTCCACGGTTGATAAGTAAAAAATAAAAATAAAGTTGTATTGATAAATATTATTCACCATTGTAACCTTTATTATGAGCAAAAATTATTAATATTATTATTATTACTTTAGTTAGCTATACAAACATATTCACCAACGTAACTTCTAACCCAATTTATTTAAAATATACAAGCTATGGATATTAAACTTACGTACCTGTTTGCGTTTAGTCCTCTGATTTCAGCAGAAGAAAAAAGAACACTTTTTGAAAAAACTCTGCGATCATCATTGAATCAACTTTCGGTAAATTGTCCAATTGAGCTTTGTGATAACCTTGTTCAGTCATATTTAATGCACCACCACATCGAAGATGACAATTGATTGCTTAAATGAAAATTTTCGTATTTAATGAAAATGCGCGGACTGCGGCGGTCCAATATCCTGGCTACCACAATTTCATGATTAAATTCCTCTAGATTATTTATCACTGAGGGCATACGAAGCATCTTGTGTACTACATCGAAATTAATACTCATTAGTTATTAGTCATTACTGAAGAAAAATCAGGATGTATCCAATCACATAAGAAATAAAATGGATCAATTTACATCTAATACTTACCACTGGCGCAATGTAGTCTTATTAGTGTTTAGTAAGGCTTACAATTAGTCAAATTAAAAAAAAAACATATACATCTTTGTATTTCAGAGATAAAATATTGTAATGGTTATATAGAAAACTAATTGCATATAGCCGAAAACAATTTTACATTATTAAGGGTTAAAGAAAAAAACACAAAATAAAATGACACCTGGAAGATATAAAAAAAGATAAAAAATTAAAATTCTACCATCTCCTCCTCTATTTCTACTTTATTGGATTATGTAATAGGTCCTTTAAGCTCCGTCTCTATGACAGATGGATGAGTTTGCCACGGGGTTAATTTGAAACAGGGCTACAGATAAATGTAGTTAATATAATAAAACCTGCTCTCCCCCTTCGAATAATTTGGCACTTTGTCAAAGATGTAAGCCATAGAAGCGATAATAACTCGGTGCGAATGGTTCCCGTTAGTGGCTAGACTTCTGGCGACTCTGAAAGCATTTGCCACGTGCATTTATCATTATTAGCCGCAGCGGGGGGTGGATCGGTTTTATATCCACGATGAGATCATATTTTCTAGTTTGGAAAGACAGGAGGGCAGGGCCAACGTCTCAGTATTTTATTTGCTTGGAAAAAACAATGGGGGACAATGTTTCCATTAATGTTGTTATGTTAAAAATTGAATTGTGTTAGCCATTACTTTGTGATAACTAATCAATCATGATGATATAACAAAAAATACATTATACTTTGGTTTTTATCACTAATTTATTGTAACTTAACGTTACTGCAGTTTTGGCAAGTGCCATTTTCAAATGAATCAGAAGTGAATAAATAAACAAAACAATTACAGTATATTTGCACTAAAACCATTTATGACTATTAACTACGTTAAAGATGAAAAATTTTAAATTCCGATTTATGACTGCAAATTAGGTTGACAAATCAGGGTACTGTCAGTGATATTTTATTACAATATTGAAGGCTATTTATGAGGCTATTTACTATTCTGAACTGGGGAATTTTTTATAAAAATAGATAGAGCTGATGACTGATGGAGTAGAGTTGGCAAAAATGCGTCGCAGGACATAGGCGTACGCACCATAATAAGTGTAAGAAAAGAAATTAACTAGTAATAAAAGCAATAAACTGTTACAATTTATAACAATGTATGCACAACTAGCTTGGTTATCACGAACTGGAAAAGATGTGCAAAAACTTTGCAGCATCATGTATGTTTTTATGGTTGTCTCCGAAAGTAATGTTTGACGTGGTGAAAAAATATGCTTATATTTTAAGAACGACCGTTCGACATCTATTGATGTAATACAAGCATACTTAAAATAGTCTTTGAACTCACTTAACGGATCTGCAGATGTACCATCAGTACCATCACAAATTTGTCTTAATCTAGTAAAACCGGCGTCTTGCTTTACCACACGTGCGAACTTTTCTCCAATGGATTCATTTTTTTGCGTCACCTATAAAGTGTAGCAGTCGATTTACTTCGTCCACTATTTGCAGTGACTCCGCTAACGACAACACACTGTCTTGTAAGTTTTGTATGGAGTCATGTAATCTTTTATAGTTCTTGTGAATAGTTTTTAAAGCTGTTTCAACTGAAACATCTTCGAATTTTGTCTGGCTTTCCTTTGTAGCTGCAGCCTCGTCTGGATTGAATTGTAGTATCACAGCTTTTATTTGTTGTAAATATTCAGCATAATAAAAGCTGCCTCCAACCATGTTCCCCAACATATAAGATTCGGCTTTGGTAGTTCAGGAATACCGGGACACCTGCTATGAAATGCACGAAGACGTTTTAAGATTTAAGAAACACTTTTTTTGCACTTGCTAATAATGCATCTAGCTCTGGAAAACCTTGTCGAAGTTTCTGCCACAAGGTGTAAAGCATGCACTTTACACGTAACATGTACCAAGCTACAACTGTGTTCTTGACGAGAACGGCCTATCAAACGCATTGGCGCAGCGCCATCGGTCTCAAACTTCAACCCTTGACTTTTTGACAGGTCCAATTTTTCTAAGTCTCCAGCACCACCCGCGTAATTATTTGGCCAGTACACTCTGTTTAGTCTTTTGCTAGCTAGTAACAGTGGAAATGTCAGTTTAAGAGGGTTCAGTACACGTACTATAACATTTACGAAACGCCAGTATTTACAATCTGGCGTTTCGTCAACACATAACCACAACCGTGTATTCTTTAGTACACATTT
>JANEYF010001132.1:0-147667 GCA_029963845.1 Rhamnusium bicolor
TTTCTGTAGTTTATAGTTTTCAATTTACAAGAGCTTAAAATAAAAATATAGTACTACAAAAAAAAAGACCGAAAACAACATGGCTCCGAAGAAACCTGCTGATCTAAGTTCCAGCCTTTCAAATAACAAAATTTAATACTAAATTAACAGTGGGTGAGTTAAAGTAAATATAAGTTGTCTGTACGAGGAGGTATTATAGCTTATATGTAAAGGTCAAAATTTAGCAATTTAATAAATAACTTTTCAATTTCTGTTTAAACAGGGACGGTTTTAAATATTTTAAAAGTGGCGGCAACTTATTATACAAATGATAAATATTAAAAGAAAACGACTTACGATATGTAGAGGTTTTAAATAAGGGAGGGGATATTAAACCTTTAAATCTCAGATTCAAGGTATGTACATCTGACCTGAATTTTATTTTGTTGTACAGGTAAGGTGGGCATTTGTTTACTAAAATGAAATTAAAAAGAGTTAGTGAATGTAATTTGCGTCTTGTTGCCATATTTAACCAATTTGCATGTTTTAGTTTATATGAAATACGCTCATATTTCTTAATGCCATAAATAAATCTGAGGCAAGATTTTTGCACTCGCTCGATTCGATTTGTATCCACCATATCTAAGCAAGGACCGTAAAGTGCATCACAATAATTAAAGTGACTTAACACAAGTGCATCTGTTAATTTTATTTTAAGAGATTGACTTAGTAAATGGCGGTGAGGATATAAGATTTTCAAATTAGAGTATGCTTTTTGCAAACATTTCGTAACGTGCTTTTTAAATTTGAGCTCAGTATCTAATTCGACTCCCAAATTTTTTGCGACTGTAGATGTTGGTAATATGTTATCATTTACTGAAATATTAATATTTTCTTTAATAAAAGAACGCGATTTGCCAAAGACTAACACAGAGGATTTTGTTGGATTAATTTTTAGATCGTGACTTTCAGACATTGTTACTAATTTTTTTAATTCATGGTTCATAACCAAACTAGCACCATTAAAATTACTTGGAACAAATGAATAATATAACTGGGTATCATCTGCATATAAATGTACTTTACAGTGATTCAAAGCAGTAGTTAAATTACATGTGTATATACAAAACAATAACGGGCCTAGAATTGATCCTTGTGGGACGCCTCGTGAAATATTACCCATGTCCGATACACCGTGATTAGTTTCAACAAATTGCTGCCTATCTTTTAAATAGTTTTTAATGAATTTAATTGCACCAGATGAGAATCCTACAAAATGTAATATTGACAATAAAATTTCATGACAAATCATGTCAAACGCCTTGGAATAATCCAAGAGTACCATGACTGTAGCTTTCCCTTCATCAATTTCACCAAATATGTCATCTACGATATTAATTAGTGCAGTTGTACAACTGTGGCCAGTTCGAAATCCTGATTGATAAATAGGTAAAATATTATATTTGTCTAAGTGACCGCGGATTTGAAAATTTGCTATCTTTTCGACAACCTTAGATAGGACAGGAAGGACACTTATGGGCGCAGGTCACTGAATGAATTTGCATCCCGCTTCTTTGGCAGTGGGACTACACGTGCAATTTTCCAAACATCGGGAAAGACGTTGTCTCTAAGACAAGTATTGACAATATCAGTTAAATATGGCAGTATAAATGGACAACACAATAAAAGCATGTCAACACTTATCAGATCAGAACCAACAGCTTTCGATTTTATTTCGAGTAAATATTTATATACTACATTTTTTGGAACCAAATCAAATTTAAACAACGAATCGAAGTTGCTTTTTAAATTAGTATTATAAAATTGTAATAAGTTATTGTCAGGTGTAGTATTAACGTTTAGGTGTTCTAAAAAGTAATTATTAATTTCATTAGGCTTATTGAGTTCGCACGGTATATGATTAATTTTGTGTTTGTTATAAATATTCAAATCATTCAATTTTGTCCACAATGTTTTACCTGAATGTGTATTTACACAATATTCTAAGTATCTCTTTTTTTCAGCTCGAATTACGATATTTGTTTGGTTTCTCAAATTCTTATAATATGTCCAGTGCTGTGCACTTTCAGTTTTTTTATACCTGCTCAAAGCTTTTTCACGCAAAGATATCATTAATTTAACATTATCTGTGAGCCAAGGAGGATTATTTTTTTTTATTTTAATACTTTTGATGGGTGCAATGGTGTCAAATAAAATTATAAACAATTGATTAAAATAACTAATTTTGTTATTTATATCCTGTATGTCAAATATTTCATGAAATGGTGTTAAAATTAGAAGATCATTTAACAAGTTATTATCAATACGTTTAAGATTTCTTAACTTAAACTCTGGTAATTCTTCTTGGACAACTTGATTTTTAAAAGAACAAAAAGTTAGAGAATGATCTGACATATTAGGCACATCTTTAGTACCAGATATTTCAAAGTCCATCTCATTACCAATTAATATGACATCTATTAAAGTCGCAGAATTACCAGAAATACGTGTAGGCGAATTTATTATTTGTTTGAGATTAAAAGTATCCATGCATTCGTTAAAAAGTAAAGTTTTGCGATTTTCACAGTCTAACAAGTCAATATTTATGTCCCCTCCACACACTATCTTATTACTCATTGGGATTAAGCTAGATATGGTATCCTCACATGTATTTAAAAAGTTAAGAAAATTAGTATTTGGTGGTCTATACAATGCACCCAAAATATATATGTTTTTATTGAAAGTTATTGTTAACCAAAGTTGCTCTAGTACTTCACATGAATTGTCGTTTAAAACCTCATACCTTAAATTTGATTTCAAGTAAATTCCAACTCCGCCACCCCTTGAACCTCTATCATTACGTATAAAATTGTAACCATTTATTTCTACAGCAACATCAAGTACATTATTAGACAGCCATGTTTCTGTTAATCCAATAATATCATATTTTTCCCTTAATAAATATTCCTTAAAAATCTGAAAAATGTAGGGTTAGTGACCTAACATTTAAAAAAGCTATATATAAATCCCTCATATTACAACAATATGTTCTATAATAATACAATAATAATAAACTTAATTTAATAAAAAATAATAATAATTTTAATAATAATAATATGTATATAAAATATATATATATTATTTACAGAAACAACGAAATCATATTGCCAGTTTATTACTTCATCAAGAATAATTTATTTAAATCTTCCTCAGACTTCATAAAGTATTTCTTTCCATTTTGTTCCACACAAATATTCCCTTCTTTGGACCACACTTGTTCTTTGCCGAATTTACTCTTAGCTAATTGTAAAAGTTCATACCTGGGCTTTATAAGTTCTTCCGTTATTGCGATTTTGGTCCCTTTTAATTTCTTTTTATTATAAAATACATTATTTCGATCTGCCCTAGTAGTAAATTTAGCAAGAATAGGTCTGATTTTTTTATTTTCTTTATCTAAAGTTCCGATTCTGTGAGAATTTTCAAGCTGACAGGATTTTATTCCTAGTTTTTCATTAAACATTTTTAATAATATTTCATCCAACTTTTCTTGTCTCGTTTCTGGTATGCCAAAGATACGCCAATTGTTGTAGTTTAGTTTGCTGTTCTAGGTAATTTAATTTTGCTTCAATAAACGGATTTGCTGACTCACCCTGTATGTTGGTGTTACTTATTTTTTTCTCTAATTCATTTAATTTACTTACTAGTGTTTCATTTTGATTTTTAAGAGATGCATTTTCATCCTCTATATTACTTATTTTTGTTTCTAGCATATTTACCTTTTTATCTATTTTTTCCAGTGCATCAGACATACTTTTTTTAACAACAGTTGCAAGCATATTAATAAAGGTTTCCATAAAGTCCTTATCAGTTAAACATTCTTTAACAACTTCTTTTGATATGTTTTTTACATCTATTTCTTGCGCCTTTGTTAGAACCATATTTATAGTATTCTGATATTATGAATTATTTTGAATTTATTATTATTAAATTTCACTTTTTAATAAGCTCAGTAGGGTTTAATTATAAACACAAAAAAGTTTAAACTGGGACACACTAAATCTGTATATAATTTTTCGGCGATAGATTTAATCGGAAAATAACTAAAATTTGAAACTATACCGGAACGATATCTTTTTTAACAATTATTTTCCGGCTATTTGCCGAAACACTGAAACTTGGATTACAAAAATGATAATATGTTCAGTGTGACTGACTCAATAATGTTATCTTTAATTCCAACTATTCTGTTCAGTAAAACCAAAAATAAATAAAACAAAAAGTACTCACCGGTTGAACAATCACTTCTAAACTGTAAAACATCCACCGAACGTATTTCTGCTTTTAGCGTTTTCAAGATGGCTCATTGAAAGAATCCAAAGTAATTATGAAACCATTAATGTCTATTACATTAGGGTTTCATAGTTACTTTAGATTTTTTCAATGAGCCATCTTGAAAATGCTAAAAGCAAAAACACGTGTCGATGGATGTTTTACAGTTTTAAAGTGATTGTTCAACCGGTGAGTACCTTTGTTTATTTATTTTTGGTTTTACTGAACAGAATAGTTGGAATTAAAAATAACATTATTGAGTCAGTCACATTGAACATAATGTGCATATTATTTTTTTTGTAATCCAAATTTCAGCGTCTTGGCAAATAGCCGGGAAATTAATTGTTTAAAAAGATATATGTTATACTTATCTGTGATAAGTAATGCTGGCCGAGGTCACCTGGCCGACAGAGCCGTCATATGACTCATATGTTTACATCATATCATAATACTTGAATAAGTACAATAAATGGAAATAAATTTTAACAATAATGTTACATTTTATAAAAATTTGTATAAAACTCACCCTTTTAAGCAGATTTATGAAGTAGTTTGGTTGTCGTCATCACAAAGTGGGGAAGATCTATAGTATAATAGCATCAGGTATGTTTCTACAGCTGTCTCCGTCAGCGATGTTCGCTTTGGTGAAAAAATATGTTTGTATTTTGAAAATGACCGTTCGACATCTACAGATGTAATACAGGCATAAGTAAAACAATCTGTGAACTCACTTAACGAAGTTGTAGATGCACCATCACAAATTTGTCTTAATTTGCTAAAATCAGGATGTTTCTGTAATACACACTCGAATTTTTCACTAACGCGATTATTTTTTGCGTCATTTATAGCCTGTAGCTGTGTATTTACGTCGTCCACTATTTGCAGCGATTCCACTAACGACAACGAACTATTTTGCAATATGTGTAGCGGAATATTACGGGCTATTAACATTAACAATAAATCAAACATAAACCGAGTTATCAAAGGCATGCAATTTTTTTATTTTGATGTTGCACGGTATTGATATGACGACGACAATCTGTTTTGTGCCAGCACATTAAGTCTTGATTGCAAACTTTACAAATTATTTTGCATCCGTCATAGAATAAATCCGGAAATTCACCGATAAATTTATTCACTGTGTCCGCGTACGGTCGTTTTTTACCCTTTGGCGCGTTTGACATTATGTATAATTTATAGGTACAACCTCACGCATTAACCTTTCAAAAAGGACTGCTGCGTAAATCACTTCTAAATCCGCACGTGTGACGCCAGCGTAAGACCGTGGCTTTACTCCAACCACCTCGGCCAGCTTTAGTGATAAGTTTTGTAAAAGTTAGAAAATAATAATTAGCAAACAAATTTTCAGCATTACTATTTTTCATTTCACTCTATATTTAGTAATTAAGTGCTCTAGATATAATATTCCTGAATTGTACTGTGATGTCATTGCAAACTAATCGTAAAAGACTACATTACATATACGAAAATTGGTACTTACGAAATATAATCATTAATATACTTCTGGAATATATTTGTGGTCAATTTGGTTAGGTAATTTTTATCACTCCCCATATTGAAGATGCTAAGGTCATTTGATAATTGATTTGTCCTAAAATTAATAATATTAGTAGACATTTCATGGTTTCTTTATAATAAATGGATATCAAATTTGGTACCAATCTCTTCTTAAAAATAATAATTAGGATATACAGGATGAATTCTGGTATGTTTTATTAGGACAGGCACTATTTTTGATCTATTTTAAAATATCAATTAGTTTTAGATCAAATTTACTATATTGTCACTTAATAGCTTTTACACCTGAATGCCTCAATTGATACCGGAAATGGTTTTGCGTAAAACATACAATAATTAATACTTACTTTGAATATAGCTCAAATAATGTTTGTAAGTAACTATAACTTCCCAATTTAGAAGAAAGCTGCTGATCAATATACTCTGCAATTTTCAGTTGATAAAGGTTTAATACAAATTTAGCCATGACTTGCTCTGGATTACTAAAAACTTTCATTATTATTATCTCATAGTTGTACTTGCACAAAGGCAAGAGATGGCCAAAAACATCTTTACTCAAGAGACACCCCTATAAATACAAGAAAAATGGTAATAAAAATATGTTTGAACTATTTCGTTGTTGAAGAATTTTTTTATTTTTGTTTTATACTTATCATTATCTAATAATATTTTATTAAATAAAACACATTTATTCCACAAAGAGCATAATAAAAAAATTAATCAGCATGGAACAGAATAAGAATACAGAATTTTTGTAAAAAAAAATTTACAAATAATAATAAATACTAAAAAAAAAACACCTAAATAAGGTATAAAGTGATTTAATTGAAGATTAAATGAAGTTACCACACACACTTCTTGTCGATTTATACATTTGTATCACATTGAGGCTTAGTTTTACAATCGTTAGTTAACTATAAGTTGGAGGTTAACTAGCACTACATTTTCATAAAAATCCATGATATTCTAATACAAACCACTTCAACTACATGTTAACTTATGCATAAAATATTTGTTGCTATAATCCACAATTGAAAAACCGAGCCTAAGAAGAAGTGATAAGCTTTAATTGAGATTGTCCGCTAGTACAAGATTTTTACCAAATAAATAGAAATCCTTCTTGCGGCCGCAGCATATGTCATTCGCGGTTACTGGTTTTTGCCTTCTTCAGTGCGAAGTAGAGACGTGGACTTATGATTCTGAAATCCATTTTGTTGTCTTGGCGTATGCCTACTTCACACTGAAGAAAGCAAAAACCAGAAACCGGTCTGCGAATGGCATACACTACGGGCCTTAAGAAAGATTTCCATTTATTTGGCAAAAATCTTTCACTAGCGGGCAATCACAATTAATGCTTTATCACCTCTCTTTGAGTGACACACATTTATAAATCATCAAGAAGTGTGTGTGGCAATCTTCAGTTAAATAAAGTGTGAGGATTATGACTTTATACCTTATTTAAGTATTTTTTTTAGTATTTGTCACTATTTGTAAATTAATGTTAGTCTCTGTGTTGGAATACATTGGTATTTTAATTTTTATTATATTTTTATTAGTAAAAAAAATAAATAAAATTGTGAGGCAACATTATCTGAAGAACAGAATAGAATAGAAATTGGAATATTATTTATAAATGGTATTTATTTCACTTCACAAGGTTGGCAATAATCTCGAGACAATAATGATATTATTTAAAGAATGTATTATGCAATTAATTACTCTTTTTAATTTTGATCGAATTTCACTCGGAATATCTTCAAAATCTGCAAATGTATTAATATGAATATAGGCCTACTGTGACCAATATCACCTCAATCTAGCTTTTTGAATATCTGAGATGGAAATATACAAAAATAAAAAAATTACCAAAATCTGTTGGAATACAACTTACCGCTTGACTCTGATCAATATAAGCATCTATACATTGTGAATAACCTTTAAAATGTGACAGCACTGTAGCTATTTCTTTCATCCTTTTAAGGTCTTCATTACTTATTGCCCCTGCAAATTCTTCTATCAGTGATTTTTCTATATCACAATATTTCCTTTCAATTTTACGTTTTACGCTTTCAAATCTAAAAATAAGAACAAAATTATTATACGAAATATCAAATACAGTTAAATTTATTAAAAACTTACTTTGGTGATGGCAAGTCTTGGGATATTAAATATAATTTTTGGATAATGTCGGCTGCCTCATCAATCTGAAATTATCATTATCTTTTTTAAGGTTTATAAATATTGTACAGAGGATCTAATTAGTTTTTTATCCTAAGCTTCATTTCTGATTTTTAGGAAAACCTTCAAAAGGAACATATATGGTCGAGGAATCATTTAAGAACATATATATTGTTTTCGATCACTCAAAACTGTAAAGGGACTTGTTCTGTGAGAAATAAACTATGAGTAATAGGGGTGTAGTAAGTTAATGATATATGACCATACTAAATGCAATGGTTCTTTTAAATATGTCCAATCACATTTACTTATTCCTCATTTATATGATATTGTCCGACAGTACACTTAACAAGTTCGACTAATCAGACTGTTGACTTAACGCAGCAGTTTCGCAATGGGTTATGCCAACGATATAAGAAAACAAATAAACCTTGATAAGAAATATCATCATGGTTAGTGATGCAAGCTAAGGAACTTTGCTAATCCCAAAAAAAAGAGAAAAATGAACAATTTGAGAATTCTCATACTATTTTTAATATAAATGGTCCTGTTCAAGAAAAATATGATGCCTTTCTTAAAGTAGAACCTACATCCATTGTCATAATACATTTTCAAGTCCAACTTTTTGAGATTTTTTATTTTTCTCTAGTCATGCTCGTTTATTCTCGTTTTTTCCCTGGGAATGTTCTCCAAAAATTCTCGAGAACTTTACATCACTAATCATGGTATAGACATTTATAATGATATGGTTTCTGTTTTAGTGCAACCTGTATTATTAATGGTAAACCTCACCACACATAAATCGACGAAAAATCTTTATTTGGATTTAAAGATAACAGTGCAACACCTCTAATGAACGAAAAATTGTTTTTTTTCATGAGGTACAACAGTAATTCAACAACTGTCACGGTTAAGCAATGCCTAAACATGACATAATGGTGGATTTTAAAGTTGCTAATTAATGAACTATCAAATTAGACTGCAAATTTTGATTTTCAGTTTTACAGCAAGTTTATCCACAAAGTTTTAACTCACTCTGTATGGATCAGTAAATATGGATGATGATAAAGGTCCAGTTGACAAAAATTCACTTAAATGTATCATTAGACGCTGAGCATCTACAACTCTTGCTCTCGGTCCATTAACGCTATCTAGTTGATCTCCTAAGTGCAACACTTTTGTGGCAACATGATTTATTTTCCCATCTAGTTCTTGAAAAGTATCAATAGCTTGCTAAAAGAAAGAAAATTATGGAAATAGAGGAGATTGTATTTTTTCACCTTATTTTGTTCCAGTAGATTATATATTTCTTGAAAAAACATTGCCTCATCTTCACGTACTGCTGTCTCTAACTTTTCACATTTTTTCTGTTGGCGTTCTTGCAGAAGAGTTAAATCTCTGAAAATGTCCCGTAAATGTAAAAAAAATACATAAGCAAAAAGTTGACATACTTTATAGCTTGTACAAATGATTCATGTAATAATGTTGGATTAAAATCATCCTCATCCCCATCATTTTTTGTTTCTGCAATAGTTCTCCAGGCTAAACGTTCTACAAATTCCTCAGCATCAAATGGCTCCTACAATGTATTGTATAAAATTAAAAGGATATACCAAGTATAGTTTAAACACCTGTTCTAATTCCTTCATATATTGTTGCATCATTTTCACTAAAACAGTAAAAAAAAAATATATTTTATATAAATTTGGATGGGGCGTAATCCAAATTTGAGGTTTTGTTATTGTTTTAGTGGTTCTTGTCACCGCTGAGCTGTCCAAAATTAGATGGTGCCAACATAAACTTTCTTAAATACCAAAATTAAGAAAATTAAAATCTGTAAACGAAAAAGAACAAAGAAAGACTTTACTAAAAACTGCTTCTTCAGTTCAGAGTGCTTCACCATTTGACCTTTAAAAGCCTGAATGTTGAGTTTATTCATTTAAATCTACCGCATTCATTTTTTCATCATCTAATATGTTTTTTTTTCCAAATTTTGTTATATCTTTTATGCATTTAATTTTACCTGCTTATATGGTTTGGATAAGCGAAACATTGATTCTAAAAATAGGGTTTTATTTATTTATTACGCAAACTTTTCTAATGAATGAATGATACGTGCATTATCCACGTACATACATATACATACCTATGTAGGTAGAAACCTTTTTTCTGTTCTGTGGTAGAAACTATTTGATTGCATTAACATATTACTAATTAATTAGTAATAATTAGATATACATATAAACACTGATTGTGTGTATTGGTCGAATATTTTTATCATCGTTGTAGGTTTATTCACAAACAACAAACGAACATTGGTATCTATTATGAAATTAGTCTACCTATACATTTTCTTTTAAACGTAAATAACAATAAACCAATGATTTGTATTTCCCATTGCACCTAAATAACTAGTATAAAAACAATATACCTATTATGAAGTGATAAAAATAGTACATGAAAGTAGGTACATATATGTATGTGTGGGGAGGATAGGTAAATAAAAATAAAAATAGTAACCAACATATACATATTTTTTTACTATATAGGTGTGTATTTTGAATTGGTACGTTATTATTTTTGAGAAAAAGAAGTATATTGGTTGGCAGATATGTACCTATTTTCCTCAAGCAAGAAAAATGTGCAACACGCAACACCCTCGCTTAACTTTCTGCCAATTAAATTTTTCTCCTAAAAACCTATCCAGAGAATAAGAAACTAATTTTTAGTAAAAGCAATCGCTTTCCTAATTAATTAGTAATTAATAATTTCCCTTATTAAGTAAATATGGGTTGGGCTGTATATTAATTTACCCTTACCACACCTAGATCAAAGCAGGGGGGTTTGATTGCAGCGCCTCTGGTGAAAAACAATATAACCGAATAGAAAATGGCGATTTTGCTTCAGTCGTGTACATTTCAACTTGGGCTGTTGAGCAGAGTGTTTCCTGATAAGACCCCATAGTGTGTATCTCATAAGAAAATTTGAGAAAAGCTATACAATATATGTAAAAATGAGTGATTTGTGTTCAAAATTGGAGCAATCGGAACCGAGTTTAAAATTGGGTGATACGCTTCCAAAAGATGACGTCGTTCAACAGAGCGATGCGCACGCATCCTTAGGAACCGAACATCGACCGAAACTAGCCGAAGGTGAGATTCCTCCAAAGAAGAGGAAAACTAGACGCGGGAAATCCAAACGTAGACAACCATATATAAAAAACAGCAGAAAATCCATCAAATCCAATAAATTAATAAAACCTGAGGCTCCACATAATAGTAATCAGTTTTTGCTTGAGGATCATGGTCTTATTGAAGAACTAGATGAAAACCTAAAATCAATTGATCAAGTTTCAACGTCGACACTCACTAGAACTAGAGATTCAAGTTTCAGTGTGGATTCAGATGGAGAATTTTACTCTTCACCAGATGATGAGGAGCAGTTCTTAATTAAAGACTTCGATGACCAATATGAGAGCCTTCATGCGGAGAGATTGCAAGCCATGTCCAAATCTCAATTAATAGAAGAATATATTATGCTCGAAAATAAATTAGAACAGTTAACTAAACGTCTTCAGAAAAATGATGACAAGGAAGATGATGAATCTGAAATTAATAGACCAGAGTTAAAGAGAGAAGTGGAGAGGCTGACAATTGAAAATGAACGTTTGCGTAGAGAAAACGATATATTACGCAGTAAAGTAAACGTTTCAGATTCTGAGGATTCAGAGACAGATTCGAGTGACTCGTGCAGTAGCTCATCAAGTAGTAGTAGCACCAGCTGTTCTAGTAGAAGTCCAGTTTCCGCAGTAGATTTTACTCAAACCAATGGGCAGACCTCACCAACCAGTGTAGATCCTGTTTAGTGATACTCTGAATATAAAGACGCTCGATTTGCTATTTATGAACAAAAATTTTACCGGTGTTATAATTAATTCATTCCTTTAATTTTTTTAAGTGGTTGGCTAACTTTAAAAAATAAATTCAAATTTAAACAATGTTTTAAAACTTTTTGACTTTTTTTTTTTTACTAGTTTCTATCTAGTACAGTTCATAATTTGGTTAACGTGCATATTTTACTTTTTTAGCTTTGGTAATTTACTCATCGGAAGTTAGCCTCCCAACTTTTACATTTTATTCCATTTTTAATGATTTTGTTGTGTGAAATTTAGGAATGTCAATATGCCCAATAACTCTTTCCGCATCACATTGATGTAAAATAATATATAATATTGAATTGGAATTAGGCAACGTATTAATGGGAGGGAGTAAATAAATTGATATTCCTGGTAAAATAATATCTTGTAATTATAGACTGCGCTGTTTATGTATAAGTACAATTATTATTATTTTTTAATGTTAAATTTAAAAACATGTAGGTATGACCGATTTTATTTTGTTTTTTAAATTTTGTTTACGTATACATGCATGTTTTTATATAAATATTTTGTAGATATATTAAAGTTTATTGTAGTTATAATTTATTATTGTAATAAAGTTTGAATAAGACATTTCTTGATATTATTTGAATTCACTTGATGAACAATAGCTAATTATGTAACAAGTCCATAATGTTATTATGGAGGAGTTGCATACAAAGCTTTATGTTCAACTGCTAAAATTGGCTCATAATCGAAAAAATCTAAAATATTGTTTCTTTCTTTTACCAAGTTGTTTAAAATACTTTGCCATAAAGTGGTCATTCTACTTAAACTATCATTTACTAGTACTATAAAGAACTATAAAAACTTTATAACGAAATAATTTAAGTTTAGAAACTATTTTTTTTACTTATTCATAAATATATAAAAATTAGGTAAAATAAAAATATATTTTTTAAATTAAAATTATAAATTTTAAATGGGAAATACCCATTAGACTAAAAGTTCCAATAATAGTTTGATGGAAATTTTGATATGAAAAAACATAAATTAAATTAATCCTTAGTAAATTTTTTTTTAATATTGTATATCGTAAGGTTATATAGTTAATTTATTAAAATTCTGATATTACTAATTGGTGAACAGGTTTGTACCCAATTTAATTAATTACTCTCTTGTAATGGTCATTCTACTTCAACTATCAATGACATATAAAAATATGAAATCATTTAAATTGTCTTTTTTTTTTCTCCCCCACTTTACATAATCACCCCGTATACAAATTTATTGTATCAGTGAAAATACAGATTCCACATTCACATTGCAACACCTATCAAATCGAAAATATCAAATATGAGGTTCCGCATTTTAAAGGTATATTCAAGCCATTTACATGGATATAAAAATGTTGATTTTTGGATGACTAATGAATGAGTAATCAATGTTAGGTGGTTAAGATGAAATGTATTATATACTAAGTAGTACATGTTCCATCGAGTTTCATACGTTTATTATTCATGTACACGTTTATACTTACTAATTTTATTTAGAATAAACATTATTATTATTAGAATACATATAGGGTATCCCCGACAGTAAATTGGTATGGTCATTCACATTCAACATAAGGAACCACAAATACATACCACTGGACACTTTTGGCAATTTTTTGGTTGGAGGTTTTCATGGGAGGTTTTTATTGTTTTTGATTTGTACAAAAACTCAAGTTCATAAAATTGAAAAGAAACGATACTTTGGTTTAATTTTTTTAATGTTTACAACCAAAGATTATACACACTTATTTTTGTTTCAACATTTACCTTGATTAAACAATAATGAATCTACTTAATAATACATTTCATTTTACCCTTGTAACTTCCACATTAGTAATTTGAATTTCAACATATAACATAAAGGGCTTGGAAATGCCTTCAAAATGTGGGACTCTTATCTGAAATTTTCGATTTGATAGGTGTCGTGACGCCGTTACTACGACGATGCACTTTTCACAAAAAAAAGTACAATATTTTATGTGATTTTATCCTGTCTTTATCACATAAGGATATGTCACTTCATTCTGGAGATGCTAAACTTTTTTTAATGTATTTTGAGGCCACAGCAAGTCATATCCAAAACAGGCCAAGTATAGTATTAAAATGTGCTTCGTCTGTACTGTCAAGTTTTTAACTGAGAAATAGGGGAAAACGTAGCTTTTTACCAAATAAATTTTTTTTGTATAGAATTCAATCCATGCATACCTACATATCAAAAATCAATTGCTTATTCAAGTTATTCTATACATTACTTTTTTGCATCTACATCAGGAGCGGTGCATGGTCAAGAAAAGTGGGGTGGCCCAATATTTTAAATGAAATATGTATTTTGTAAGTATGTGTATGCTTTATTAACCTCCAAATAAAGATATGTTTTCATACATTTTGAGATTTAAGAAAGCTATTAAAACATTTTAAATTTTACAGATTTCATACGATCCACAAGTTCAACAACTATACCAAAACTACCAGTGGCGGCTAGTGAAATTTAGGCTGTCATATCTTTATATTGGAGCATGGGACCCAAGCAATACTTTAAGGCATAACTATCAAGACCAAATGAAGAAGTTTTACAGAAAAAAATTGCGATTAAAATTTGCGAAAAAAAGTAGAAAAAATTGTGTGCCTCACCAGGTTATTTTTTAAAGGATTTGTAAAATCTTTGCGAAAAATTTTTTTTTTCAGGATTAGGTGGAAAATATAACGACAGATTTCAAAGTTCATAAAAAAATATTGCGTTTCTATAAAGTTACACCCTTTTGAAATTTTATTTTAGATTCACTTTTCACTGTCCAAATTTCAAAAAGATGCAAATTTGTAAAAAACAATATTTTTTTATGAAATTTGAAATCTGTGGTTATATTTTCACCTGAATATGAAAAAAAATGTTTTACAAATATTTTACGAATCATTTAAAAAATAACCTGGTGAGGCACACAATTTTTTCCACTTTTTTTTTGCAAATTTCAATCGCAATTTTTTTTCTGCAAAACTTCTTTATTTAGTCCTGATAGTTATGCCTTAAAGTTCTTAGGTCTCATGCTCCAATACTAAGATATTACACCTAAATTTCATCAGCCGCCACTGAAAGCTAATAACAAAACAAATTACTAGAGATCATGTGACTAATTTGGCAAGGACCTATGTCAACGTTATATTTAACTTTAGATGAAATGCAAAATTTTATCTATTTTCCTTCTATTTTGAAAGAGAATTAAGGCTCTCGCGACATTAAAAAAACATATTCAAATTCCTCAATTTCCCTCTAATTTTCTTGATTTATCCCACCAACTCGCACATTTTCCATTATAGTGGAATCGGAATCTTGTAAAAAAAAAATACCTTTTCAAATATGCAATATTTAATAACTATGGCAAAAATATTTAATGGTATTAAATGTGGTTTATTGTTACATGTTTACCTATAAAAATTTATCAATAAAATCAAACATTAAATTTAAAAACTGAAAACAAATTAAAACTAATAAAAATTCAAATAAAAACAAACATTATAAATTCTTTTGTAAATTTTTAACTTTTTTTCCCTTTAACCTTCACCTTACAGAGAGGTGCACTAGGATTGGTACCTTTATAAAACTCCTTCAGCAAGTTCATGGCTTCTTCAGCCCTGTAACCTCCCTTCACCACAGTCACTGGTTTCAAAACTTGACTCACATCAAAAACAGTTTGACCACCAAACCGGTCATTTTTGCACCCAAATATCACACTTTTAACTCGTAAATCATATAGTGCTGCTGCACACATTATACAAGGTTCAACGGTTACATAAACACACAAATCTGAAAAAACGGAATGTAAATTTAAATTGTTCATCTTGCAGTAGTTATTCACTTGATCAATACAGTTCATCTCTGCATGACGAGTCGCATTGCGAGTTTCATTAACTGTATTACGTCCTAGAGCTATTATTTCACCTTTGTAGACAAATATACAACCCACAGGTACCTCTTGTACAGCCAGAGCCTCGTTGGCATAAAAAAACGCCTTTTCCATAAAGCTACGCTCAGTTTCAGTCAAAGTAATACTGGCTTTATCGAGTAACTGGATTGTGGCATCATTTGGTGTAGTATATTCAGAAGTACTCGCCATTCTCGTAATTACTTTGTAAAATATTGTAGGAGGTTACTGTCTTGAAGGAAGGTTTCAGCTTTTGCTGGCCAATTTTGATTATTTTTCGCTCTTGGACTTGGATGTGGCATACGGATGATTTTAACTTTTACATTATGATTCTTTACTAAATCTTTTGTTTTCCTCTCCATATATTCACCAATGGCAATGACAATTTCAGGCTTTAGTAACTGTATTAAGCTTAAGTACCATGATTCACAAACTGATTCCAAAGCTTTACGATCCTAAAAAAAGGAAAGATACAGTTCATTTAAAACTAATTTGCAACATAAAAAACGTGGGCTTCTTTGATCCCTTTACCATCGTAAAAGAATCCGACGATTATTATGTTGCAAATAAATATATACAGTTTATAACTTTACATATTTATTATACATTACTATGGTAGAGGACTCACGAGTGATGTATGCCCCATTTTTTACTTTCTTATACCTAATATAAGGAAGTAAGTATACCATAGTAATCGTGATTTTTTTCGACCTCGAGATTTTGATTGATGTATACGTTTTGAATCCTCCTGAATCCATTCTGACTATTTTCCGAATGATGACTGTCGGTGCGTGTGTGTGTGTGGATGTATTTATCCGCGATAACTCAAAAAATACTAATGGGAGATTTCCCAAATATGGTAGTTAAGGTTTTCAACATTTTTGGTGACGCATTAAATTTGGTGAATGTGGTACCAACAGATGAGACATAATGAATGAAAGAAGAAGAAAGGTACAGGGTTATTCATTATAAATTACCCACCCCTTATCATCGTTATTATTGTTTATACAAAAAAAGTTTTAAATAAAAGTTGTGTGGTTATGACTGAATTTTGTTAAAATGTATCAAAAGTACAGTAGCGTGCAGATTTCAGGGGATGCTCTGTATATTATTAAATTTTTGGAATGATCCTTTGTTCCTGATTTCAAAAATATACCATATGTTACTCCTACCACATACCGTTTTTGAGTAATTAAACGTCGAATATCTTAGTTAACCCATTATATACCAAGCATCGAAAAATTCGAAAAACGAACATTTTTGTTTGTAAATATTTATTTTGTTACTCTTAAGAATACATTCCTTGTCAAAAAAAATTAAAAAAATTAACGTATATAAAAAAAATACTGATGCGTAAACGAACCACTGGGAGGATACATGAAATATTTTTTGAGGCACATAAGATATAACTAATGATTTTAACGAAAATATATCATAGAAAGTTTCAATCTTACATAAAATAACTAAGCATAAATTATTTTCTACATAGAACTTTACTTAATAAAAAAACATAATAATATTTCATGGTGCGTGAACGCACCACTGGTAACACCCGGTTTCATTTTTGCTGATACTGTACAAAGCATGAAGTATGTAAATGTACATTACATTTATTACAAATGTAAATTGTGTGGCTATGGCAAATTCTACACCTCCTTCGTGCTTTATTGGCATGAGAAATCATGAGGTGACCTGTATTATCTAACGCAGTTCATCTATAGCAGGAGCAAGATTCCTTTCAATTATTGTTTTATCAGTTTTTAAAAGTCGCAAGGCTATGTAAGATTTAAAATCTACTTGGGAAATTTTTTTTCATTGACATTATAAATTTTCCATGCGTTGACGACTAAGCTATCCAATGAATTACAAAATAAAGGCCACCACCATTTTTCCCAAATACTTGGCATCTATAATTAGCAATTCCGTTGTAGTGTAAATCTACCCCACCCATATATTTATTGTATTGGGCAATTACATAAAGTTGGGGTATCTGTACATCTCTTCATTCTTTTCTATTATAGCGTTTAACATTTTGAACAGGAGCTACACTATAAACATTACTTGCCACCGTTACAACCGAATTATCGTGCCAAAAGACAATAGAAACTTTTGATTCAGAATCATATGCTGAAATATGGGACTCGTGGTCTTTTTACCAAATGATTTACAATTTTCGATTGGACACTTATTTGTCCTATTTTCGCGGATAGTACCGGTGGCAAAATAACGATTATTTTTTAAATGTACGAAGAGTTTGAATGACAAAAAAAAGTTGTCGAAAAAAATTTGGTGATTCACTGGCTTATCCACAACAGAAAGTAGACTCATGACAACGTCACCGCTAAGACCAAGGCTAGAATGAGTTGTATCTATAAAATATAAAAATACGTAAATACGAGTAATACGAAATTCATCATTATTCTCCAAATCCGTAACGATCTCCTCCAGAGCCGGTTCTAATTTCCTTCGAGTCAAATACCTCGAAAACGGCATATTTTACTGATTTCAATTAAATATCACGTGTACTGCACAAAAAACAAACAAATACTAAACAACACACTAATCGGCGACTGTTTACACTACATAGGCTGACTTGTCGAGAATGGCAATAGCTTGGTTTTATTTCATAGATAAAACCAGTGGTCCGTTCACGCACCAGTAATTATTTAATAAAAAATAAATCATAATCTATATTATATTTTAAATGTATCTTTTCTACCATGTAATCTACATATTATAGACATACCAAAAATGACAATATTTTCCAAAAATAAAATATTTTACTGTTTTAGAATCACCTCAACCTTTGACACAAAATTATGCAGCGTTTTTCTTGATTTTTGAGGTGTCATAAAATTTTGTTTTAAAATAAAAATCAACAGTGTAAAACGGTACTAAGTTCTCTAATACTGATAATAATAAAATTTATAAATGGATATGCAAAAATATTTACTGAATTTAACAAAAAAAAAATCATAAAATATGTGGTGCGATAACGCACCATTGGGAGAAAATGGGTTAAACTAGTTACTGTAAATATAGAAAAGTTAACATTATTAAAGTGAGCTATGAAAATGACAACTATTATGTTTGATGTGACATTTTTGTCAATGAAATAATCAAAATGGTTTACAGTGAGAAAGAAAAAGACCAAATATTTACTTGTTATATACAAAATAACAAAAATAAACGTGCAGTAAAAAGAGCATATAGGGTGTTGTATCCAAATTGTCCAACACCATCAGAAAATACGTTCAAAAATATTTACCGAAAGGTGGATAATACCTCCAGTTTTAGTAGAAAAAAGCGTGTAGTTCAAGCAAACCGGGAAGAACAGCTAGATATACTGCTTCATTTCGAAGGCAAGCTCATCTATATTTATTCGCGAATAGACTTTTTTGAAACATTGTATTATTTTTTAGAAAATTCTGAATGTAGTATAAATAATGCAGTCGATCGATTAGGTAAAAATTATTCCCAATCCAACGTACGTTAAAAAATAACAGCTACAGACCATATATAATTTTTCACGTACAAGTTTTAACAGAGGCTCATAAAAGGAAAAGGTTGGACTTTTGCTGCCTGCTGATTCAAAAGTTGGATGAAGATCCCGATTTTTTTACTAAAATATTATGGACTGATGAATCATCGTTTTCTACGGCAGAAGTTTTTAATAAGAAAAATCGAAGGTCGTGGGAAAACGAGCACAACAGAAAAAGATTGGTAAAACAAATAAAAAAAATCAGGAAGAAAAACTGTTAGCGTTTGGTGTGGAATTTTCAGAAACAAATTTGTTGGGCCTATATTTTATGATTATACTTTAACTGGAGTTACCTATCTGGAAATAATTATTCCAGAATCAGAAAATATTCTTTTGCAGAATTTTCCGGAAGCTAAACTTGATATATGATTTGAATGCAGGATAGGAGATCATTTGAATAATGTATTCTCAATATGGATAGGGAATAATGGACCTATTAACTGTAATCCGGACTGTTAGCCATCTAACAGTCCGGATTTGACCCCTATGGATTCTTTTTTTTTGGGTATTTCTAAAAGACATTGTCAATAATAATGGTATTCAAGTCATTAAAGACAGGATTCGACTTGAAATAAACAATCTGAATGTAAATAATAAAGCCATTTCCGGTGCAATTATAAATATAAGACCTTATCAATTATGCATTGACAATAATCGAACATCTTTTATGAATTATCATTTATTTATATTTAAATTTCCTAAATAAATCTTTGTTATCTATTTTGTATAAATATTTGGTTTTTTTTTCTCACTGTAAACCATTTTGATTATTTCATTAACGAAACGTCACTTATCAAACATAATAGTTGTCATAGCTCACTTTAATAATGTTAATTTTTCCATATTTACAATACCTAGTTTAACTAAGATATTCGACGTTTAATAACTCGAAAACGGTATATTGTAGGGGTGACACATGGTATATTTTTGAAATTAGGAACACCCATTTAAAAAAAATATATTATTTTTTTGTATCCCATGAAATCTGCACGCTACTGTACTTTTGATAGCATTTTAACAATATTCAGTCATAACCACACAACTTTTATTTAAAACTTTTTTTTCTATAGGCAATAATAACGATGATAAGGGGTACCCACCCCTTATCATAATTTATAATGAAAAACCTGTACAATTTCGGAAAAAAAAAATTTATTGCATTTCTAGACGAATCTCGACGAATTATAAAAAATATAACTTTATGGAAAAAAAATCTGTCGGCATGTCTGTAGTATCGCGATAGCAGCCACAGTTTTTGAGACAAAGCTTTCAAATTTGGTACACATGTTTTAAAGGCCAAAGACAATGATAAATACGGTGATGTGCAAAATTGGCTAGCTGAAAGGTCCACGGGGCCCAAACTTTTTGCGTATTTGCCTTTACAAAAAAAATATATTCTTGTTGAAAGATTATACATCATGTCTACTATATCAAGCCAATAATATATATTTTCCAAGTACTTAAATAAAGCTGATGTAAACTGAAATTTTTTCCACATTTCACCTCATAAAATAGGGTTAGGATAAATTTAACAGTTTGACATTCAAAATGTCTAATTTAGTTACAAAAATGTCAATGTCCATAAGAAATTATTAAAATATATGACATGAATTATTATTGACAGCATCGAACGACTCTAATAATTAATTATTTAAAAATGTTAATGAATGATTTCAAGGTACACTATTAAAATTTAATTGAGGTAAGTGAAGAATTAAATATAATGATTTTTTTAGATCAGGATGATATATATACTGGTATAAGAAAGTTATGTGCTGGCCACATCGGATATTTTATTTATTTTTAAAAGTACTAATTTGATATTTTGAGATCATTGATAAGGGATAAGTCAATATACATATTTTGACATTTTTTTGAATTCCAATCTGAGCGGAAGTGACATCATTGAACTTATTTAAATGGCGACCTCATTCTTATTTCCTATTAATCTGTTACCGCTTAAAATTCTATATTACCCCATTTTTTTTTTTTTTAATCAGTTTAGAGTGACAAAGTTACAAGCAATTAATCGTTTTATTTCATCTAGTTGACCATGGATGGTAAATTTTTGGAAAATATTTTTCTAGTGTGCACTGTACGTTGTTAAATATGCATTGAAATTTGTTTTTAAAACAATAAATCGTCAATATAACGGAGTGATACAACTCAGAAATATTGAAATTTGAGATACTTTGCCTATGATCATAAAACCGCATCTTCTATACCAATGACCTCAGAAATTGTGAAGTCATTGTTCTATACTTTCACAAAGTGATGTATCTCAACTCCCTATAGATTTCATTTTAACAAATACATAGTCGTCGACGTATGTCATTATCCTCAAACGTACAATTTCACGAACTAGCGTAAATGGAGTTACCTCAGTTTGTCGAATTGTTTTACTGATAAATTTTATCATTCTAGGAGACATATATTGATTTAACTTGCTGAGATTTGCAATATCGTATCTTTAATTTTAAGAACCTTTCCAAAGATCTTCACGTTCTGACCATTAAAGCTACTGAAACAGGAGAACCTATAAAATGGAGAGAATTAATGGAAGTAAAAGTTTTGAAACAAGAGCCAATGAAGATATTATTCAAAACAAGTCATCTTGAAACACAATACAAAACACCGTCATTAAAACTTCAAAAAGTCTTTACAAACACTTAATTCCGCACCAAACAAAATAAGCAAGGAAAAGTACCAAGATCTAAAATCTCTCTGAAGTAGACACATAGTTATTAAATTCAACGAAATGAGTTTCAGAAGTTTTACCTGAATATTCCCTACAATGAGTAAGAAGTAAACAATGATGAATATTGATTAACTTTTACTTTCTAAATTGTTTGAACTAATAATGTAAACATTTATTATATCGCAACTTCTGCTCTTATAATAATGTTTGTTAATTTATATTTTCACTTTCTTTTTTGTTTTGGATTTGTAATAAATGTCTCCGCTTAAACATTGTTTTGATGATTGCTTATTAGTCTTTTATTCCTTAAATTCCAGAATATAAATGGTGACGTAAGTCATTTGATTAGTACAGCAACCATAATTTTGCAATTTCACGAAGTGACGTAACTCAAATTTTTGCTAAATTTTAAGAACATATTTTTCTATATTGTTACCAGTTCATACAAGTATTAATACCTATATACTTTTCTTCATTTTCCTGACCGTTAATATCAATTTTTTCTGTAAGTACATAATATAAAATAATTGTAACTGTGTTTAAAATATTGTATTAATTGTAGTTTTCTGTAGATGGTTAATAAACCGAAAACGAAATTTTTTTTTTTAATATATAACTAACCAAAATCCCCATGCTAACAAAAATTATATTAATACCGCCATAGAAAAAAACTGA
Source organism: Rhamnusium bicolor (assembly GCA_029963845.1). Classification (NCBI taxonomy): domain Eukaryota; kingdom Metazoa; phylum Arthropoda; class Insecta; order Coleoptera; family Cerambycidae; genus Rhamnusium; species Rhamnusium bicolor. The sequence goes on from JANEYF010001132.1 coordinate 22,790, forward strand.
AAATGCAAACAACTCCTTTTTTTTCCAGTGCACTTTCAAAAACTCAGTAAAACTTTAAAACGCTCTCCTGTAAAATTGATAAAAATAAGAAACTTTTTTTACTTTTTGATTTTATGACAAAAAGTTGTTCTTCATGAAAATGCCTGCTTCCTTAAAAAATACGATTGCAATTAAGAAATATAAATGTTTGCATACAGGGAGCCCCAAAAGAATAATGTGAAAAAGTCTCGAGAGTAAAGTACTTTCAGTTTTAATGCTACAGTAAAATGCCAAATAAAAAAGTTTCTTACAATCAGCCAGTAAATACAAATTTAAAATTTTATTATAAAATATTATAGGGCGAAATTTTTTATGTTTTTTATTCAATACAGATTAACGGAGGAATTTTCTTATTTGTGGAAATACGACAGACATTACTGATGAAATAAGCAAGTTTTGCCATAAAAATCAATCGGGGGACACTGTATTTAAAAGGCAAATAGTACTGCATTTGCAGACGTGCTTCTCCCATAGTATATCTAAAGTCTGCATATCCAGCTATGTCCCTGTATATCTACAATCTAATAGTTCAGGAGACAACATTGTGTAATATGAAAAGAATAGAAAAAATATACAATTTTCAACAGCAGTGACTGAGAAAATGATTTTTGTTATTTTACGGCCATATAGGCCCATGTAACAGTAAATTTTTTTTATTACTTAAAACATATAGTCTACAATATCATGATTTTTGGAGTAAATAAATTAAAACAAACATAGTGGTTCATTTAAGATTTATATCAATAGTAGTTACTCATTGTTTTACACGAGTTATATTTACTCTGACCATTTCTTTAGCACATTTAAAGGCAAATATAATGCGACCTAATGTTTTTGTCATGGTAGTAATCAATTTCATATAACTCGACTTGTTGCTCATGGCAAAAATGCTTTAAAAAATTGATATTATGATTGATGTGTCACTGGTTAGAACCATATTTACAACGGGAAAATCAGTCGATCACTTTTTTTCGGCCGCAATAGTACAATCAAAATATACAAATATAGGATATGGTCTTGGATATTGTTATATTGATAAATTTTGCTTAATTTTTCAAAATGCCAGATAATAAATTTGTACATGTTATAAACCATTAAGAAGATTTGCAATAGAAGTATACGGATAAATGAGGGGCCTAGTATCAAAACCGGCAATCTCCTACTTTTCTAGTTTCGAGATATTAGAGAAAAACTGCTGTGACTTTATTATAAATGCTAACGAGAGCGCGATTGTTTCAAGCTGAAGTTGGTTGTATTCTAAACAATAAATCGTAATAGTTTTACTTAAAACTTTTAGGATGTTTGCAAAATATAGTAAATAAATATGAAGAGTGCCATTTTTGTTTCTAAGAGTGTGAGATTGCCGAATTAAAAGTTAGGTTAAGACAATTGAACAAATAATACGAAGTAGTTGCAAAACCAAAACTGTATTCAAAACTTTTCATAGCAAAAACAGAAAGTTACAAAAAATTACCAATAGAAAAAATTATAACTAAAAAAAAGTAAACGAGGATAAATGGAATTTCTGGAATTTAGGAGTTTCTCTGTCTCCGCCTCCTTTTTCTGTTGGTGCTTGACCAGTATTTGCAAAACTTTTCATGACATGTGATAAGCGATGTTTTGTAATAATTAATATTTTCAAAAAAAGACGACTGACAAACAGGAATGTTTTGTTTTAAAGAGTTCCTCACAAAACATTTTATATTAGTAGTTTTTGATTTGTGTCTTTCATTTTTCGGACGACGACGCTTGCATTGTTTAATATTGAAATATTTTAAAATAAACAAATCTTGCAAAAGTTTGTTTTCTGTTGCATAAAATGCACCATGAAATTCTTTAAGTTCTTTCATGGTTAACGATGAACATTGATAAGCCTTCATTTTATGCCCACAAGTTGGATATTGTGGCAACTGCTTTGACGAGTATCTATAAAATAACGTACATTTTAATTATACATTGTAAACTTTTATATGAATCGTTGCACGTAAAAACATTTCCTACTAGAAAGCAAATAATTTACCTGATCCTCTTGTGTACGTTACATTTCCATGTAGTTGGATCACGTATTCCTTTTGAGCTTTATTTTTCACAAATGGAGATGCGCATACTTCCATTATGTCTTTTACAAAAGTTTACAAAAATAAGCAACGAATTCAAGATCTTATAACAATGAGAAGAACCAAACAGACCAAGCTAAACTAATAATAATAATTATAACACGTTGTGGCATGATGATCACGTGAACACCAAGCGAATTCTAATTGGGTGAAATGGAGATTTTCTCTTTTAATTCTGAAAGTGATATGGAGATTGCCGGTTTTGTTTCTGAGTACAAGTTTTCATGCTGAATTTGCATAGGACATTGTTACTTTTGTTACAAACTCAAAGCAATATGCCATATGCAACTCATTTTACACAAAAATAAAGATTGCCGGTTTTGAAACTAGGCCCCTCAAATATCTGTTACCTTCTTATACTTATTTGAATTCTGTATGGATTTAAATAAGTGTAAGTATGCCAATATTTATTAATACATGTGGCTACTATTATGTACCTGAATATTTTTAATTTCGGTTGGAGTTACGTTAACTCCATTACTTTTCATGAATGCCAAGGGGCAAAAATTGCTTACAAAGCAATATTTAAAAAAGTTCTCAGGTGAACCACACAGTTTACAAAAGAGGCCCCAAAACTTGTCACCACTTTGTTCTTTCCTTTGAGAAGAAAACCCTAATATTTGCCGCTCTGGACATTCTCTTGTAGGTTTGAAAACTTGACCCTCTATTTTCAGCCAATCCCGAACCCATCTTGGGTCTCCAAATGGAACACCAGTTTGACACATTCCATAAGGTCCAGGATTCATACCAACAAATAAAATTTTCTTTGTAGTAGTGCAATATTTCCTCACATACAATTCATTTGGTTGAAAGGCATATTCCAAAGGATTATACATATACTCAATTGGAAATTTAACCATGTCTAGAGCCCTTAAGTCTCTATTTAACTTAATTTGTAATTCCAGCAATTTATTTTCAATAGTTACTGGGACTTCGCTTCTTTGCAAATTCGGGAAATATTTTGAAATATCAGTGGGTGTGCAATTATCTACAGACAAATCAAGTAAGCCACACTGTAATTCCTCTGTTTTTAATCTTTTGTTTTTGTTATTCGATGATGTACTTGAAGACGGATTCCACATTTTTTTAAGGCAATGATTGTTTCTTATAAATATTTCTGTTTATGATTTACGGAAAGGTTTTATGTTACTAACCTTTATTTCGTATTGGAAAATTGTTCGATAAATTTCTGCTTTTGACTTTTGTGCCTCTCGTCATTGAACCAAAGTAATCATAAGATAAATATATATTTATAAAAGCAGAGGTAAAAGTAATTAATAAAGTAGAGAACTCCAAAATTAAAGTAACAGATATAGCAGTTTACAAAAATTTACCACAGAAGTACAGAACACAAAAATTTACCACAGAATTAGGGTTGGTACAAAAAGAACCGAACCGTTCTTGAGAACATGTTATCAGCTGACCGTTCAGGGGGGGGGTTTTTTATGCGAACCGCATCTCGAAAATAAAATATACCTGTTACGATTCACACGCGACGGTACGGTAAGTAATAAACAAAACAAGCTCGGCTCGGCTCTCAGTTCACTCAAGTCAAGCAGTTCTCTAGTCATTTCCGGTTCTCCGTGGATTCGGCGTTCTCAATTCTTATTGGAAATACAATATGTAGTACTTTGTAGGTTGTATTTAGGTATTTATTATAAAGATACGTGTATTAGGTGACGAGTAGGGTAGGTGTATGTCGTTCTCATCGAATGAGTGGGATAGCTCAAGCGTTGGCGTTGCATGTAATCTTACTGAACGCCCTGAATGCGAGTATTGAAATAACGCAGACTTCTGTTATGAGGACTATTTCTAGCAATTTCATTGGCCGTTTTAAGATAGGCATGCGCAGTTACATGACATATCAAAGTGTATTAAATCCTTTTGGAAATAAACAAACAATAAAGGGCAAGGAAAATAAACAAACTGTAATAAAGGGAAAGGAAAATCTTCCTAACGAACTAAAAAATACTTATTTAAAAAAAAAGTAAAACGTTTATGATTCGAACCCTCGACCTAACGCGTGTTAGGCGAGTATCTTCTCTATCGACTAACGAGTTCCTTGGTGGCAAACGGTTCCAAAAAGATTTAATACACTTTGACACGTCATGTGACTGCGCATGCCTTGCAGCTATCTTAAAACGGCCAATGAAATTGCTAGAAATAGTCCTCATAACAGAAGTCTGCGTTATTTCTATGGAATGTAGAGAAGGAGAAACGTCTCCGTGTTAAAAAATGTGATCGGATTTTCGATGGAAGAATAGGTGGCGCTGATTTAGAGGAGGTATTCTACGTGATTTTGTTTTTACTATTTTTATTATTTTTTTACGCTGTATAATTCTTTTCAACACCTACATAATATTATGTTTTCGTTAGTTTATAGAATCTGAAGCTAGTTTCAGAGATATAGTAAGCGTTTAACTTCACTCAATCCCATAATACGATCAGCGCCACATCTCATACCTTACAGAATTCAGACCACATTTTGAACGTACCGTCCATAAGAGACGTTCCTCCTTCTCTACACTCCATAACTCGCGCCCTGAACTGTTGTAACGTGTTCAGAACGGTTCCCAAAAATGAACTGAACCGTTCTCACCTGTTCCGTAAAATTACCAGTTCAGTACCACCTCTACACAGAATAGAATTTACCCCAAGTGGCTCCTTGGTGGCTCCGCAGCGTTTTCCAATTTCCATTTGTCGAGCTAGGCAGAGGGGTTGTCTCTGAGCTAGGGTCGCACTCGAGCAACAGCGACACTGTACTGACTGCACAGACTACATATCTCTGTGACTGACTGGTTGTCAGTATTTCTTTTTTTCTGTTCTGTGGTTTTATTTGCGACTCGTGCAGATCAAATGTGATCAAGTGAACTGACCATCGGTACAAATAAAATACTAGGAATTTCACACGCGCAGTCGCGCACATTTCACATTTTTAATAATTCTTATTTATTTTCCCGGCTTTCTTAACAGTTTTTTTCTGGCTCTTATTAAACTTATTTGATATCAGTGGAAAATTTCGGAGTAAGGTAATATTATTATTAATTATTACTGATTGATATGTTCTATGCATATAGGTATATTATATTATTATACTTGTGTTAAAAATTGTCAAAAACAGGATTGTGAATTTTTTAAATCATTTTTATTGTTGTTTTTTAATAGTCGATCAACCGTTTTTCTTTTAGACTTGCGATGCCTAACAAAAGATCTGTTCGTAATAAAAAAAGTAAACGGCGAAGACGAAAGATGAAAAACAAAGTGGAAAACTATTTTCCAGAACCAACTGATATCGACAAATTAATTGAAAAATTGAATGTAGAAGGCCGTGTCAGTCCAGAATTTAAAAAATTTTTAGTTTATACAATGGAACGCCAAGCTTATGGACCTGACTGGACAGATGAGTTTGTATTTTTTTCTCTTTCAAGCTATTTCATCTTAAAGGATAAATATATTAAAGTTAGTCGAATGTATAAATTGCCCCCAAAAGATTTCTTGAAGGAAGAGGCTTTAACAGATTTAAAATTTTTACCTGGTACTACTGACATTGTATTAGAGTTGCTTAAAATTAAAACTGAAAATTGTAAACCTCATTCAAAGATTTGTGTTTTGGTTATCGATGAGGCAGGTTTGACCTCTGAATTAAATTATTGGGAAAAATATGGTAATGTAGGTTTTGAGGATGACGGTAAGACTAAAGGAAATCTGCCCGCCCATTTTGTCACCACTATTTGGGTGCAGGGTCTTGACATAAAGTGGACGATCCCTTTTGCTTATTATTTCACCCACAAATCTTGTCCTGCGGCTATATTAAAAGAATGCTTGTTTGATGCCATTTCAAAGTTAGGAGGTATTGGCATAGATGTCATCGGTGTTATAACAAAAATGAGAATTAACTTTCACGAACTCTCGCAAATCTTAAATATTTCCTCCATGAATCAAACATTTAAAGTTGAAAATAAAAATGTAATATTCCTCTTTGATGTGAGACAACTTATGAATATTACTCGCAATAATATGATCAAATATAGATTTAAGTTTGAGGAAATGCAAACCTCATGGGAACATGTTAAAGATTTTTTTATCAAAGAAAGTCAAAGTGAAAGAAAATCCAAACTTACTAAGGCACATGTGAGCCCAGACAAAACGGAAAGGTCTTGTTCAAAATTCTCAATAGAACTGCTAAGTAACAACGTAGCAACTGAGATGATGTCTTATATTTCTTCAGGAAAGTTGCCAGAATCTGCAACTGGTACCGCTGAATGTATAGACTTGTTTGATAAGATATTTAATATTATGAATTCCTCAACTGAGACTTCTACTAACGAATATACTAGTGCCTATAAGGGATCCAAACATCAAGTTAAGTTTCTGCAAAAAATTATACATTTTTTTGAAAATCTAAAAGTCTATGACAAATCAGACCGAGACTGTACTGATCAGGTTAAATTTATAAATGCTTGGTTAATTTCTGTAAAAGGTATGAGTAAATTGAGGGAAGTTCTTAATCAGAGGAAACATCCATATTTGTTGACAAATAATATCAACTGTGAATTACTGGAGTCATTTATGACATTATTACGCATTCGAATATTTTCTTTTAGAGATCCCACACCGTGTAGGTTTTTGGATCTTTTTGGTAGTGCTTTTGCTTCTTCATATTTTAAAGAATGGCCAATTGACGATTCTAATGATTCCGAATTTGACATCGAGGATTATGCAAAAAAAGTTTATAAAAGAATTCCTTCGATTATACATGATCTTACTGGTGAAACAAAATGGAATTCCAGCTTCTTCTCTAAAATGAAATATAACGCACCATATTTTAATGATTTCATGGACAAATGGTTAGAAATATGTGACTTTGTAGATCTATTTGATGACTTTTAGTTTAACCACTTTTTAATCTTCATATTTTATTGCCATTATTCGTTTATATGTGCTAAGAGACTGCTTCGGCCTTGGAGAAGGTTGGTCCCTAGCAAACTTTTTACTTTTTGCAATACACGGTTCTATTGGTGGCTTATCATTTTGAGGTAATTTATAAATATTGTTTTTTGGGTATAATAATGCATTTTGAGTGTACATAATATATTTCAGGTTGACATAATACAAAGGATTTATACATATTAAATAAAACAAAGTGTCTTAATAAAGCAGAAGTTTTGAGAATACATTTCTTTTTTTATCTATGTTGCCCATATAATCTTATATTAGTTGTTACACAAATCAAAATTTCTGTAATAAATTTATTGAAAAGGTCAGTATGGAAGAAGTAATCGGATATTGTACATAGAACAAAAGAAAGGAATATTGAGATGACATATGTAATATGAAAATCGGTACCAAATGTGCAAATACTTTTGCGTAATATAAAATTGATTAACAAACTTCATGCCAGTAGACCTTTACAAGTCACAGAAATCTCAAGAATAATTGGAGCAAGTACTGACATACAATATGGGGCCATAAGATATGGCAAATGGAAAAAATCGAATGTGTACAACAAAAACAGAATTGTTCACATATCACGCATTATAAAAGAACAGAATCAGTAGAAATAGTGAAATTTAAGACTTGTTTTCCTCCTTCATTTACACTGAAGTTGTAACATCATTACCCCCATGAGTCCTATTACTAACAATTATAAACCATTTACTGTTATACTGTGTCTTTTTTAACACATGTGATAGATTCTGTTGTGTTATATACATTTCATTTTCCCCATTTACCATGGAAAATATCTTTTCCTTCATATTTAGGTATTTACTTAGAAGATAGCCAGAATAAAACAAGGGACCTCTAACTCAGTTCAATAAAGTAATTAATTAATTAATACCTGAACCATGTTTTATGGTCCCAATACTGTATACATATTCATGTTTTTCGAGACAGAAAATGATATATTTTTAAAACTACTGTTGTACTTCAAATTTTAGAAGATCCTAAAAGTGGGAGAATGAATCCAGATGATGATAAATATATTAGAATCAGAATGCTTATTGATATATCAAAAAAAAAAAATTAAATTTATTACAGATAATTTATATTTATGTACTTACAGAAATTTGTGTGATTACATTCTATTTGTTAATTAATTTATTACTAGATTTTATAAAGTGAAAGCATCTTATTTCTCAAAAACTATTGTAGACAAGACAGTGATTCTATTCTATTGCAATTGTTGTGTAAAGTTTGGTTTTAAGTTTTGTTTCTATATATATCTTAATTCATAAGAATTATTGTTATGATTCATTGAGTTACCTAATGTAAAAATGTTTCCTAGTGAAATAGTTCCTATTTTGCTTATTTTTGATAAATAAAACGTGCATTTTTGAGTTTTTCTTTTAATTACAAAAATAGATGTACAGGAAAATTATTCCAGATTCGTCAGACTCTACAATATATACATAAACTTTAGGTCTCTTTACGTAATAAAAAATCTCTGAATTTCAGAGGGTTACTTCGGTAACTAGTGAGGCAGTTAACAAACCATTTAATGTTGGAATCTACACAATGCATCAAGTGATCATGAAGCTGATATAGGTACATTCCACAGTATGATACGATAATTTGATAATTCGATAGCATCATTGAAAAGCTCGCACCATATGAATTATTTTTTTATTTGTGATCATTTCTGCTTCCCATGTCAGGGAGATGCAGCAATGTGGCGCTTTACTGAAGTGGTGTATTGATTAGGTCGTGATTTACGCGTAGCGCTACAGTACTTTAATAAAGTGTAGCTAGTGAACAAAATAAGTCGTGTGTTAACCGAACAAATTTGAATTGTGAAAATAGATAAACAAAATCTCCCTCTAGCAGTGACATATTATAATAAATATGTCACTGCCTTTAGAGATGTTCTCGACATTATAAAATGGTTTTTAAATCCATCCAGGGTTTATAATACGTTTTACACTAACAATTTATTTATCAATAAATTCATGAACTTTTCCATGAATTTATTCAAGGACTTCTTAAGGATTTCATTTTACACTAATCATGAAACTGATGATCTTATTACCAATAACAAATAAATAGTATTTTTTTGAGGTTGGGTGTTGGGTTATTTAGTGATGTCTCATTTTGTTGCTATTTTACATTAACAAAAATGCAAAACTACGCTGATTGTTACATTAATAATAATGCACTCACTCAAATAGCAAAACAAATAACAATACTTCGATTTCCATTTTTTCGAACTAGCCATAATCTCATTTGTCACTTTTCGCCAGTTGGTATGCCCAGATGGAATCTCTGATGCAGAGACAACCCATGTAAAAATTGACGAAAAATAGAACACGCTCAATATAATAATTTAGAAAAAATTCATGTTTATATATCAAATTTGAAATTTGGTACATTACACTTATCCAACTGCTTCATGAAGAGACTTCATGAATTAATTCATGAAAAAATTGTTAGTGTAAAACAGTTATAAGGGAATAGTTTGTTCAATATAATCTTTATAATTCATATAAACATAAATTTCAGGTAAACACCACAGAACAGAACACGCTTCAAGAATGTCACTTGAGTATTGAGGTTAAGAAAACTATCAATGTTGCCAATAAGCAGAAAATTAACGTTAAAATTACCTGATTCGAAAAATGTTCATTGAGAGAGTAAAGCGCCACAGCGCTATAGCGCGTTAAACTGAATGCAGCAAATATGTCAAACAAAAGTTGTCGTGTTGCTGCCAAAAAAATGTGTCCAATAGTACCTAGTTAGGTATGTACTCTGTGGTATGTCATTTTTTTCGTCCATTACTACTTTTCGTCACAGACACATCACAGGTTATGTTGCAAACCCAATAAACATATCGATTTGTAATTTGGTGGCGTGACTAAATTACAACTGGAAATATTTATTGAGAATATTGAGTGTTGCTTGTGAAATTGAGAAATTCTAAAAAAAACTTCACTACTTAACAGAGGGCAATATCGAATATAGGATAAAAAAATCACCTGACTCAGTAGTGCAACTACATTCTCTGAAGGAGGCTATTGGTTTTTTGTCAAATAGTAGTTGCAATATGCTTCAAAACTTAAGTAGGTTAAAATGTGATTAGTAGGTTTTTTACAACGAAGATCGAATGTACCACAACGTGCAACATTTAAAATTGGTTGCTGCGCATGCGTAAGTTGATACTTATCTTTTCTCGAATGAAAATATTGAATTCTCTGTCCCTGTCTGCGCTGCGCTCAGTTTTATCGAATCCATAAAATTGTGCACATTCTTTCCCGGCATTGTTAACGGTTTTATGTTATTTGCGTTTTAACCATTTAAAAATCTATAAAACGAAAATTATCGAGCATTTCCAGTTACAAGATCTTCGGTAAACGAAGGTAAAGTTTCAGTTTTTTATAACACTATTGAAATATAAGCTCTCCTCGATTGTTACACAATTTACAGTCGAAGTTTTCTTTCAAATTTGCAATGCCAAATAAAAGAGCTAATCGTAAACAAAAAAATAAACGAAAAGTCAGAAACACTAAGAAACTTGGTCCAGCTGATGTTGACAAATTAATTAAAGAATTAAATGTAGGTGGTGCCAGTCCAGAATTAAAAAAATTTTTAGTTTATACTTTAGAGCAAAAAATTTATGGACCTGATAATACTAATGAGTTTGTCATATTTGCTCTTTCAAGTTATTTCATCCTAAAGAATAAATATCTTACGTTCAGTATTATGTTCAATTTTCCTACAAAAGAATTCTTGGAGGAAGAGGCTCTAAAAGATTTTAAATTTTTGCCTGGCGTTAGAGACACTGTATTAGAGTTGCTGAAGATTAAAGTTGAAAGTTGTGATCCTCTTACAAAAATTTGTGTTTTGATTATGGACGAGGCAAGTTTGAAGCCTGAAACAAAATATTGCCAAAGATATGGCAACATTGTAGGTTTCGAGGATGATGGTAAAATTAAAGGAAATCAACATGCCCACTTTATCACCAATATTTGGATACATAGTGTTGGTGGACAGTGGATGTTACCACTTGCATATTATTTCACACACAAATCTTGTTCTGCTGCCTCATTAAAAGAATATGTTTGTGAGGCTATTTCTAAGTTAGATGATATCGGTGTGGATGTAGTTGGTATTGTTACAAAAATGAGACAAAATTTTTATGAACTTTCTCAAGCCTTGAAAATTTCTGCCACAAATCAAACCTTTAAAGTTAAAAAATAAGGAAGTGGTTTTCCTCTTTGACGTACCACAGCTTATGAATATTACCCGTAATAATATGATGAAATATAGATTCTTGTTTGAGCAAAAGCAGACATCGTGGAAATATATTAAACAATTTTTTATCAAAGAAGGTCAAGGTGAAAGAAAACCAAACTCACCATGGGACATGTAAAACCTGATCAAAATCAAAGATCTTGCCCAAAATTGGCAATAGAACTCCTAAGCAATACTGTAGCTGTCGAGATGTTGTCTTATATTTCTTTAGGAAAATTGCCAGAATCTGCAACTGGAACTGCTGAATGTATAGACTTGTTTGATAAACTTTTTGATGTTTTGAATTCCTCTAATGAGATATGTATTAATGATTATGCTAGCGCCTACAAAGGCACCAAACATCAAACCAAATTTATGCAAAAAGTAATAAATTTCTTTGAAAACTTGAAAGTATTTGATAATTCAGATCAAGACTGCACTGATCAAGTTAAATTTATAAATGGTTGGTTAATTTCTATAAAAGGCATGATGAAATTGTGGGAAATAGTTAATCAGAAAAAACATCCATATTTATTAACACGTAATATTAACTGTGAATCATTGGATAAATTTATTTGGCTATTGCGCTGGCAAATATTTTGCTTTAGAGATCCTACACCTTGTGGATTTTTGGAAATTTATAGTTCATTTTTTATTTCATCATATTTTGAGGTACGGCCATGGGAAGAACCAGATGATTCTACGTTTGACATTAAGGATTATACAAAAAAAAGTTTTTAATCGAATTCCTCCTGTCAAACATGACCTTACTGGCCAAACAAGAATGTGTCAGAGTTCAAGTACTGATGTTGAGAACACAGCTACTGGCAGTAATTTAGATTACGAAAATCAATCAGAGTTTAATATTTTTCGTGATTTATTTATGAGAGGTTTTTTAGACATGTTTAAGTAAAAATTTAACCTTGACATTGTCTACTATTGTTATATTATTTTTTATTTCCTTTGTAAACGCCAAACTATCTCATTATTTTTATATCTTATTTAATAGGCACTTAAAAATATGTTACCTTGTTCTCATTTTTCATTATTTCAACATATGTTTGTTTATAAATAGAAATTTCTGTAATTACTTAGAAGACCAGCATGAAATGAGCGAATCCTAATTTCCAATAATATAAGCGATAATGATCCACATCTAGGATAGATGATACTAATATGCAGACATTACTTGACATTAGGACATTTTATTTAACAAGATCGTTACATGAGCTTTCGACGATTAATTCTGATCCATTATAATTCAAGAGGGACAAAAAAAATCTATTTATATCTAAAAGGAAAATGTTGATTGTTATAATACCTCGAGATCTCAGTAAGAAGTTGTGCTGTATTTATATGTGTTGTGTCCTGAAAATGTACGAAGTGCATGTTAAAACAATAAAATGTTAAGGCCAGAGATTTGCTATGGTTATTAAAAGTATTTTTTAAAACTACTCTGTTTTGTATATTTTGGAAGAAATCGCTCCAATAATAGGAATGTCCAGATGAAAGAACAATTTCGATAGTCAAGATGCTGTGGCGAATCTCGACGAAAGTAAATAATTGCAGAAATTCTATATTTATATTTAAAAATTCATGTGATATAGTATTTGTTAAGTTTTTGTGTCCTGTTGGTAGAATATATTATAATTTACACCATTACTATAATAGTTCTTAAGAGAGTTTTGTTTTTTACATTCTGTCATTACTGTTGTAGAATTTAGTTTTAGTTTTCTTTCTATTTGTTAATTATTATATTGTTACATTTAATGTTTTAATTCGAAGGATTATAAGCGTTGACCTTTTTTGAAGTTAAATGTTTACTTTTATACTAAGTACCAACATGCTTTTTGATAAATAAAATGTTCATATTAGAATTTTTCTTTTAATGAATAATCGAATATAAATTTTTGACTCGTACGACATTAGCCAACAAGTATTGGAAATTGATATATAAAAACCGTTTTTTACTTAAGATTTTGAAAATGCCAAATAATCGTGTAAATTTTTTATTATTGCTTAACTTTAATATGCTAAAATTCAAAAAACTACTGTGTTTTGAGTCCGGTGTTCAAGAGAAAAATTCCTAAAAATGCAAGAGACTATTATCAACAGCACAGAATATAAAAAATCAAGTTTGTTAATACTTACCAAAATATGGGTAGTGCACAAATACAAAGTTCTCGGGATTATTTTTATATCTGACCTGTCAAACTTCCGTTATACTTTCGGACAGCCAGCCTGCAGCGGGATTCAGTTTACGTCGTTTCTGTGCGTCCACAGAATCGATGTCGAGGCGAGGATAAAGTCGGTCGAATAGCTTGAATAAATCATCGGCTTTTTGAATAATTGAAAACATTTTTTGATTTAATGGGAAGAAAATATAACTCAATTTGTTAAAATCTCATTTAAAAAATAGACGTTCTGATATTTTATTGTAAGTAAAACATGATACCAATAGTTTGCGAAATAATTTTAGCGTTTAATTGCCTCGTTAAATCGCTCCATAATTTTTTCTGTCTTTCACGGCCGTTTGGGCCGTTAAATCTACCGAGAGCCATTTCTGGATGCGCTTCAAAAAATGTTAATATTATTTCCCAGTGGTCACCTTTTAGGCCATTATAAATAAAAACACAACTTTATATCTTTAAACAAAGCCATAAACAAAACATTTAGGTTACCACAGGCGCAGAGATTGACAAAGATGATCCAAATATACCAAAGAACAAAGACAGGGACATAGATGATAAAGACACAAATATAACTCGACTCCTTAGATGCAATCGAGGACTTTCATCGAGTTTTTAGTCTTTTTCTGTTCTGTGGTTTTTAGTCGTATTTCGAATTTCGATTCACTCGTGCTTCTGGAGCTAGTCTGTGGCAGCTGTCAGCAGTACACTTTATTTTTTCTCACAGAACAGAAAAAGACTTTTCTGTTCTGACTTCCCCCTCATGCGCACCATATGATTTGATGATGCATAAAGTCTTTTGAGGTTAAGTTTCTGTTGTCACTTATTTTAACGTTCTTTTTGGAGCAACTACTGAATGGGTATAGTTTAGATGTTCAAAGCCCCCAAATCGAAAACAGCTAGTTATTTCTGGACATTTTTCGTTCTTGTTTTAACCTAATAAACGAGTGCATTGCATATCTAACCTATAAAAAGCAAACAAAATAATAGCAATGCCAGAATTAAAAGTTACGCCTCTTGGAGCAGGCCAAGATGTTGGTAGAAGTTGTATTCTTCTTAACATGGGTGGCAAAAACATTATGTTAGACTGTGGAATGCATATGGGGTATAATGATGAACGAAGGTTTCCTGACTTTTCCTATATTTCTGATGGTCCACTGACGCCTTTCATAGATTGTGTAATAATATCTCATTTTCATTTAGATCATTGTGGTGCCTTACCTTTCATGTCCGAAATGGTGGGATATACTGGCCCCATTTATATGACACATCCTACCAAAGCTATAGCTCCTATTTTATTGGAAGATATGAGGAAAGTATCAGTAGAGAAAAAGGGTGATCAGAATTTCTTTACGTCCCAAATGATTAAAGATTGTATGAAGAAAGTGATAGCGGTGACTTTACACCAATCTGTAATGGTAGATAATGATATAGAAATAAAAGCATATTATGCAGGACACGTTTTAGGTGCTGCAATGTTTTGGATTAAAGTTGGATCTCAGTCTGTTGTCTACACTGGAGACTACAATATGACTCCCGATAGGCATTTGGGTGCTGCGTGGATAGATAAATGTAGACCAGATTTATTAATTTCAGAATCAACTTACGCTACAACTATAAGAGATTCAAAAAGATGTAGAGAAAAAGACTTTTTGAAGAAAGTGCATGAATGTGTTGATAGAGGTGGTAAAGTATTAATACCAGTATTTGCTTTGGGGAGAGCGCAGGAGCTATGTATATTGCTTGAGACTTATTGGGAACGCATGAATTTAAAGGCACCTATTTACTTTGCTCTAGGTCTTACAGAAAAAGCTAATAATTATTATAAAATGTTTATAACTTGGACAAATCAGAAAATAAGGAAAACTTTTGTTCAACGTAATATGTTTGATTTCAAACACATTAAAGCCTTTGACAGGCAGTTTATTGATAACCCAGGACCGATGGTAGTTTTCGCTACTCCTGGTATGTTACATGCAGGTTTGAGTTTACAGATTTTTAAAAATGGGCTCCCAACGAAAATAACATGATTATTATGCCGGGATTTTGTGTACAGGGTACAGTAGGACATAAAATATTAAATGGTGCTAAAAAAGTGGAATTTGAAAACCGTCAAGTTGTGGAGGTTAAAATGGCTGTAGAATACATGAGTTTCTCAGCACATGCCGATGCTAAAGGAATTATGCAACTTATACAACATTGTGAACCCCGTAATGTAATGTTGGTACATGGAGAAGCAGCAAAAATTGAATTTTTTAAAGGAGAAAATTCAGCAAGAATTTAATATTAAATGCTACAATCCCGCAAATGGAGAAACATCAGTAATCCTTACCCCAGTTAAAATTCCAATTGACGTATCTCTTCCACTTCTTAAAGCTGAAGCGAAGAGGTTCAGTGCTCTGCCTCCGGATCCTAAACGGCGTCGTACTTTGCACGGTGTATTAGTCATGAAAGACAATAATATATGTTTGATGGATGTCGAGGAGGCGTGTAAAGAAGCTGGAATAAACCGTCATGTAATCCGGTTTACATCGACTGTTCATCTAAATGATGCGGGACCTTCTTTATCGACAGCACACAAGTTACATGAATTTATGAAGGAAAAATTGCCACAGTGGTGTGTAACATTTTCTGAAGGTGAAATTTCTGTCGAATCTGTGTTAGTAAAAGTGGAAGGAGACGATGACGAACATAAAAATGTGTATGTTTCATGGACTAATCAAGATGAAGATTTGGGTAGTTACATTTTGAATTTACTTAATTGTATGGGCCAGTAATCTCAATTTTCGTAAAAAAAATGTTTTTTCCTTCATAAAAAAATTTATTTTGTTGCCAGTGTTTTATTTTTAATGAATAAATTATTTTATATTAAAGATGACTCGAAAGACGATTATTTCACTTATAAATTAGCAAAAAGCCACTGAGTGTTTTTTTTTTATTTCACTCTATTTAAAATATACTAAATTTGTATATGCAATCTTTTGTTGGAGTCCCATCATATAAATAATATTGCAATTTTGGTGTTTTGACCGTATTTTCATTAGTTAGTGTTTGCTTTTTTATTCCATATTCCGATTGGGGAAAAACTATAACCCATATTTTGCTTTGTTCCTTTTTGCCAAAGTAAAGCCGGTGAACCACCTAAATAAATGATCATCTGTATCACAGTTTCTTGTAAAATTATCTAAATTTTTTAATGAACAAAAGCAAAATGTATAATGGTAACAGAATTATTTCTAATTATTTAAAAAGGCTTGTGAAGATACACATTTTAAACACGTTTAATTGTTTTCCCAGCTAAAGCATTAGACAGGAAAATAACTTAGTCATATACAGAGTGTTTCATAGGGAAATCTACATACATTAACTGCGGTTGTGGGACACCTAGGTGGCTCCAAATAACCCATGGTTAATGTGTCTAACAACCTTCATTACCAAGATACAGGGTTTTATTGATTTTGCCTATTTTTCCTTAAGCCACTGCAAACGAGCCACTCTGTATAGAAATTTGATATTATATTCAGTAGGTATGTTTTACTTTACTTACCGAAGTGGAAATACAGGGTCGGCTTCATAAAAAAAGTGTCAATTCCGTATATTCCAAAATCAACACTTGTCTAACAATATTTTGAAAATCTGATTAGATATTTGAAAACAGCACAAAAAAATAAACTATATAGCTGCCCATAGATTACAGTCTTACACACATGCTTTGGATGACAGGCTTGGTCTGTTAGGTTTGGCCTCTAACGGGCCAGTACTTTCATTGCCCACTAACATGAAATAAAGTTTTGCGGTCTAAGTTGTTTATTAAATCCATGGAAGGCCAATACTTTGTGTTAATGGTATAAAACTGTTGAACAATGACATTTCTTTGCTTGGCCCATGGACATTCGTCAAATCAAAAAAGTCTTATTAAATGAACAGATAACATGGTAATTAATGTATGTATAAACTACATTATTCATAACATAATTTATATTTACTATGAACAGTGCAAAAAGAAAGGCTACATTCTGTTTAGAAAGTTATTTAATTATAAATAGTAAAGGGAAGCGTAAAACCCGTATCACCTGGATAAAACAATGGCTAACAAAAAAAAACACGTTAAGCCATTTACCTTTATTAGAAGAATTGAGGCAAAATGATCTTACCTGCGCATGGATGATGCATCTCGATACTTTTCTTTGCAAAACTTTACCATCTCATCATATGCATTACTTTTTAAATTTGTTAACATACTTTTTGAATTTTATCTTCCAAAGACACGGAAAACTTTCATACAGCTTAATAAAATCAGTTAAGAAGTCTTTAAATAAAAATCTCATCTTATCTGCCATATTTAATCGTGAAATCGTTATATACTATACTAATAAATTTTCTCTTAAGGAAACTGCCAGACAATCCTATCGTCAAAACACGTGTACAACACTGTTAAATTATGGGCAGCGATGGATGAAAACGGCCGCCGGCTTTGCAGATTGAGATGAGGGAAGGGATGTACCCGTTATAACCCACAGATTAGCAGTATTACTGAAGGGCAAAGCCTGGTGCAGTCCAAGGAGGTTGGTTAAGACTGTAATGTATGGGCAGCTTATGGTATACTTCTACATTTCCGCATTTAATTCTACAAATTTTATTTTTTAACACAAATTCAATTTTATAGAGTTCCATGAGGTAAAATTTAAAAACCATTTTTATTGTCAAATTAACAAGATACATTCATCTTTGAATAAGTAAAACGCCAAAACATATTGCTTTAGTGTCATAAAAGTTTTTGAAAATAAATTACAGGTCCGACCTTAAACCAAAATACTATTTTTCTTAACCATCATTTCAAACGCTCTGCATAACGTAATTTTAAAAATGATATTAAATATTTGCTGAATTAATAGGAAAAGAAGCATCCAATATGAATAAATAACTTTTCTTTACGTTTCAAATAAATCCATGTACCAATGAATTACAGAAATTAAGTGTAGGCAAATAGAAATGGAAATGGCTCAGCACTTATATGTCAGGCTTGAGACCAAGGAGTCTTGGATTCGAATCCTGGCTAGGGCATGGATGTATAGTGGTGTATTTAAAATATTGAGATGGTACCACATTTGGCTAAAGTGATATTGCATGGCAAAACACGGCTATCTCTCCTGAGTTCGTGTCTCGGTTGCTGCATCATGGGAGGGAATGGTTGTTGTGTGTGTCTGTTTTGGTCAAGTAGTGGAATAACAATATGCTCAACTCCATCAGGACATTAAAATAAATAAGACGTTAAAAAAAAAAAAAAGATGGCTTTAGCCGAAAGATAAACAAAATAAAGTTATTTATGATTGCTCATTTATTAAGCGCATATTTAATAGTATTTTTAAAATTTCATTATTGCAGGGTATTTGAAATGTAAGAAAAATAATATTTTGATTTAAAGTCAGACTTGTAATATATTTTTAAAATACTTTTATAACGCTAAAGCAACATGATAAGGAAGTTTTAGCATTTTAATTGCTTAAAGTCGAGTAATTTTATTAATTTGACAGTAAAAATGAGTTTTAAAATTGTTGTACCTCGTGGAAATTCTTATAAAAATGAATTTGTGTTAAAAAAATCAAACCTGTAGAATTAAATGTGGAAAGTATGCTATTTAGTTTATTTTTTCTGATGTTATCAAATATCAAACAGATTTTCAAACTTTTGTTACATAGGGTGTTGTTTTTGGGATATACGATTTTGATATATTTTTTTATTAAGCCGGACCTGCATTTCCATTTTGGTTAATGCTATCGATTCGATAAATTGAGTAAACCAAACTGATATTAAATTTTTGTACAGTGGTTCATTTGTTGTGGCTAAAGAAAAAATTAGGTAAAATCGATAAAACATCCTGTATCTTGTTAATGAAGATTATTAAACCTATTAATCATGGGTTATTTGGAACCACCTAGGTGCTCCACATCCACAATTAATGGAAGTACATTTCCCTATGTAATATCCTGTATATTAATTATTAATTGCATCATAATCAGCAACATGCACACATTTTCTTGATTTGACAAACTAATATTATGCATGAAGTTGGCTGGATGTAGTTGACTGATTGTACCATAGTTTATTTTCATTTAAAATTTGATCGGTGTCTAGACAATAACAGTACATTTTTGTCTATTACCTGGAAAATTACTATTAGCTGCAACAATCAATGATATTCACAAATGCAAATACAGATTTTAAGTTTCCATGAGACATGTCACTCATGTGAATGAATATTACAGAAGAGGCCCTCGGACAGATCCTTGTGGAACTCAATCAAGCATTGAAATAGAAGCAATTGATTGCAGTCACCTTTAAAGTTCAAGCCAAGAGATTCCTTTACTTCCACAACAGTTAAGCTAATACTATCGAGCCAATCAAATACCAACTTAACGCTAATACATATAATCGGCAACGATCACAGACCACCATATTCTGACTCAGTGCTCATGTTGTGGTTTGAGGACCCAGTAATGTTAGTTTGGTGCAAGGCTAAAGAAATAAAACAGGGTTCGTCTTCGAATCAAAAGATATATTTAAATTAATGTTATGTAAAAATGTACATATCAACTACTTGTGGACATAAAAACAAATACTAGTCAGTAAAATTACTTAACAAAATTTAAAGAGATCACAATACAAAATTTAAAGTCATAATATATTTCTTACTAAACCACATTAAAAAGCCATGTAAAATAAATATTTGAAACTTGTGTTCATCCATGCAATATTCATTAATATAAATAGGAAATATCAAATGGCAACAACGAAAGAACTGAACCTAATGTGTGTGAAAACATAATATGAGGGAAATTTGATCTTTTCTTTGCAAAACCCTTGCATATCAATTTTTTTTTAATTATTCACATTTTATTAGTATTTTGTTTATTAAATTTTTTAAATAGAATTTTAATGAAACAAGCAAACTGAGCAACTACATTTTGTTTTATATAATTTATCAAATCATAATCTTAAAATGGACATTAAAAAAAACACCATATAAATTAGACAACCGTCAAATCAAAAGCCTAACCACTCCCTTCGACTGCCAGGGTCGAAGTCAGGAGTTGAATCGGAAGTCGCCAGACAGTAAAACCAGCTACGTTCGTCACTCAACGCTCTAGCTCACTGAGCTAAAATTTCTTTTCGAGTTCTAGCGAAGTAATCTTTGGTCAGACAGATACTAGACTTTTACGTTATTAAGACATTTTTCAGAGAGACCAATATTTTGCTGAAAAAATGAATGCTTTTGTTTTCTAAGTATCCTAACTCAGTTTTTTTGGCAGCCATAATGGATTGATTTTTCTGATTGTGCACACAAAAAGCTTTCTAATGATGTATCACGTACTAAGGAAAATTTGATTTTTAAAGGACTAATTTAAGAAAAGTAATTGTTAAAGCTGGCAGAAAATGTGTGGCAGGACATAGGTTATTTGTCTGTCAATCATTACTCCTAAACATCTGGTGTTGCACTACTGAACCACCACACGACTTGCCAGCTTTAATGATTGTGAATAAATCACCACATTTTCGTTTTTTCAGAAAATCACAAAAACAGTCCCAGTTAGCAGTGTTAAACCAATTCCAAAAAAAACTTTATTCTCTAATTGAAAACTTATCTGATTTACGACCTGATTGCTTATTGCCTGCACCTCTTAAAATCGCTGAGGCTTCTCATCATTTTCAATGATCGGATTATTCTGAAGCTTTGAAAATCTTACCACCTACAAAGTCAGGATACAGAAAAGGGTTTAGCACAGTAACTGCTCTTTGTTCAATAACTGACGGCTATTGATAATCATAAACTTAATTCTTTAACACTTCTTGGTATGACTAAGTCTTTCAGTTCAATTGATTTAAACTGCCTAGTAGCTAAACTTCATTATTACGGTATTAGAGATAATTGCTTACAATGGCTATACAGTTATTTATTAAACAGAAATCAATGAACTGTTGTTCAAACTTCAGAAAGTTATAATGTTGAGAAATCGAAAATATCTTCCTGTTTTGAGATTTTTGAAGCAATAAAATTTGGAATTTTCGTTTTTATTTTTTCCTGGCATTATTTGAAGGGATATCCAAAAACTAAAAACACTTTTTATGTTTTTTTATAAGACGTTTCATCTTTTCGCGACGATCATCAAGTACGTTATTTGAAAAAATGGACCTGCACTTTTATTGTAGCATTTGAACCTCGGACTTCATGTATTAAACTATTATGTTGCTAAACGTTTGATACATGTAAAATCACATTTTTTTTTCAAATTAATGTTACTTTGCTATTTTTCATAATTAATAACTATTAACAAAGAAACTGTAAAAATTAAATTGAAGTCTGAGATTCAAATGTTACAAAAAAATGCAATAACCAAATTTTAGTTCAAGCTGTTCCTATTTTCAGTGCTAAGAAACTTTTTTAAAATTCGCAAATCCATACATATCAAATTTCCTGTGAATACTGCTATAGAAGTTCCTTCTGTTAATAGACAAAAGAGGTCTATTTCAAAATCATTACAAAAATCTCAAACATTACAATTACATATAGTATGTCTTAAATTACAATAAATAATAGAATATATATATATTTAAACTATGTACATCACGAGTTAAAATCATTCAAAATTGAAGGTTACGTCAGATCGGCAATTTGAAAAGTTGCCTTGTTCCCCTCCTTGGTCTCTTATGCTCTTCTTCATTAGTGTCAAAAAAATCTAAAAAGGAAACAGATATTAAAGACCTACCAATAGACAAGCTGTTTGCAAACCTTGCAGGTTCATTTCGAATCTCTAATACTACCATCTCCTTCTATGACAACTAATGCTGCGTACTATTAAACCACTGCTAAGTGAATCTTGTTCTCTTATGAAAGTTAAGATAAATAAAAGTTAACAATGTTAATATACATATTTTTTTAACTTGATATAACAAAACAAAAGTATCTGATATCGTCTCGAATATCAAAATATGAAGGAACAAGATGAAGCTAGTTGGGGCTGCGCGTTAACTGTCAACGTCAAGAGTAGTGTTCTGTGATGATTCATAACTTTTTAAGCTGGCGAGGCCACAGCACAACCAGCAGTGTAGAGAAACATGTTCAAAGCGTTATTTCCCAATAAATTGGGTGTCTTTCTCTGGCCTCCAAGGTTACCTGACCTCACCACTTTTGATTTTTTCCTATGGAGATATTCAATAGTAAAGTTTATATCAACCCATTGGCCAATATCCAAGTGTTAAACAATGGAATACGAGATTATAGTAGAGGCAGACGTACTTTTTTAAATATGAAACCAGTGTTTCATTTTTGGATAAAATGCCATAACTTCCTTTACAAAAAAAAAAAAAAAAAAATCGTGAGTATTAACTGAAAATATGATGGACAAACTATCGTCTTTCACCTTGGTAAAACTTATAACTATGCAAGTTTCTTGGATGAATAAATAATAATTATTACATCAGTGTGAAAAAACAAAATGGCTAAAAAGAGTAAAATAACGTTAGAAAATACAGCAAAATTATTTGAAAAAGGTGTTCAGAAATGCAAAATCACCCAGTTTTCTGAAAAAGTTCAATTGTTTTTTAAATTGAATTTTTTTATAACTTGTGTTGTAGTATTCTGCATTTATTTAATCCAGTATCCAGTTTATTATTTACAAAGCATTCCAAGAGAATTCTAAAATAATTGCTTTGTAATTCTAAACTTATTATAATAACGGCAATTTATTTCATCGGTGTGAAATATAATGCTTAAACAAATTAAAGTAATTATAAAGGAGGTTATGACAGTACATTCATTTAAAATACAACACACTGTGTATACAAATACATATACAAAGTTTTTAATATAACGGAAAAGGGCGAAGTAATTTGTAATATGCCACATACCTTGGTCTTTTGAATGTATCTTCAGTATCATCTGAATTCACTGAAGTATTATCACCCTGAAAATAACAAATAATTCCATTACTATGCATAAGAATAATAATAATGATTCATTATTAAAATAAAAATGATAATTCAAAAACAGATTTTAAATACATAATAATAAAAGCAGCAAAAAAGGGATACAAGAAAGGTTTAAATTGACTTACGCTCTCTCTATTTTCACATACGTTGGGTGCACATTTGCACGAATTGCCACAGACAAGGTTTAATTTTTTGCATCCACACCTTGCTTTTAAACAATTCGTTTTACACGTACATCCACCATCTGAGGATCTTTTGATAGATCCATGTTCATTGAAATCTAAAAAAGCATAAAACACAAAAATGAAAAAAATGAAAAAAAAGACCATTGAAATATTGTTGGAAAATGTTCAGAATAAATGTAATTTGTAACATAGGTAGGTTAATCCCATATGAGTAATCTTGTCTTATCATGAATAAATGTAATTTGTTTCGGTAAAAAACTGTAATGTAGTAAACCTAACCCAAGAAAATTATTAAACATTTTAAACCAATAAAATTAATATTTTTATATTATTTCAAATATGCCCAGTCACTGGAAATTTCCTTAATCAATATTTCCGTACATTTTACACTATAAATTTGAAAAAAGTGCCACAAAAATTGTCATTCTTTGTTTAATTATTTTCAACTCTATTTATCAAAAGCTTTAATAAAATGTTCAGTTTAAGTGGAACCTCTAAATGTCAAAAACAAAGAATCGGAATACTCAAGAAAGTATTAAATTTAATGTCCCAAGGCCATGTATAATATGGTTTTTGTATAATGCCGATCTATGGGGTTATCATAAAGTAAGGGGTCTATTTTAAATTCTTATATAGTTTTAAGAAATTATGCTAGTAGCAGAAAGTAAACAGAATCTAGTTGCCTCAATAATTGGATTTTAGTGTACCTATGGAAAACAAAAGGATTGTCGTAACAACTATTGATACAAGTGTCAAACGAAATAATCGTAATTTAGAGAATTGTTCTCAAAATAAAACTTGCGTAACGTAAATTGTAACAATTTCAATATGGATCTGCAAACAAGAATTGGTTTAGTGCAATGTTATTATGAAGGCGGTAAAAATTACACTACTGGATTACGAAGATTTCGTACGAAAATGGGTTTGAGAGCAGGGCCGTGCAAAATGAAGGCGTATCATAATTTGATTAGCAAATTTTAAAGAACAGGGTCTGTAAAAGACCTTCCGAGGTCAGGAAGACCTAGGATTAGTGATATCCAAGTTGCAGAAGTTCTTCAGGAAAATCAAACGTAGCCAATACTAATCCGCTAGAAATCAGCAGTGTGAATGCGATATCAAAACGATTACAAATGCCATACACCATGGTTTGGAAAATTGTACGGAAAATCCTAAAAATGTATCCCTATAAACTGCAACTGCTTTTTTACTTAAAGGACGCAGATTTTGCTCACAGGTACGATTTTTCATTACACGTATTGGCTCAGATGGAAATTGAACCCGAATGGTTATCCCGTATTTTATGGACAGATGAGGACCATTTCTCTCTTAATGGTGGAATTAATACTCAAAACTGTCGAATATGGTCAACAGAAAATCCACATGAAATTGTTCAGCAAGGCCTTCATGACAAAAAAAGTCACCGTTTGGTGCAGTTTCACAGCTAATTTCATCATTGGTTCATACCTCTTCGAGGAAATACAGAATGAGGCCGTATCTGTAACTGTTACTGGTGAACGATACCTGCAAATGTTAAGGGATTATGCAATTCCACAGTTGCAAAAAGAGCACGAAAGGAATTGAAAACATCATTTTTATGCAAGATGGAGCACCTCCGCACATTTACCGACCAGTTAAAGAATTGTTAACTGCGATTTTTCAAGATCGTGTTATAAGCAGACATTTTGCAAATTCATGGCCACCAAGATCGCCTGATATTAACCCAGCGGATTACTGGCTGTGGGGTTATTTAAAAAATTTGGTGTTTAGAACACGACCAACAACAATGGAGGAATTAAAGGACAGTATTAAAGAGCAAATTCATGCGATTCAACCAGAAATGTTGAATAGTGCTGTATACAATTTGGAGGAACGGTTGGTAATTTTACAACAACAAAATGGAGGTCATATCGAGCATTTGCGGTAACTAGTGTTTGGCATCAGAAATCTCATTATGTAAGCAACTAGATTCCATTTACTTTTTGTTATCAATTTGATTTGTTAAGAATATATAATAAGTTGAAATATATCCCTTACTTTATAATCACCCGTTACTTACGAGGTGCACGGTTCGACTATCAGGTTATTTGAGACGGACGAGTAGTTTTCAAAAGTTTCGTCAATTTTAACATAAGGCAGGTCAGTTTTTTTTTAATTTCTTAATCACCAGAATTCATTCTAAAATTGGATTATACAGCCTTCATTCATGGGAGCACAAGTTAAAATACACCCTGCATATGTACTGTTATAGTATCGTCTAATGAGTATATTACAAATTTGCAGTTTCTAATATGTATTTATAAAAATTGACACAAAAAAAGTGTTTCTTACTTAATGTACTTCTGGCCAAGGTAAGTTTCTTCTTTTCCTCCATTATCCTCTTTCCCAACGGAGTTTTCCGCCAATCTGGATCATTGTCTACATCATCACTCGCCTCATCTACCAAACTAAGGTCCAGTTCTACATTTTCCTAGAATCAATCATTTAGTCAATCTAAATCAACAAAGAACAATAAGCTTTGACATATACGGCGTGTGCAAACTGTTATTTGTGCCGATTATCACGAAAAACTGTCATGCAGTTTCAAACAAAAATGATAGAAAATGCACATAATTTTATATTTGATATAAAATAAATCTACAGTGATAATTTTTACGTACACATCCGCTTTCCTCCTATTTTTTAACTAAAGAGAGCAATACTTACTTTTTCTTCCATAATAAAAGTTCCATCATTAATTCTTATGGCAGGATTTGATCTCTTTCGAGGCCTCTGTACTGGTGTACTATCCTCACCACGTACCTGCAATATAAAATAAATTTCAATATCCATGTTAAAAATATATAATATAAAAACTATTAAGCTGAGACTGAACTCCACTTTGCAATATACTCAAATGAATGACAAAATTAATATATTTTTTTCTAATTTGGAACACTAATTTTTTTATAAATTAGTAAATATCATTTAGCACATAAATTGTTTACACCCGTCAATTTTTCTAGGTATTTCATTTGAAGAACTAAAAATTTCTTAAAAAAAAAAAATTAGTTACTAAATTTTATGAAAAAAGGCATATACCACCGATAACCGACATATTTGGGAAATAATAACCTCAGAACATTTCAATTTGTCTTCTAAAACTGTATTTAAATCTTCTAGTTGTTGTATCCTACGTTCTTGTTCCTCAATTTTTTCTTGTTGAATATTGTACATTTCCTTCAGTTCTTCTGTTTGATTGACATCTAGATCAAATAAAACAAATATATTAACAAAAATTACAACCTGTCAATAAAGAAATGGTCAATTGGACAACGTAAGTCAGAAAAGGTCAACAAGGATTAGATCAGGCCGGTTTGGGTATTTAGGTGGTGTTACATCTGGTATTTAGTACAATTGCATATCGTATCTATGAGGCATTTTTTCCAGAACTACTTTTAGGACAGACATTTTACAAGATAAAGTCCATTCATTTTCTGTAGTCTAAGGCAGATTTTCGCGTTGTTAATACGTTCACTGCCGTCTCGGTCCGAGAAAAATTTTCCCATGGCATCGTCCGGGTCGAATAGACCAAGTATATGTGGTTTCCAGGACACCGACTCGATTTATAGGACCAAATCACATAATCGTTCCTACAGCATCGTGAATGCATTTTAAGCATGTAATAACCATAGGATGAGACCGAGTTGGCCACTAGAGAACTCCGTCGCATGCCAGAACTTACTGAATTTTTTCGAAATTTGACATAATTTTGTCAATATGACCCAGACACTTTTTTTACAAAAATATTAGATTTCATAAAAAAATGTTCAATGTGTGTTCAACACATATGAAAGTGTACCCGAAGGTGCAGTTGCCCTGGTGGGAAGTTTTGGGTCGAAACACCTTTGGCATGGTGGCAAATGTAAGGAAAATACACGACAACAGTGATCGTGTTAAGTTGGACAAAATTTCCTGTTTAATTACAAACTGTCAGTGTCGATCCTGTTTTTTTGTTATACCGTTAATGACATTACTTAACCTAAAAATTGTTACCTACTTAATAACAAGAAGAATAAACTAACAAGGAGTGCTTAAGTAGGCTTTAGCCAACCAAAACTTAAAGCGTCACGGTGACATCAGTGGTAGCCAATTAGAGGCCCAAAAAACATAATGTAGCGTGGTTAAACCAATATACAAAAAAGATGATCCTACTTTAATAGATAATTACAGGCCTATAAGTATGTTATCTTCCTTTTCTAAATTGCTAGAAATTGTTATGGGTAGATGATTAACTCCATTTTTAGAAAGAAACACATAATATTATTAGCAAGAAACAACATGGATATCAAAATAATAAATCCACCACAGCAATTTTTGATTTTGTTAGGAGGATACTGGATTATCTAGATAATGGACATATCGCTCTTGGAATATTCCTCGATCTATCCAAGGCATGATGATTGTGTTAATCATGAAACACTACTAAATAAGTTGGATAAATTAGGTATACGAGGTCCAGCCTATGACTGGTTCAGTTGCTATCTTAATGAGCGACAGCAGAAAGTGCGTATCACATCAAATTCCTTAAAATATTATTGTAGTACTCAAAGAATTTCATTAGGAGTACCACAGAGTAGCGTACTTGGGCCAATTCGTTTTTTATTACACAAACAATTTGCAGCAGCATTTAAATAATGACTCTGTCTTTATAACCACTTATGCTGATGACACTAACATACTAATCTTTGATAAAACCTATGAGGGCATCAAGGCTAAAGCAACTTATGTGATGCAAAAAATATCAGAATGGTTTCAACAGAATTCGTTAATATTAAATAATGACAAAACAAAGTGTATTTTATTCAAACATAGAAATAAAATTGAGTATCCTAAAGAAATAGACATCAATAATGCAAAATTAACTACACAGATCACACAAAATTTGTAGGAGTTGTCATTGATGAGCATATGAATTGGAAAGAACAGGTTATGCACTCTGTAGCAAACTTTTGTTACTTACTGAAATAACTGAAGAAGGTAGTGAATCGTAAGACTCTTCTGACAGTGTATTAAGGACAATTTTATAGCACATTGTCATATGGGATAATATTTTGGGGTGGATCTCATATTAATGAAGTATTCCTTGTACAAAAAAGAGCACTATGCATCTTATCTGGTTTAAAGCTACATGAATCATACCGTGGCCACTTTAAGGAATTAAATCTGTTAACAGTTCCAGCTCTTTTTGTGTATGAGTGTCTCTGTTTTATTTACAAGCATAGGAGTGAGATAACAGATAACATTAGAAATCATAGTTATGAAACAAGACACAAAGATACTTTTTTCTTATCCGATACATAACACAACACCTCTAGAAAATGGTTTTTACAGATGTTTGCTTTTTTATAACATTCTGCAAGCAAATTTTAAAAAAATTATTTCTATAAATATCTATAAAGGACTAAACTAAAATATTGTACAGCACACACCCTGCATAGAAATTTTAAATCTAGTCTAATTATAAAACAAACAATTTCAGAATCTTGAAAATAATCATTCAATGAATAATATGCCTTTTTAATCAATAATTCCTTTACTTATTCATTTCTAAATTTTTTTTTATTCACAATTTGACTCAGGTTTACAGGAAGATGATTGAATATATTTTTACTATCATAAAGAATCGAGTTTTTTGTCTGAGTAGATGAAGGAATAGGAAGTGTGATGTTAAATCTATTAGGTGTATAATGTACGGTGTTTATATCACACGTTTAAACTTTTTATGCACAAGACATAGTCTCTAATATAAATATACTGGCCAGTCAATATTTCAAAAAATAATGGTTTTAGTAACGATCACGTGAAAATGCTGTTTAACACACCTCACTATAGGATTCTTGCAATTCGTTTAATTTAATTTCAGTTTGTATCTTTTCTTTTTTGAGTCTTACTTTCTTTCGCCTATATTTTAAAGCTCTTCTTTGCAGAACAAAACTTTTTTGAATAAATATTGTGAACAGAACCCCCAAAAACAAATGCCATAACGTAAGTGAGACTCGATGAGTGAAAACTAAGCTTACATGCTTAGCCAGAAAAGGCGCTAAATCAATTCTAACAGGTCTCGAACCGACCTGCGGGGTATCTTATAGCACCGCGAAAGAATCGGTAAAGGAACTATTAAGACAGAAACATTACTCGCACTGGATAGAGATACCGGGAATGAGGCAGTCACGCTTGTTCATCGGAGAAATATCTAGAGCAAGGACCAACGAAATGCTAAAGCTGAGCAGAAAACAGCTGAGGTGTGCAGTGGGAATATTAACAGGACACTGCACACTAAACAAACACCTAACCAATATGAGGGTGAAAGACAATCCAGATTGCAGGATGTGTGGTGAAGAGGAAGAAACTCCCCACCACATCTTATGCGAATGCCAGCCCTAACGGCAATGAGACTAACACACTTCGAGGGACCACTTTTAACCCCGGAAGAGATAGCCAGAGCTCCCATAAACTGTATACTCGCCTTCTGGAATAGAACGGGTCTTATGGAGTAATGAGACAATGGGGTACAATAAGCTTAAGCTTCAGTACAGCGGGTAGTCAAAACTGCAACCCGTAAGGAAAAAAAAAAGCTTACATTGCTAAATAGGGATTAAACACTCCTTGTTAGCTTAATCTTCTTGACTTAATAACGCGAATATCTATATTTAATTAGGACTACAGAAAGTGGATGGAATTTACTTACCAGTTTGCTCCAATAAAAAAAGTAGCTTCTTCAAGTACAGGATGTACAGAATATTCAAAACAGTGACAGTTCTATACTTAACTAGCAACTATGTGCATTTTTTGTATAAAAACTTATTTCAATACTCACCGTCTACTTTGACCCTTCTCAATTGGCGTAAGAGGATGGCAACCTTTTCTTCATAAGATTTTTGTAGTTGTGCTAGCTGTTCCAAGTTTTTTTCTTCCGTAATTTTGCGTTGAGATTCAGATTCTTTAATTTTGTCTTGAAACTGAAAAAAAAAAGTTTTTAGTAACGATCACGTGAAAATGTTGTTTAACACACCTCACTATAGGATTCTTGCAATTCGTTTAGTTTAATTTCAGTTTGTATCTTTTCTTTTTGGATCTCTGCTGCTTGTTCAAATAATACCTTCAGCGCAAATTTTGCTTCACTCATTGATTGAAATTTATCAAATCGGGTTTTTGACTTGTTTTCTAAAATTTGTATAAATATCACAAGAAATAAGATTATAAAAAAGCATTAAACTTACCTTCATCGGAGTCCAAAAGTTTCTGTTGCAAATCTTGAATTTGTACAGATCGAAGTTCAATATCTTCTTCTATAGATTTACACTCAGACGTATTTGCGGTCTCTGGATTTGCTTTCAATTCGTCCAACTGATGTTGAAGAGTTGCTCGATCTTCTAGGAGGCCTGTAAGGGTCGCTTCTGCTTCTACCAGATTAATGAAAACGTCAAATTCTTGCTTAAGCTGGAAATAGTCCACAAAAAAAAAAAAATTAATGCTGTACAAGCCGCTCAAGTTATCATGCAATATTAAAAAAAAGATTTTTTTGTTACAACTTTAAAATTTGTACAATTTTTAAAGCTAATTTAGACCGATGGGATGAGTCGTTCCAACAGTGGCTGTGAAAACTTACGGTATTTGTACTTACCCAAGGCCCAATTCTTTCAACTTTCCCATGAATTTTTGGATTCTTGCGCCTGTTTCCTCATAGCTAACATATTTTTCAAACGTTTATTTAGCGCCTCCGCTTCCTCAACCCGCCTCTTAAATACATTTTGCTGTTTAGTGTGCATAGCTTTCATTTTCACTATCTCATTCTCCTTTTTCCTGTCTTGCTGTTTCAAACGATGACATTCCCTTTCGTGTTCTTTTTTCCATAGTCGGAATTTGTCCGATTCCTCCCGCATGGTACGGAGCAATTTAACTTTTGTTTGTTTCATCTGCGTGATCTCTTGGTTTAGCCTGTTGATTCGCAGTTCATCTTTTTCTTTTAATTTAATAAGGCGAGCCTGCTCTTGAACCTAGAGGGATAAAGCATATATAGATTATATAATTTGTTATATATACAAGACAAGCAACAATAATCACCTTTTTACTTAGATCATGTAACTGAGCTTCCAATTCTTGCACCCTTTTACGTCTTTGTTCTGCCTGTTTATTAGGACCCTGTGTCTGTATAGTTTTCAGCTGTTGCAGAAGTTCATCTTTCTCCTTTTGGAGAAGGGCAATTTTTGCCTCATTTTCCGCTAACGCCTGATAATCGACCATATACTGATTGTTGGTTGTGAGTTGTTGTGCCAAACTCTCTTTTATTACGAGCTGTTTCTGAATTTCGAGCAGCTCAGTATTCAAGGCGACTTGACGTGTAGTGTGGGTTTCTTGCTCCTTTTGGATTTCGGCTATCGTATCACCTTCATTGGTCATCAGTGCTGACATTAAATGATTATTAACTGACTCTTCATGATGCCTAAAAAATATGCATAAACTGTAGTTACTTATCAATATTAACGGAACATCTATAATTTGTATTTTTGCACATTATAAATACCTAATTTCCTCCTCGGTTTTCTTCTGCTCGGAGTTGATTGCATTAAACTGATACTGAATTTGCTGCAGTTTCGTTAAATTTTCCTTTATCAAATCAGTATCATTATTTTCTAAACCGGTGCTTATATTATGGAACGTAATATCATACTGATCTTTCAGTTCCGACATCTTTTTACTTAGAACCTCATTGGCACTTTGTAAAATAATAATTTTTTCGTGTAGGCCAGTTTTGTCAATGAGTGCAGCCGAGAGCTGCACGGTAAGTTCACGAATTTTAAGCTTCAAATCGATTATCTGCTTCTTAAGCAACTCAATTTCTGCAGGACAGATTACTGGTCCACCTGAAAATAATAACCGATGATGTTAGAAAGCAGTTATGTGTGCCTATATTAATTACCTTGTCCTACGATTTGTAACCTTAAGTGCTGTATCGTCTTCTTCAGCTCGTTAATTTCTGCTATCTTAATATCTTGATTAACAATAGGTTTATTTTTAATTTTTCTAGCTCTATCGGCATAACGCAAAGTGGACAAGGTTTCATCAACATTGTAATCAGCCGGGCTGACACATGCAATCATTAAAGTTATACTGTTCCCGCCCAATGAATCTAAGAAACAATAAAAGCAAAATCACATAAAATTTGAATTAGCAACCTCAACAAATAGATTTGTGGCCTACCTTTCAAAAGCCTCGTTAAATTACTATCTCTATAAGGTATGAATCCATGTTGTGCTTTTTCATCTCCCAGACAGCTGATTACATTACCTAATACGAATAATCCTTTATTTATATTAATGCCTTCCTTAAATGTATTTCCAATAGCCCCGGTCTTTTTAGGTCTTTCCGAACCAGCCAGATCGACCAAATGCAGTTTTGCTTGTTTGTTGTTCTCTTTACTAAAATAGGAAAATTCTTATATTCCGAAATGGCTGTTTACCTGAATTTTTTAGCACACAAGTCACAAAGATGAACGGCATTTCCTTCATTCTCGTCAAATTGTGAAAATATCAAATTATCTGCACTACGTGAGTTACCATTACGTTCAGAATACAAAATTTAAAAAAAAATCTGTTATATGAATAAAATTTCGGTTAAAATTGTAATAAACTAACAAAATATAATACATACCAGTTATCCCTTGTGTTCATTGATATGTTAACTGTGAATATTGCATGACTCCTGGAACTCTGAGAGTTCATCGCAGTTGCGCCTGTTACTCGACCAAGTGAGCCTCTCGCGAGAGCCTCCAAAACCTCAGAGGTTGATTGTACAGGCACTTCCGTTAGCCCAGGAATATGTATGCCTAAAAGAAATAAAATTTGACGAACTTAGCAAACATTTTGAATCTCTCGAACTATCCCAGAAGAAGTGAATTTAGAAGAATAAATTGTTGCTTGAAATTATATAATTGTATGTAATTCCAAAGACTATTTTAGAGAGGGAGCAAGTCTGTGTTAAAATTTATCGCTCAATTTTTAGACAGCTGTCATTTCAACAGATCTTAAATGGATTTCTCGAAATTTAATGCAGTCATATGTGTGAACTTATATATGGTGATGCTTTAGCCCATGGCACTCTTTAAAAAGTTATAAGAGTGTATTGGTAATGTTCAAAAAGTGGTTTTTTTCTTTTGATATTTCGTAGTACATAAGAAAATAAATGTTTTTTAGACAGCTGTATATGTATTTGGTCATTCAAAAAGTAAAAAAGTATTTAAATATAAATAATTGATAACATTTAGCCTCCATGTACACAATAAGCAATATTTATAGTATAAGGACGGTGGCACGGTCATCCAGGGTCCTGTCGGTCTAAGCGAGAGAGATGATTTATTAGATCCCTCTCGATCACTGTCTTACTATGGCCACCATCTACTATATTGTTTGCCGATATCATACACCTATATAATAATAATGGCGGATTGTCTCTTTGGTCAATCCAAAATAAAATAGCAACTTCTTTTAGTCATAGTATTTTGCAAAAAATTCCACACGTTTGATTTGTTTTTTACTCCAATTTAACCAGTTTCTTGGCGCTTTTAATCCCTTTGCAATTAAAAAAAAATCAATGCCAAATCTTAAATTAACATATACCATCAATATATAAACTGATAGGAAACAAAGTCTCCTCCAAAAAAATGTAGATTCACCATTTCAACAACATTGAAATTTCTGTTGCCTGGTCGTAACAATTTGACAGCATCTAGTAATTTCTTATTATTAAAGTAAGGTATGTTAAATTATTGAGTATACGTATATATTACCTCGTACTGTGTCTTCTCTAATTTCCAGAATACATTGATCTCTTGTTTTACTGGACAACAAATCATACAGAACTTCCTGATACAATTCCATGAAGGACACAGATATAGTAAAATCATAGGAAAAGTTGTCTTTTACAAAATCAAATATTTCAGTTATAGCCATGGGGATTACTCCCATCTCTCCTTCGCCTTTATACGCTGTGCCCATTGAGTGAGTCTTACCAGATCCAGTCTGACCATATGCTAGTATTGTAACATTGTATCCCTGTAAAAATCATAATGGTACAATACAAAGAAGAATCCTTTATTTCAGAGATCTATAAATTAAATATGAGACTTCGCATTACTTACAATCTTTATATAAAGAAAAAACAAATTCCCAGAAAAAGCCTTTCTTCACAATCTTTTTTAATAATACATTTTTTTTTTAATTATAAATCCTGCAATTAGCATAATGATACCAGTAATGTTTCCTGCTGGGTGCACTTTTTTAATAGTAAATAATCACATTGGCCCTCATCAAATGACAAGATATATTCAATTCCAGAAGTTTTCAAATTGGAGTTGATATATTTTTTTTTTTTGGTTGAATATTCTAGCAAAACTACTGAAGTGACATCTGTATGATTCTTTAATTATATAATACCTATTGTATTTTATGAACATATTTTTCCTTAAAATAACAATAGACAACACTGGCAACAATGTAAAACTAATTTGCGATAATATTTGTGATTTTAGACATAATGCCAGTAACTAAAACCATTACGGAGTGTCATTCATGTTAAATTCAGATTTTCCACAGCCTACCGTAATTTAAAAACATCTGCAATATAATATACCTTTAACCACAAGGTGCTGAGTCATACATAAGTCTCATATTCCTGGAGTGGGTTGGAACCTTTGATGTGAAGATAATACTGACATAGTTTTCCACAAAACACCAAAACACTATATAATGCACTCGACGCGCGTTTCGCCAACCAAGTTGGCATCATCTGGTGATGATTAATACTGAGTAAAACTTGAATTTTAATCATCTCCAGATGATGCCAACTTGGTTGGCGAAACGCGCGTCGAGTGCAGTATATAGTGTTTTGGTATGTCGTGCAAAACTACGTCAGTGTTATAAAGTCTCATACTAAAAGAATATGGTGTCAAGAATGCACATTCGGACTCATCAAGCAAATCAGTATACACACTAGAGTATTTTAAATGCTCACTTCATATCAGCACGAGACTACATTGCAGTCTATTCCCTAAGCCGTATTCTTTTAGTGAGAGAACTATACATTTATGAGCACAGTAGATATTTGCATAATACTGACATCAATCAGTAAAATGATGATTAATTACCTTGAATAAATTCCCTATGAGTGGTTGAACACATCTATTATATAGTTCATGTTGTGGAGTATGGCTAGGTAGCACATAATTAAAAGTGAATGGCTTGTCCTTATCTGTACTCCTGATTATAACTTGTTCGTTTTCCTCTACAACATCCACTATCTCTTTACACCCTCTAGAGATTTCGTTAGGGACTAATGGTCTTATTCTAACAGCAACTTTTACAGATGCAGTATCACTCATTTTCAACAGTACTAACACCTAAAATCACTTATAAAAATTTTTAATGTTACTAGGGCAATGTGAAGTTATGTTAGACGAACATATACAATATTGGTCTTGTTGCAAAGAAGAAGGAAAATATTAGATGCATAACTTAAATCTTATATTTTATTGAAAGGTACAAGAAAGATCTAAAATAGGTCTTAATAAGGAAGGAGATTATATGATAGATAGATAGATGATAGATAGATAGATAGAAGATAGATAGATAGATTGATAGTTTAATTAAATCAAAATCATGTAAATAGCAAAATCATTGAACAATTGTATGAGCTGTACTATCCTCCTCAACTTATAAACAAATTTAGAATTAAAACAAATTCCCCAAAATTAAAACTGTGTCCCCTATCTGAAAGAAGTTTCTAAACTGTTTGGCTAATACTCATACATATAAGAATTTTTTTTTCATTACCTCATTATATTGTTTGACTGAAATTCAAATTCGAAATTTTAATAAATCTGCCAGTACAGAAAATCTTGGAAAAAAAAAACCTTTCTATACATATAAAATGTGTTACACACTTACTAAAATGTTGTCTTTATAGATACTTTATTAGTTTATCAATTTTCTTACTTTATACAATTTATACAATTTTATATATCGATATTAAACATAATATTATGTGCTTATCATTTAGATATTGAATAATTTAAATATTTTAATATGACACATTATTACATCCTCTTTTTTTGTTATTGTTCTAACTGCCTTGTTGTATTGACTATATTTAAATGTTTTAATCTTATTGTATGACAATAATAAACATGAATCAATAGATCTTGGCTTGCACATCATAACCAACTGCAATTAGAAAATACAACATACTTATTCCTTGCCTTTGTCTACTTTATTTAGAAATAATAATGGGAAACGTGTGTTTTCAATGCGCAAACGTTACTGTTACAAAATAGTAAAATAAAGACATAAACAAACATTCACTGGTTATAAAATGCTTCCAGTAAACAACCATGTAAATACATATTAACAGAGTTTAAATTTTTTTTCTTTTTAATTTGATTCATGAATTGTATAATTTGATCCAAGATCATGTGATCCAATACCTATTGTGTAGGTGTATCTATCATTAACTTTCACCAATTTGCATAGTTGACACAGTTAAATTTACATTCTTTCAAACTGAAAAACTGTTATGTAGAAGTACAATATGGTGGTGCCATGTGTGGCGTTATTAGTTTATAAAGTTTTTGTTTTGATATCATGTTGTACATATAAATACCAAATTATACAACATGATATCTAAAGGCTTTCCAATTTTTTTTCTATCTATTTAAAAAAAAAATTGCAAGGTAATTTAAAATCTTCTAACAGCAAAACAATAAAGTAAATATAGAAACTAAACAGTTACAAATTATTGATTTTTGCTGTCATTTCTCAACAAGAATTGAATGAATATCATTCCAAATATTGTTCAAAATATAAGTATATTCTTTATGATTTTTTTTTCACAAAATTAATTTATGAAAAAAAAATTAAATAAAACTTACGAGATTACATAGACCTAT
This sequence comes from Rhamnusium bicolor, assembly GCA_029963845.1. Taxonomy (NCBI): domain Eukaryota; kingdom Metazoa; phylum Arthropoda; class Insecta; order Coleoptera; family Cerambycidae; genus Rhamnusium; species Rhamnusium bicolor. The sequence goes on from JANEYF010001132.1 coordinate 60,510, forward strand.
TTTACAAAATTTCTCAATTAATGAACAAATCAAATTACATATTATTATCTTCTACCTAGATCAATCATTTTAAATTTTTTGCAAGGAAAAAAAAATATTAAAATTGTTTTTATAAAAATGTTCAGAATACAAAATGCTTTGGACAATGGTTTGGTATAGATAGAGAAATATAAAATACAGTATTTAACTTACCAATGCTGTGGTTTAAAACTTGATTTAGCTTAAAAATATAAATAAGCTGACGTTTCTTGACACCTTTATTTCCTCAGATCACAATTCGCAGCTTTTTTCGAGGCTTCTTTTCTTCGATCTTTATGCAACGAAATGAAATGGCTTCATCAAATTGTCCTGTTTGAGGACCGTTAAAACTTAAAATAGTAAAAAAAGATAGGTAAAAGAAATTCAAATTGCCTTTAATTCTATTGGTCAATTACTTCGACTGAAATTCGCTTTGAATAATACCAATATAAAATAAATAAAAGTAAGGCATGCATAATATATCTGAGGTCTGTGATAATAATAAAAACATTAAAACTTCTATTAATAAAACTGAAATTAATATAGTAAAACTGTATTATATTTTTACGCCTAAAAAACATATTTAAAAGTGGATATAGAAATATAATTTGTATCAGTAATATATTTCATCTATTAGTTTGTAACCAAATTTAATTTGCAGTTTATATGTCTGGTTGGCAACAAGCATTGGCGCGAAATCTAATATGACATTTTGTTTGAGGTTATTTATGAAGTCAGAAAAATTGATATTTGTAAGAATTGTATTTCTAATTGAAGGTTTGTGAAATGGTTTTACAAAATTCTGGAAAATATAGGGCCGAGAGGCCTGAAAAGCCTGACATATCGACTAATACAGCAGGACCTGCAAATAGGTATAGACCAATTTCTGTATTTAACATCAATAATAAATTTGTAATTGTGTATTTCTTATCCTCAAATACTTTATAGTCGACATTTAGGCTGGCTGCACACATATCGAACAAAATAACTTTAGTAAAGAACGTTTTTGTCTAAATACGTTCGAAGATATTACTTACCAGATGTACACATCAATCACACGCCTTACAGCAAGTTTAGGAACAATTAGTCGCAATCAGGCTGCTCGACGTTGCTCGCCGGACCCTTGTTTTATATAAAAACATTTTAATGAGCGCATGGTCAACTGCCAATAATAGTCTACAGTACCAATATTTATTTTATATTCAGTAGTACATTTGAGAATGAATATGAATACGTGAAGGTGATTAATCTAATAGGTAATTGAATATGGAAGTAGGTGCAGAAAAACTAAGTCTTAATTGAGGTGAGGTCGCCATTATAAAATTTTCAAGTAGAACATCATAATCGGGTCCTAATAGATAGGGTGTTCGTGTAAAGTTCTTAAATTTATGTTCTGCTCTTAATTCTTTCACAAAAAGGTAAAACAGTTTTCTTTTTTGATTTACAGGATGCACCCACAATTGTCTGTTATTTGCCTTATTTTCACTATGAAGCATCAACCACTGCCATAAAACTAGTGCAATTTTAGTGGGTTCGTCTTCCGACATACTTCCGGAACAAATCAAACTGAAATGATTTTCATCATTAAGAACATCTTGTTTGGTGTTTGAACAAAATGTTTTCCCTAAAAACGAAAATTTTTTCGTGTGGGTCAAAAAAGTATTTTTTGACTAAATCTGTTTTGTTCGATATGTGTGCGGCCGGCCTTAAGCGTTTAATATACGTATAACCAAATAGACAAATTATGGTATAATGTAAGAGTATCCTTAGGTCAGAGAGAAATAACAATGTTACTTCCATCTGCCTTATACTCCAGGGAAATAAGGTAAAAATAAAGACCATCTGCGGAATGAGGCCGAACAAGCTGAATTTTTGCAGAGACCTTCGTTTTGATGTTCCAATGAAGCACAAAAAAATCTCATATGCCTACCCTTGTGCGTCTTGAGATATCGAAGGTCAAAGATCATGAAAATCGGTTTTTGGCGAAAATCTCGCTTCCAGTGCATCTGACGTTGTAAGAACCCATAACAAAACTTACGTAAAATAGTATTCTCTACAAAATTGTTCATATACATTTTTTTTCGTACGACCAGCCGTTTGAGAAACATCCCGATTTGACTCACTCGGCTCAAATATTTCAAGCAGAAAAATGCCCGCCAGATACAGTATTTCAGAACGGAAAGCGTTGTCTGTTAGCTATGTATGGTGCTCCAAAAGATGAAGTGAACCTTGACAAATTTAGATACACCCAATTCATTAAGGCTACACGACTTAATAGACCTGTTAAATTGTCATCCCTTCCACCTACCAGTGAAGCAGCTCGACAGCATATTTATTGGGTCGACTACCAAGTACACATTTGGCTAGGGAAAAATCTACAACCCGAAGAATGGGGTTGGGATTTAAAAAACGACATATTACAGCCGAAAACAACATTACTGCCACCTGCTCCAGACGAACTATTAAGTACAATATTCTGTAATTGTAAAAAGGGGTGTGGCGCGCAATGCGGGTGTAGAAAAGTCGGGCTGCCATGCTCCAAAGTTTACGGTCAATGTCACGGACAGGCATGCCTGAACCCGTCAACAGAGTTGCAAAACATCGAAGACTTCAGTGACCTTGAGTCTGAAGAGGTTTTGCCAACAGACATAGAGCCAACAGATATAGAGGAAGCGTCTGACGAAGATATTGTGTTGATCGAGGTGCTAGTGGAACTCGACGAAGACGAGGAGGAAGGCAAGGAAACATAAGGCGTGGTGTGGAAAAGAATGTATTTTTTGTTATTAATTATTTATTATATATTTTTTTATACATAAACAAATTTTTAACGGCTTTAATAATGGGAATTTAATTTTCCAGTCTAACAGATTAAGAAAAGTGCTTTTATATGTATAGCTCTGCAGTATAATACAGTATTACCTATTACGAATGCGCGCTCCCGCTTTATCATGCTATATCTCGAAAACGGTTGGTCGTACGAAAAAAAATGTATATGAACAATTTTGTAGAGAATACTATTTTACGTAAGTTTTGTTACGGCTTCTTATGACGTCAGATGCACCCGGAAGTGAGATTTTCGCGAAAAACCGATTTTCATGACCTTTGACCTTCGATATCTCAAGACGCACAAGGATAGACATATGAGATTTTTTTGTGCTTCATTAAAACATCAAAACGAAGGTCTCTGGAAAAATTCAGCTTGTTCGGCTTCATTCTGCAGAGGAAGTTTTATTTCTCTGGAGTATTAGGTTAAATTTCACCCATATTGTAGATTTAAGAATCTGTATATAATCTTTGTTAATATGATTCTTGCTTATGCGAGATGATTACTATTATTATAATACATTTTGTTTTAGAGAAGAAAGTTCAGAGTTTAGGCTCCGGGAGGTAATTGAAAATGAGAATATAGATGTTAAGTATGGATTTGAAAGACTCAAGAATCATCAAGAGAGGACAGGCTTCCTCTTAAACATGCATTCTGTAAGAATTATTATTTATTGTACAACTTTATTACTACTTATATATTTTATCTTTAGACTGAAATCTTAGATGAAGATAAGAGATTGTGTGCCGCTATTGATTATTATTTTATGGAAGAGGATGGTACAAGATTTAAAGTGTCTTATCCATTTTTGCCCTATTTTTATATTCTGACAAAGAGAGAACTAATACAAGAAGTTACAGAGTTTTTAACAAAGAAATATTCTGGGACGATAGGAAAAATAGAAACAGTTGTAAAAGAAGATTTGGATTTGGTATGTTTTCCTATTAGTGTGTCCGTAGATGTTTTTTGTAATAACCATTAAAAAGTTGCGATTTAAAATGATTGAAATAAGTTATAAAAATATTTTTTAATTTGTTGACAAACTTTTACGGTCTATATTAAACTAGTGCTAGTTGAGTTTTTCCCATTGTATTGTATTAATAAGAATGGGAGATACACGTAGTGCAGAAAATTGTAAATATTGTATATTATAATTTTTTATGTTCATTAATTTTTTAGCCAAATCATTTAATAGGGTTAAAACAGAAGTATATTAAGCTATCATTTGTTAATCAGACTGATTTAATAAAAGTCCGAAAGGAGATATTGAAAGTCGTTCGTAAAAATAAAGGAAAAGTAAATGCAAATTCATATTATACAGAGATGTTAACTAGTACATTAGTTAACAATATTGAAGATATTGCTAATTTAAACAAAGTAAACAGTGATCAAATGGAGAATATTTTGGATATCAGGTAAGTGAATAAAATTATTGGTTGGATTCTAATAGTCTAATTTCTTCTCAATACCATACTAGAAGTGAAATGTTTTGGGAGTCAGAAGCTAATAAAATTAAATCTGCATGATATCTTGATGTCAGATTTTATTAGTTAGGTCATCTTATGTTTTTATTTCAGAGAATATGATGTACCATATCACGTTAGGGTTTCAATAGATTTGAAGGTATTTTGCGGTTCTTGGTATACCATAAAAACCAAAGGGGCAGGGTCGACTCCTCTAATAACACTCAGGGATGATCTAATAGAACGTCCAGAACCCATAGTTCTTGCTTTTGATATTGAGACTACTAAATTGCCTTTAAAGTTTCCTGATGCTTCAAATGATCAAATTATGATGATTTCATACATGATAGATGCACAAGGTGAGGTGATAATAAATTGACTGTGGAATTCTTTAAAAATAATTCTGTCATAATTTGAATATAAATACAATACTTTCGATGTAACATTTTAGGATATTTAATAACAAACCGAGAGATACTGTCATCTGACATTGAGGACTTTGAGTACACACCGAAACCTGAATTCGAAGGGAAATTTACTATATTCAATGAGCCCAATGAAATGGCCCTGTTACAAAAATTCTTTGATCACATAATGGAAGTTCGGCCACATATTTTTGTCACATATAACGGAGATTTTTTTGATTGGCCATTTGTGGAAGCTCGAGCTGCTTCTTATGATTTGGATATGAAACAAGAAATTGGTTTTTGTCGAAATAAAGAGGGGATCTATGTCTGTAGACCAGCTATACATATGGACTGTCTTTGCTGGGTGAAAAGAGATTCTTATTTGCCTGTTGGTTCGCAAAATTTGAAAGCTGTCGCTAAGGCCAAATTGAGGTGATTTCATATAATAAAACACTTCTTATTCTTAATATTAAAAACAAAATTGTGTAGATGGTGTGTACTACGATTAACACACTTTTCACTGTCGTTTTTCCTTAACTATGATAACAGGGATATAATTTCTTTAGGTATGACCCGGTGGAGTTAGATCCGGAGGAGATGTGTCCATTGGCTGCCTCAGAACCCCAAGTATTATCCAACTATTCAGTTTCTGATGCTGTTGCTACCTATTACTTATATATGCAATACGTACACCCTTTTATATTTGCATTATGTACAATTATTCCTTGTGAACCAGATGAGGTTTTACGGAAAGGCTCAGGTAGGTTGAAATAATTGTGTATATATTTGGGCTCTACTGCCTAAAAAAATCTAGGCTCATTTTGTAAAAATTTTTTTTTCATCTATATATCGTGTTATGATACCTAAAAAGTTATTTTTAGGGACACTGTGTGAGGCCTTATTAATGGTTGAGGCATTTCATGGTAACATAATCTTCCCGAATAAGGAAGAAACTGTATTAAATAAACTCACACATGATGGACACGTTCTGCAACAAGAAACCTATGTAGGCGGACACGTGGAGGCCTTAGAGTCTGGAGTTTTTCGGGCTGACATTCCATGTCGTTTCAGAATTGTTCCGGAAGCTGTCAATGCTCTTATAGAACAAATTCCGAAAACTTTAGAACATGCCATTGTAGTAGAGGAGGGTGTTCCTTTAGAATGTGTAACAAATTTAGATGAAGTTGCTGAAGAAATTAAACAAAAATTAACTGCTCTCAAGGTAATTTGCCTGATGATTCGTATTGTCCAAAAATTATTTTTTGTTATAGCGTTTCATAATATTAAACCACATTGTATTTTAAATTTGAGCGAATAAAAGCACAACCTCCAGCCTCAACTGCAATTAATTTTCATATTAAAAAATATAAAAAAAAATTGTTTTGGTAGATATTCTGTTGTACTAACTATACCAGTTCCAATAAGTGTGACTACACTTACTGGAACTAATATATTTACTGACTAGTAAAGGAATGCAAGTTGGGGCTCCTAATCGTGAAGCGGCACGTGAATGCATATGTGACTACTGGCTACCGCACATGTACCACTATCTCCTGATAGCCCCAACTCGCATTCCTTTACTGACTACACTTATTGGAACTAGTATAGTTAGTACTGGTTAGTATTTTTAAACCGTACAATGTATACATACTAATAATTGTCGCTTTTTTAAGGAACAACCTATGAGGTTAGAAAGGCCTCTGATTTATCATTTGGATGTAGGAGCTATGTATCCTAATATAATTCTAACAAATCGTTTACAACCATGTGCCATGGTAGACGAAACAATTTGTGCCTCGTGTGATTATAATAAACCTGATGCCCTGTGTCAGAGGAGCATGGCATGGATGATGAGGGAGGAGTACAGTAAGTTTGTTTATGATTTATGTTTTGAGTCTATTTTGATACTTCCTTTATTAGGAAAGTAAAAAAGTTTTCTCTAACATTTCATTTAAACGGAAATGTGTTGAAAGGATTGAAAATAGCATTTTCATTTTTTTTCTAATGTAAGCTCAATGTAAATGTGGCATAATCAATGATACAATTTTTACTTATCACATTCGATTTTAATAAAACATATCGAAACATTTTCCAATTTTAAATCATTGATTAAGTTAATTTTCAACTTTCTGAGTGGAATTTTGCTATGACAAATCAGAATGTGATCTGTTTAGTGCCTGCAAGCCGTAATGAATATCACAGAATTCAACAACAGCTTGAGACAGAAAAGTTCCCTTCTCAGTATCCAGGGGAACCACCAAAAGTTTTTCATCAGTTATCAAAGCAAGAACAAGCAGATCTGGAGAAAAAAAGATTGTCTATTTACTGTAGGAAGGTGTATAAAAAGCTGAAGATTACAAGAGTGGAGGAACGTAATACTACGATTTGCCAAAAAGAAAATTCATTTTATGTCGATACTGTCAGAGCTTTTAGGGATAGAAGGTAAAAAATGAGTTAGAATGCTTTGAATTTTTATTACTTTATGTATTGTATGGTTGATCCCTGGCTATAGAATGATATACAAGAAAACAACTCTTACAGTGATTATTTCTTTGGACACAATTCTCTGGTTAAAGTTAACTAAGCATTAATAAATTGGCCCTTAGTCATCTCGGTTTCTTCTCTCCCAAGTAACAACTCTAAGATACTTTTGATTTATTTAGGTTTTAAAAGTGCTTTAACATGTACAATAAAATGATAGTGGTTTTAAAATTACCTTAAGATAAACTAAAAGTTCTTAAAGACCACTGATTCTTATGCAAAGGATTTAATGACTCTTTAAATTAAAATAAAAAAACTGTTTGCTCCTAATCCCTATTGATCTTATACTAGTTTTATAATACCTTGACATTGGCTATTTTAAAACTAATTTCCTTTTTAAAGAATTAAATAGCAAGTTGGTTTTAAAACAATCCATTTTGGAACAAATGGTTTTAATGTAGTTTTATGGAGTATTCTTGATGTAGTCATTAAAACCCATTAAGAAACTATTTTATCTTAAGCCTACATGCTCAATGAAATTCCACATTAAATCCTAAAACATAGTTTTTACTTTTTAAAGGTAAATTAAGAATATTTTAAAGTTCAAAGGTTTTAATTTAATCAATTTGATTAAAAGAAATCCTGTTGGATTTTTGATACTTTATTAAAACTAATTCTACCCCCTCCATAATCGGAGAAAAACACGCCATCTGCCAATAAACTGATTGCTGATTTAGTGAACCAGTCAGTCCTGTACCTACTTTATGCATGAATGAAAACTAGAAGACATATTTAAAATGGAAAATATTAGTACAAGTATTTTAAATTAAACAAGTCACTAAATCCAGCAATCACAAAACCGGCACAATTTTAGGTTAGATTTCATACGGCGCAAGATCCCTTTAAATCAATAAGGCCACGAGTTTGAACATATTAAAGCAATTCAGTTTTAAAAGGAAGAGTAAATAAATGTCTGGGAGAGTAATTGTACTTAAAGTGGTAAATAAAACGCTATTTTAAGTCTTGTAAGATTTAAAATGTTCTATTAACTTGCAATCAGTTTTTATCTAGACCACGCCATTTTTTATATAAGATACAGACCCGCCATGATGAATATTTTCAATAGCCAAAGAAAAAATATTATTGAAATATATGCGCTTTACATTCTCTTAAATAACTGAAAGACGGTGTGTCCAAACTGCAATTTAATAAAAAAATGCATTTGGATGTTTAGATGCAAAATAAAAATTGACGATATTTTAAAAAAATTTTTAGATAATAAAAAAACATTATATTGGTGGCGCCGAGTTATGAGAAGTATTTTATTATATTTTGTCAGAAAAGTGCCATCCGTTGGTAATTTTTACCAGAATAGTTTGCATTTGAATATTATTTTTGATCAGCTTTATATGCGTACGTTTAAAATATTACCACTCTGCCCCATTAGAGACTTGCCGTTGTTTTAACTATTTCACGCATAGAGGTTGTCCGACTAACAAAATAAAACCCTTTTAGGATTTAATTATAATGATTCTCAAGGCAATTTAGTCTGCTGCAATTTTATTTTAAATGAAAAACGTTTTAATACATAAATTTAAGGTTGCCTTGAAGAACTCTTTAAGAATATGAAATTAAAACTAAATCGTTTTTAATATAGTTCTAAAATTTAGTCTTCAAGACCCTTTTAGGATGGGCCCTTTTTGGCTAGAAGCTCCTTTATGGTGATCCTAAGCTTGTCTTGAAGATCATTTGGTTTTATTCAAGTTTTATTGTATAATTTTAAAGGACCTTGAGATCTTAATAAGAGCATTAGTGTTACCTGGGCTATTTCGTAACATCTCAAATTCTCAAATCTAGATGATCTGTGAACAAGAAATTATATATTGGTTAACTAAATAATTTATGTTTAGGTATGAATATAAAGGTATGTCCAAAAAAGCGAAACAAGCAGTTTCTGATGCAATCAAAGGTGGCGATGCATCAGAAATAAAGTCTGCGAAGAACCGGGAAGTATTGTATGACTCCCTACAGTTAGCACACAAGTGTATTTTGAACTCTTTCTATGGCTATGTAATGAGAAGGGGGTAAGTTAAATATATGCGTTATCTTTTTTTTTACTAATCCAACATAGTGGAGGTTTCTTATCAAATTAAATTTAAGTATTCTAAAAGTTTGTAGAGATTTTTGAAAATATGTAAATTTTTCTAATAGTTTTTATATCATTAAATACTAATATAACAAAAAAACTGCAATCAAAACATGCTACTTATTTTACAAATTATATATATTGAAAAAAAATTACAATATTGACAAAATTCGTGCCCATTGTCCAGACTAATAAATTGCTGGTTTTTGTAAGGAATAATTGTGGGTTCTCAAAAACAATACATTTTTCTTACAGGGCTCGATGGCATAGTATGGAAATGGCGGGTATCGTTTGCTTTACTGGAGCAAACATAATCATGAAGGCCCGAGAAATAATAGAACAAGTAGGGCGCCCTCTTGAATTGGATACCGATGGTATTTGGTGCATCCTACCAGCTTCTTTCCCAGAAAATTTTAGGATAGAGACAAGCCACGAGAAAAAGAAAAAATTTAATGTCTCTTATCCTAACACTGTACTCAATGCTATGGTAAAGGAGCATTTTACAAATGATCAGTACCATGAGCTTGTAGACCCGGCAAGATTAGAGTACAGAATAAAAAGTGAAAATTCAATATTTTTCGAGGTAGATGGTCCATACAAAGCTATGGTCCTACCTGCAAGTAAAGAAGAGGGTAAGAAGTTGAAGAAACGATATGCTGTGTTTAATTTTGATGGTTCTCTTGCTGAACTAAAAGGGTAAATTCTGTGCACAAACCTTTTATACTAACCTTGAGGTTGATTGTTCAATTTTTCTTACAGATTTGAGGTAAAGAGGAGGGGAGAGCTTCAACTCATTAAAAATTTCCAATCGTCAGTTTTTGAAGCCTTTTTAAAAGGCGACACTTTAGAATCTTGTTATGCAGCTGTGGCTCAAGTAGCAGACTACTGGTTAGATGTGCTTTTTTTCACATGGACGTAATATGCCAGATTCTGAACTGTTTGACCTTATCTCTGAAAATAGATCTATGTCTAAAAAACTGGAAGAGTATGGCACTCAGAAAAGTACATCCATTAGTACTGCTAAACGTCTTGCCGAATTTTTGGGTGATCAGATGGTAAAAGATGCAGGATTGGCTTGTAAATATGTTATTTCGAGAAAACCAGATGGAGCTCCAGTTACCGAAAGGTAAATATTAGAACACATTAATGTTGTCAATTCAAAAATCATTATTTGTAACCTTTAGAACTTTCGATATACATATAGTGTACGTAATCACATAAGCTTCATGAGTTTGTTAAGTATGAAGCCATAGTTTTTTTTTTTGAAAAAGTACCCCAAGTAAAGTAAAAATGACAAATATTATAAATAAGGAATTATTAAATAAATTTTGTAAGGGCTCTTATAAATTTGTTCATACATATACCTACTGGTGTGCACCAGGGAGGCATGTTGGGCCTAGTTTCATTTGTTACCTTTATTAATGAAAAAAGTTTTAGTCGCATAGTAGGTAACTGGACTGAACATAGAATCTAAATATTTACAAATGAAGCTCAGAAATGAAATTCAATTCTTTAAGGGCTATTCCTCTGGCGATTTTCCAAGCAGAAGAGACAATTCAGAAGCATTACCTCAGAAAGTGGTTAAAAGACAGTTCTATTGGCGATGTAGACATTAGAGACATTTTGGATTGGAGTTATTACATAGAACGTTTGGGGGCGCTATCCAGAAAATTATTACTATTCCAGCTGCTATGCAAGGGGTAGGTAAATTTTTAAATATAAGTATATGTTTCTTTTTTATCACATCAATTATATTAGGTACCTAATCCTGTACCGAGAGTGAGACATCCAGATTGGCTGCATAAAAAAATTCTGGAAAAAAATGACAATTTCAAACAAAGACGGATAACCGATATGTTTGCAGCATGTGCAAAACCAGTGAATACTGGTATTGAAAATAATCAGAACAAAGCAAATAGTAGCATTCCGGATATAGAGGATGCTGGAAGTAGTAAATCACCACGAGGCAAGGTCCCAGTAGCAACAGTCAATAAGAGGAAAAGAGGTTCGGATAAAGAGAGCGAATTTTCTGAAGAGGAATTAAGTAAAACTTGGAGGGAGGTACTCGGGAATCCACCACCATACGGAAATACAGAAGTATGTAAACCAATTATTCCCAACCTATTTTCCATAGATCGTAATGAATAGAATTCCTTTCAACCTTTTTATATACTTGTAGGAAGAGCATGCAGTGTGGATTCTATTTCAAAAAGAAAATGGCTGTTTCAAGCTTTGCAGAGAAATATTGGCCAGCAAAATAAAAAGAAAAGTCCAATGCCAGTTTGGCAGTTCTAAGATCTACCACATCAGGCACTTTGGGTGGTTTCATCCAAAAGGCTCAAAGATCTTTATTAACAACTCCTTGGCAAGTATTGCAGATTGCAGGGACAGGAACTCCTGGCGAATTTCGACTGTGGGCTCTGGCAAGTATACTATGTTTATTTTAGTTACACTCGACGATTCTAGCTTGACACTTGGCAGCACAGAGAGAAGACATAACTCTAGTGTGGGGCAGAGACAAACAACCATTTTACATTGAAAGGGCGGGGTTTAGACCACTGTGCATCCAAACTCAAATGTCAAGCTAGAATCATAGATTAGTTGTAGTATTTATTAGATGGTTAAAATGAAGTTTAACCATACCTTAATGATGTCAACTTTGTGGATGTGTATCAAGTATGGTTTGCAGTGTTTTGGCTAATGCATCAGTGTTTAATATCCAATATTATATCAAACATACCTTATAACAAATTTTCTATAGGTACAATCGGAGTTACACTTGGTTAAACTGGTTGTTCCACGAATGTTTTATGCTAATTTACGTACACCAAAAGTGGCTGAGGAAGGTGTTTTGTTTAAAAAATGCAACAGAACACTGCCCAGATCCAGACCTGTTCATAATTTGTATTTATATTCTGTTCCAGAGGAAGTCTTTCTTGAACACGGAAAGTAAGTAAATGTATATTTTATATTTTTATGTCAAATAAAGTGTAGAGGATAATAGAATAACTCAATGATCCTTCACCAAAATTATTGTGATTTACCAAAAGCTAGACAATTTTAAAAATGAATCTTATTTCAGAAAAAATGTTCCTTGATCAAACCGACCCTAATGTTGAAGGAGTTTATGAGACTCAAGTCCCACCAATGTTTCGAGCATTACTTCATATTGGTTGTGTATGTAAAGCTTTACCAGGAGTGAGAAGTTTAGAAAGTTTTACGTTAGACGAGTTAGATATGGTCAGTGTAGCTCGCCAACCATATTTACCTGCAGATTCTCTGAAACATCTTTACTTTTACCATCATAAACATGCCTCAAAACCTCAACATATGTTTGGCTTGTTCCTTACGCCAGTGAAAAAAGCTATTATAATTGTAGTTGACACTGTTAGAACCAACTTGATGCCTAATATGGTTAATCTGTATCAAGCGGAAAGGATAGCGAAGTAAGTTACTCAATTTTTTAGTATGTTTTTTACTCTGATGTATTCTGCAGTTCATATAAACTGGATTTCAAGTTCTATTCTTGGACAATACAATTAATATGGCAGAAAATCATTTTAATATGTGGTACAAATAAATAAGTAATTTAAGAGATCGCTAAACATATTCCTAAAATAATCTGAAATCATACTCACACCTCAAGTCACACTGCCCAAGTAACAACTCTAAGATACTTTTGATTTATTTAGGTTTTAAAAGTGCTTTAACATGTTCAATAAAATGATAGTGGTTTTAAAATTACCTTAAGATAAACTAAAAGTTCTTAAAGATCACTGATTCTTATGCAAAGGATTTAATACACTCTTTAAATTAAAATAAAAAAACTGTTTGCTCCTAATGCCCTATTGATCTTATACTAGTTTTATAATACTCTTGACATTGGCTATTTTAAAACTAATTTGCCTTTTTAAAGAATTAAATAGCAAGTTGGTTTTAAAACAATCCATTTTGGAACAAATGGTTTTAATGTAGTTTTATGGAGTATCCTTGATGTAGTCATTAAAACCCATTAAGAAAACTATTTTATCTTAAGCCTATATGCTCAATGAAATTCCACATTAAATCCTAAAACATAGTTTTTACTTTTTAATGAGTAAATTAAGAATATTTTAAAGTTCAAAGGTTTTAATTTAGTCAATTTGATTAAAAGAAATGCCTGTTGGATTTTTGATGACTTGATTAAAACTAATTCTACCCCCTCCATAATCGGAGAAAACACGCCATCTGCTCAATAAACTGATTGCTGATTTAGTGAACCAGTGCAGTCCGTGTACCTACTTTATGCATGAATGAAAACTAGAAGACATATTTAAAATGGAAAATATTAATGACAAGTATTTTAAATTAAAACGAAGTCACTAAATCCAGCAATCACAAAACCGGCACAATTTTAAGGTTAGGAATTCATATGCGCGCCAGATCCCTTTAAATCAATAAGGCCACGAGTTTGAACATATTAAAGCAACTCAGTTTTAAAAGGAAGAGTAAATAAATGTCTGGGAGAGTAATTGTACTTAAAGTGGTAAATAAAACACTATTTTAAGTCTTGTAAGATTTAAAATGTTCTATTAACTTGCAATCAGTTTTTATCAAGACCACGCCATTTTTTATATAAGATACAGACCCGCCATGATGAATATTTTCAATAGCCAAAGAAAAAAATATTGAAATATATGCGCTTTACATCCTCTTAAATAACTGAAGGACGGTGTGTCCAAACATGCAATTTAATAAAAAAAATGCATTTGGATGTTTAGATGCAAAATAAATATTGACGATATTTTTAAAAAAAATTTTTAGATAATAAAAAAAAACATTATATTGGTGGCGCTCGAGTTATGTAAAGTATTTTATTATATTTTGTCAGAAAAGTGTCCATCCGTTGGTAATTTTTACCAGAATAGTTTGCATTTGAATATTATTTTTGATCAGCTTTATATGCGTTACGTTTAAAATATTACCACTATGCCCCATTAGAGACTTGCCGTTGTTTTAACTATTTCACGCATAGAGTTGTCCGACTTTGAAACAAAATAAAACCCTTTTAGGATTAATTATAATGATTCTCAAGGCACTTTAGTCTGCTGCAATTTTATTTTAAATGCAAAACGTTTTAATACATAAATTTAAGGTTGCCTTGAAGAACTCTTTAAGAATATGAAATTAAAACTAAATGGTTTTTAATATAGTTTTAAAATTTAGTCTTCAAGACCCTTTTAGGATGGGCCCTTTTTGGCTAGAAGCTGCTTTATGGTGATCCTAAGCTTGTCTTGAAGATCATTTGGTTTTATTCGAAGTTTTATTGTATAATTTTAAAGCGACCTTGGAGATCTTAATAAGAGCATTAGTGTTACCTGGGTGATCTTCCGTCAGAATCAAATTCAATTTCTATTATATCCCTTATATATCTATAACAACTATCTTCTGAAATGGATGTTGTATCAGACTATACACCTAATTTTGTTAAAAATGTTAAAATAAATTCAGCATAAAATGAAATTATAAACAAAAGTAGCCCAGGATATGTGCCCTGAGGGACACTCAATATTACTGGAAGAGGTCTGTCACAAATAATTACAGAACAAAATTCTCCTACAGTTAAATGTTTTAGAAAAGAAAAAAATCCAGACGAAGAGCTGTTGCCCCCCGAAGAAATAAATTTTGAGATTCGGGTTGAAACAGATATGACTCAGGTTTATAAAAGTTTGCAAAAAGTACTTCAGGCATACAAAGATGAAAAGAAAGGCCCTGCATTATTGGCAATTCAATCAACAATGGAAATACACGATTTACAAATTCGTATTCCACAATTTGTTGATTTCCCACAAGCACAGATACACATTCAGGTAATAAAATTTTAGAAATTATATCAAAATATCAACAGAAACATCGAACTAAAGTTTTTCTAAATCTTACGCTTTATAGTAAATCTCAGGCAATTCCTTAAATTATTTTTTTAGGATATCGAAGAACTGTATAATGTTATTGACTGGCAGAAAATTGGCGCTCGAGCAATTATACGCCACTACCTAAACAGCGAACGAGTGTTAGACCTAATGACTGAACAGTGCAGATATTTTCATCTGCCTTTGGGAAATATGCCCGCTGAGCCTGCACTTTTTGGTTCGGATCTGTTCTTTGCCCGGCAACTTATGAAACATAATCATGTACTTTGGTGTTCACCAACTGATAAGCCAGATCTTGGAGGCAGCCAGGAAAATGACGCAAGGTATTAAATAATAATTACCTTAATTATGTTTGGATTTCTTTAGCATTTACAAATACAAAAACAATTCATATAGTTAAGGTGCCCGTCGGTAAAAATTTTGCTGATACATACTCTCTCCAAACTTCGTGTATGGCTTCATTGGACCTAGTCTGACAGCATTTTCCTCTATCATTTTTTTTGTTTTTGGGGCGTTTTCCCGCTAGATTTTTCGAAACATGTCATTTTGACGGCATATAAAAAATGTATAGATACTGTTATTTTTCCAAGTAGAATAGCTTAAAAACGTGAATTGAAACGTGAAAAAATAATTGTCTGACAATAAATGTGGGTCATTGGGCGTGTCCGCTATCTCGAACCGACTATAAGAAAATTTATTAATAACCAGCTGATTTTCGCTGTATTAATTTATTAAAACATACAAAAACAAGTTTTCATATTGTCCGACGAAAATTATTTTCCGATTTCCCAGTCTGACGCGTCAAAGTTGTCGGTTTCATGACAGCAAAAAAATTATTCATAACATTTTTTTACAAATTTTTTTGATTTTTAAATAAAATTTATAATACGATTAAAAAATTGTCTGACGGTGAAATAAAGCCTGTTAGCTGGAAATGTTAAATAAAAGGTTTTTCTATGTGGTTGTCAAGCTACGCTTGGATGTTACATTCATATGTATACAGTGTGGAAATTAAGTAACGCATAAATTCAGGAATTCCGTTGATATTAATTTTTTTGGAAAAAAATCTCGGAGGGGTATAGCGATTTTGACTTCAGCAAATATTTTCAGTCTATTTTCAGTTTCTTATGTCATTTATTTTTTAAGTTATGACGTTATCAACTTTTTTTTAAATGACAACCTATATTTTTTATTATTGATTTTGGTAGTAGTTTTTATTCCGGTTCCGACCGTATAAAATTTTCGATATGTTATTATTTGAAAAAAATCGAGAAAAAGAGTCTTAAATTTCAAATAACAAAAATTCATTAAATTGGGAAAATTTATCTAGTTGCCGGTGTATCACATTAGTTCGATTTTTCAACTATTTGTATAATTTCAAAATAAAAACGAATGTGCCGTCGATAACTTTCCGTCAAACTTAGGCAACTAGATAAATTTTCCCAATTTAATGAATTTTTGTTATTTGAACTTTAAGACTGTTTTTCTCGATTTTTTCTAATATAACATATTGAAAATTTTATACGGTCGGAACCGGAATAAAAACTACTACCAAAATCAATAATAAAAAATACAGGTTGCCATTTAAAAAAAAATCGATGACGTCATAACTTAAAAAATAAATGACTAACAAAGTGAAAATAGACTGAAAATATTTGCTGAAGTTAAAATCGCTATACCCCTTTGAGATTTTTTCCAAAAAAATTAATATCAACGGAATTACTGAATTTATGCATTACTTAATTTCCACACTGTATATTGAGGCTATATTTATAAATAACAACCTGATTTTTTCAATATAGTTTGGGCCCTGGATGAAAATTTTCGGACTAGTAGTACCGGAGATATAGCGATTTTAAACGTACTAAACAATTTTTCGCTACTTTTTTCTACAAAAAGTTTTATGTATTTTTCAATATTATCGAACTTAAAACTTGGGTAAGTCGAATTCAGATAGTCTAAAAGAATTCAAAAAATTCAAAATAAAGGTTATAAAATAAGTAAGTTGAAATACTGTATCTTTTTTTAACCGTCTTCTCGACTAAACGAAATTTCATTTTTTTATCGCCCTAACTTCGACGGCCGCTATTGGAAAATTATGTTTTTTTTGTCAGACTCTCGTTATGCCCCACTGTATTTGTCAGACACTTATACCACAAATTAAATACCTATTTTCTGCATATAATTTTCCAATGTCTGAAGGTTATGAATAAATTTTTTGCTGTCATGAAACCGACAACTTTGACGCGTCAGACTGGGAAATCGGAAAATAATTTTCGTCAGACAATATGAAAACTTGTTTTTGTATGTTTTAATAAATTAATATAGCGAAAATCAGCTGGTTATTAATAAATTTTCTTATAGTCGTTTTTCCGACATGTTCCAGATAGCGGACACGCCCAATGACCCACATTTATTGTCAGACAATTATTTTTTCACGTTTCAATTCACGTTTTTAAGCTATTCTACTTGGAAAAATAACAGTATCTATACATTTTTCATATGCCGTCAAAATGACATGTTTCGGAAAATCTAGCGGGAAAACGCCCCAAAAACAAAAAAAAATGATAGAGGAAAATGCTGTCAGACTAGGTCCAATGAAGCCATACACGAAGTTTGGAGAGAGTATGTATCAGCAAAATTTTTCCGACGGGCACCTTAACCAATAGTGTAATATGGCATCACTTAGATTGTTGGCAGAAAATCAAGAAGGTTCCTCAGAAGTATCCAATGTTCAAGGCTGGTACTCATCCATTTGTGTCGAACTAGACATTGACAGTTTGGCTATAAACACTTTGCTTCAGTCCCATCATGTAATGGATATCGAAGGGACAAGTAGTGCCACAGCCTTTGATGCTACTGCTGCAACGTCACTGGATGATATGATGGCAGGTAACAACGCTTTAACTGTTTATGATGAAACTGCGAGATGTGCTGAGTCTTTTAAAATATTGAGGACAATGGCCAGTGCTTGGATGAGAGATATATCAGTGTACCGTAATGTATTTGCGGACTTTCAAGTTATTCATTTTTATAGGTGAGCAAAACTAGATTTATATTTATATAGTTAAAAAAATATGTTTATATACAGATTGAGTGTATTTTTATTTTGGTATCTTACCTTTAACAATGAGCACAGAAAAACACCATAATGCTGACAATTACAAGTATAAAATGAGGAATGGTCAAGAAATCAAATTACATGGGCAGTATAATCATGACCCATACACTTTTCATTTGGCAGAGGGTATGGGCGTTTCTCTCCAATTACTAGCATTACCAAGTTTGAATTTTATTCAGTCTGTATGTTAATGATTGTTAAATTGTATTTTTAATATTTTTTTTTTCTCCGGTGACTTTATCTAGGTGGTTAAGGTCTGCAAAAGCCCTTCTGTATGATCCAGCCCTTTTAAGAACTTTACAGAATCTCATGAAAAAGCTGTTTCTTCAACTTGTGGCAGAATTTAAAAGACTCGGTTGTACAATAATTTATGCTAATTTCAATAAAATCGTTATCTGCGCGAAGAGGAAAACTGTAGAAGATGCCTTAGCTAATGTTGAATTTGTTGTATCATCTATAAGAAACAAGGAACTGTTTCACTCTCTGGAAATTACTTATAGGTAAGTATAGAAAAAGTTTCATTTTCTTTACTATAGTCGAACTTCTACATTTGGAAATTCTTTGTAACCCGAATATATTTCTGTGCCCTTGATATATACTTCTTTTTAGAAGTATTTTTTTTAACGCAAATTTTCTCTAACTCGAAAAGTCTCGGGGGAGGGGCGGTTAGGAGGTTCGAGTTAGAGAAGTTCGACTGTATTATTAAAAATAATTTTGTAGGCAATGCTGGGAACAGCTAGTGTGGTTAGACACTGCAAACTTTGGAGGAATTCAAGGAAAATTACCAGAAAATCTCCAGAATGACTCGCAAGACAATTCTCAAGATGAGGAAAATGCTGATGATGATGATGATGACAAAGATACGGAAGAAGGGGTAATTGTTATATAATTAAGTTGTTTGATTTATTGTCCTTTATTTGCCAATATTTACCAGTTAGAAGACTTTTATGGTTTTCCTGACACTATAAATTCAATACTATAAAATAAAAAGTGGAATTAATACAATTTTATACATTTTTCACACGTTGCCTTCCATTCTCAGATTTGTGATGGTCACTTCTACGCTAATATCCTTGAGTCGTTAGATACTAAATTTTTGTGTACCATTACCACTAGGAAATGGAATGGTCAAAAGTTTAAAAGAATTTTTCTTGGTATATAGAAAATTAAATTTCTATATTAATATTCCTTTTATATTTTTATAGCCTATGGTAGTTATGAATTGGAACATCGCAGAACAACTCCCGGAGGCTGCAAATTGTCGAAACAATTTCAATGCAGTAATCGCTGGTTACATAAATGCTATATATGTCCGTTTGAAACAATGCCAGCAAACAACTGTTTCAGCTGCTATTCTAAGTCAACCGTCTTTAGGGTTGGCAGGACACGAAGATGTTGTGGAATATGCCAAGGATCTATTGGCAGGGGAAATTAGCCAGACATTATTCCAGTAAGACAGAAAAATTAGTAATAATGATATTGTAATTTTAATTACTATTTCAGAATGACAGAAAAAATTAATAACCGCTTACAACCTTTACCAGATGGTACAAGTGCTGCATTAGAGTTCGTGAAGGCTATTTGTTATATATTAGGCTTGGATCCAGCATTGCAGGATTCCGTAGACATATTGAAAAGTAATTTACTTCGTCTTATAGGTACGTCATCTATTTTTAAAAAATTGTTAAGCCATTTTATTTGTTTTATTGTAGTGATTCATAAATTTCAGATATTTAATTTCTATAAGCAAAATAAATTAAAAAAAAAATTTTTTCTATCAGATGTAAAAGAGTGCTTCTTTTTCATCAAATTTTTAATAGAAAAAACTCATATTTTTTTCCTGAACTTTATACTTTCAAATTTGTCGGTTAAAAATGCTAATATGTTTAGCTGGCTAAAATGTGACAGTAATAGAAATAACGAAAAGGAAAAACAAATTCAATAAAATTTATATATATATATATATATATATATATATATATATATATATATATATATATATATATATATAAAAATAATATATATATATATATATATATATATATTTTTTTTTTTTTTTTTTTTTTTTTAAAAATTTAAAAAAATAATATGGCAGAAGAATAGGTAAAAAACTTACAACCAGTCCCTCAACACTGTCATCTGCTAAAGCTGAGGATTGATCCAAGAACTCACTAGTAAGTGACTAGTTGTACCTGCCACATATACACACTCCAGTCAGCTATGCTACTATGCATGGGTTGCTGAATAACATTCTGTAGACATTCCCAATGAGATTGCTACACACATTCTGTGATATTGCATTAAGTATGGATTTTACTAAGGTGCATAATGTTGACAAGAAAATATATATTTCCCTATCAAAAGAACATATGATAAAGAACACCAAAAAAATTATTAATATACAAACGACTAATATTTATAAATTAATAATTGTAAAGAACCCTAAAATTGGTAGAAATATACAGAAAATATTTCAAGACTTTCTTATAAGTGGTTTGTATTTTTCATATTATAATTTATTTTTATTACTGTTCATGTTTTATTCAAATTTATATTATTTGAAAAAATAAGGGGAGGAAATTTTCATAATTATATTTGCAGTACAACCTTGCAATATTAAAACTGAGTTTCAATGAAGGAATATATTGTCACTTGGCATCTCATCCAAAAGCGGTATCCATATGACCTAAAGCATAAATACATTTTCTAGAACTCTGGAACTTAAAAAAATCACTTGAAGAATGAATGGAGAACTAACTAGCCACTTGTTTATACTGGGCGAGATAGTTTTGAGCCCGAGCGGTGGTGATGAGAGCCCACCGTTTCTTTCCTGCCATGCAACTAGAATTTGCTATTGTAATTATTAAAAATAAAGTAGTAAACACTCATTTTGAGGAAGGTTGGGAATTTCCATGATTATTACTAGTGATGGGCAATCGTAGTTCATTCTGAAGAACTAGTTCGCTGAAAAGAATCGTTCTTTTTATTAATTCTTTCTCGAAATATATGAACGTGCAAAACACATGGAATGATCGAGGATCAAGTTGATTTCTCTTAATGGCGTTTCAGATACTTGTTCCTTAGTTGCTGCTCACTGACTTCTGCGAATATATATTTTCAGACTGACATATACAGACCCAAAGGAATAGATTAACTTCACCCAAAGTTAATTAAATTGCGTTTTTACATCTTAATTTATAACCAGGCTTTTTTAAAAACGTAGAAATAATTTTTTTGTTTATAATGATTTATTTATGATCTGCCACAGAATATTTATTTATTTTAGTTCAAATATTTATTTTTATTTTGTTTGTATTATAAAAACAACATAAAACACACCCCATAAACTAGACAACCCCCAAACCAAACCGGAGCTGCACAGACGGGGGTTACACTGTTGAAAAAACGCAGACACACACAACCAATCCTTTCGACTTGTCAGAGTCAAAACCGGCATTTGAATCTGGGAGTCGATAAGCAGTAAACCAGCTAGGTTTGCCACTTAACGCTCTGGCCCATCGCGTTACTGAGTTCGGTATAAAGTATCTTTTTGTTGGAATTTTTATTAATAAAAAAATACAGGCTATAATTAAATATATACCTAGTGGAGTGAGTTGATCCAACCTATATCCTTGTTCTGTTTCTTCGGTTTCAGTTCAGCATTCATCAAGCTTCAAGTTCTTTTATCATAAGCTGTGCTATCTAAGCTAGGCCAGACTATCGACTGTACCGGTTCGAGACATTTGTTCCCGGCCTCGATCCATCTTATGGTTCACTTCACTGCTCACAGTTGCCGGTTCACAGTTTGCAGTCCCCGGCGGTTTACATATAGTTTGCCTGGAACTAGTTTGTTTAGTTCGCCTAAAGGAATCGTTAATTTTTTTAGTTTGTTTGCAAACTGCCCATCTCTAATTATTACAATTATTGTTGTGGTACATCAAGTTATTTGTTTTTGGTGGGTCCATACAGGAACGTTTTAAATATAAAGTTTGCTTATGCTGCCGTTATTTTATCTTATTATTAATAACTGTTTTAAGAACATTCTATAACATTTAGGATCAGATTCCACATTTGTTTCATTATTTTTTGTAACCTCCATAGTAACTCGTTACAAATAAAGTTAAGTAGTGAAGTCCTTGCTGAAAACATAATTTCTTATAAGATAGATATATCAATTATATTTTATTCTTACATACCTACTCCCTACTCTAATACTTAACACTTGTTACAGATCATTAAACTAAAAAACAATTCAATTAATTGAAGAAAGTAAAATTTCCTAATTTTGGTTAGGATATTGACGTTTGACATATCCTCGGCGCGAAATTTAAATTTTAGAAGTTTATAATTTTCTTTTTGGAATATTTATAATCATATAGGAAATATTTTCATCAAAGTGGAAACTTAGAAATTTACAATAATAATAAAAATGTATTAAAAATATTCATATATCATTGTAAAATTCAACGAATTTGTAACATAAAATTAATCAATTTACTTTTGATTTCTAGTACGCTACAGTACATATAGTATGTTGTAGCTTACTAGAGAGTTTGTTTCAAACCTATTTGCAACATAAAAAACATCAGCTTCTTTGACGGCGGTAAAAGGATCAAAGACGCCGACGTTTTTATGTTGCAAATAAGTTTAAAATTAACTACATTACAAATATAAACATACCTGAGTGTTTTTCATAATAATAATTGCTAACTATAGATTAATTTTGTCTTATTTCTAGGTGTTGGAGAATTTTCCGAAAAAGCTGTTTGGAAAGACCCAACAGTTTCATATGTTATACCTCAAATAATTTGCAAGGCATGCAACCATTGTAGAGATATCGATTTAGGTAGAGATCAGTATCGAACAGATTCAGCTTGGTTCTGTCCTTTATGCAATACACCCTATGTCAGTGCCGAAATTGAGTGCTTACTTCTAGATATTATTAGCAGAAAATTACTTGCATATAATTTACAAGACTTGCAGTGCAAGAAATGTTCACAGGTAAAAAAAAAAATTAATTGTATGCACGTTTATTAATGTGAATGCAGTATCGTTGCCACATAATTTCTATAATGGGGCGGTAAATGCAATTTTAATTCTCTATATTGTATTTTGTATTGCACTTGTTACATAGTAAGAAGTTAATTGAGCAGAAATTATTTTCTTATGTTTAGTGTGTGGTGTGTTTTCCACTACCTTCATATTTTAACCATTTAACGTTGAATGTTCTAAATAATTATTTTCCTTTCAGATTAAACTGGAAAATCTTATAAAGCATTGCGAAGTGTTCATCTAATTTCAAATGTTTAATCTCAAAATCCGATTTAATCAAACTTCTAGAAACATTCCTATCACTATCAAAGAAATTTGATATGCCAGCTTTAACGGAAACTGTTGAACAAATTTTAAAACTTAGTTATTAAATTTTTCTATTGTTAATGTTTTGTACACATTTTATTTTTAATATACTCTTATAAAAGTTACCTCAATAAAAGGTTATTGATTATTCTATTTCCTAGTATTATTTCCCAAAAAATATATAAATAAATTAAAATATATGGATTCAGAATAATGGCTTATTAGTTTTGTCTACCCTGTGATATAATAAAAGCATTCAATTATGAATCGAGTATGATAGTGTTTCGAGTCTTAAAAGAAATTTCATTGCATACATACCAATAAGCCCAATCCATGCGACATTAGCAATTTTGAAACACCTATCCATGGAATTAAGTGGCACATGTACACTTAAATGAATAATAGTTTCTGTCCAAAATTCACTTTGTAAAATGACCGTTGAGAGCACGTTTGCTGGCTGTAACTTTGTTAATTGATTCACAAATAAGAATATGGAAAAACTATTTTCTCAAAATTCACTTGTTACATACTAGTGATGGGTAGTTGATAGTCACGATGTTTCCGTGACTGACTGGATTATTGTGACTGGTCAAGATGTCACAAAACCAGTCATTTTTAAAAACGAAAAATAAAAGTGCCATTGGATGTATCATAATTTTCTCATCAAAATACTTGCATAAATGAGGTTTACGTTAAAGAAAATATGCAAATTAGGATTTTTTTGCCATTTTATTTTTTCACGCCCATCGTCTAAACTGAGCTGACCTAAATATTTCATCACAGATGTTCCTCGTTTTGCGCTGGCTTTGTTACAAATTTACCTAACGTAACACTTCTTGGAGTTACTCTCTTTGGGAATGAATTGCTTCACAGTTTTGGGACATTTTGAGCATTTTGTCAGGGAAGTAGCATGCAGTGGTGGCTGGTGAAATTTAGGTTATATATATATCTTAGTATTGAAGCACAGGACCCAAACGTTACTTTAAGTCGTATATAAAAAACTAAATGAACTTTTACAGAAAAAAATTGCAAATGAAATTTGCTGAAAAAAGTTGAAAAATTGTGTGCCTCACTAGGTAATTTTTTTAACAATTTGTAGAATTTTTTTTTTCTTTCAGATACGGGAGGAAATATATCAATTTCAAATTTTATAAAAAAATATAATTTTTTATGCCTTAAAGTATCATGGACCGGCACAACCCCCACAACAACCACATTGGGTTCCATACTCTAATACTAAGATATAACACACCCAAATTTCACCAGCCACCACTGGTAGCATGGCTTTGATACCTCATTTCACAGAACATGACATTATGCATATTTTTTAACACCAATGGGTTTTTTTCCAAGGATCCTAAATGAGGATTTTTGGCCAACTTTTTGGCATTTTTTTAAACAAAAAAGAAAATGAAAACGTCTACTGGTCTCTCTTATTACTGAGGATTTATTTCAATTTCTTTCTCCAAAAACAGGTGATTGCCAGTTACACATCAATTTTGAAGCGTCACGGTTAAAATTTCAAGGCAAATGGCAGGACATTTACAATTTTGGACAAGTTGACTGCCCGTGACCACCTTGGACACATTGCTATTTTACCAGTCAACTTAATCGTGACCTAACCTGTAAATAACTGCGACTGAGTAACTGCCAACACTATTATATACTGAATTTTTGTGGTTTGCACTGAAACGTCTAAAACAATAAGCTACCTAGGTAAATAAAAATAAGACTTAGGCACCACGTGATAAAAATTCCATAACTCCTGTGTATATACCACCTCCACGAAAAAAATTGTTCTTGAAATATCACAAAATTATCGACAACTAGTAGATCACAAGACAAAACCTTTCTAGGACTAGAGGCCGATTAAAAAATAAATTTACATATTAGTTTTATTAACTACTTAACATAATATAGCATAGGATCTACTTTTCCAAGTTAATGGGATCAATAGCAGGGTCTTGGGAATTTAAAGGTGGGAAATTTGGTCATATCTTCCCCAGCTGCACCACCGTACTGCCTGGCAACCTTCTCTAATTCTGTCTTCAGTTCCTTTTCAAGATCTGCTGTGGGATCAACTAACTTTTTACCACTGTAACAAATGTAATAAAATATAAGACAGGTAAAACTTAAAATAAATAAAAATATTCTAAAGCTACTCACTCGCCACTTTTCTGTTTATATTCACGAATTTTGTCCACGAACAGTTGCTGAATGGGATCTGTAGCTTTTTGTAAACAAGGAGCACAGATTCCTATGTTGCGACTGCAAAATCCACTTTTTACACCGGTTTTCAGACCACTTAATATTTGCGAAGACATCTAAAAAAAAAGTTTAAGGTTAAATTACGTAATCGATTTAGCAGTAAAGTGTTAAGCATAATTATTATGCATAAAAGAGCAGTTATCTATTATACTTCACGTACCTTTATATTAACTGAAGCAAACTACTGCTATTAATTGAGAATAGAAAGATAATGAAAATATCCCACCTTTACAAACTGCCTTTCAGATTCAGCAACAGCGATTCAATTTCAATTCCTGTCTGTGTTCAATTCAATCAGCTGTCGGATTCTGATCGTGATCACTCGATATGTATCGTATTTATTCCACAGAACTAAATAAGGTGAAGGCACTTATTCATAAAACAATCATAATTATTTGCTGCTAAAATTGAAGCCGCCATTTGGATGGTTTAAAAGCGCGAAATTCAAATACGGCAATGATCACGGAAAGTAGTTCTAGGCTCTTCTTAAAACAAAGCATGCTTTTCGAAGAAATTTATAGATATTATGTTACTGATAAGTAAAAATTCATTAAAACCAAGCATATTTTAAAAAACACCATAAGTACCTATATATTAAAAAATATAATTTTTTACAAATGGGACATGGGTCTGAACATATTATGGATTACATACAGCAGAGGGTAGATTTAAAAAATAGATTTCTTGTCTTCATAGTAATGTATTCTTAAGGCAACATTTGATACAGATTTTTATTGAATTTTTTTTTAATTTGAAAAACTAAAGATTTTGAATTTAGTAAAATAGCACACATCAGTCAAAATGCAAAAAAAAATTTTCTAAAAGAAAAAAAAATAAAAACAAAAAAACAGTTCTAATAAAAATAAAATTATTCTCGGTCTTTGTATGTCTAACGTCAACGATATAAATGCATGGTCATTTTTGTATTAATGTTAATTTTCACAATCACGCAGTGGTGGTTCGTGGGTCAAGAGATAGGGAGGTCAATTAGAAAAGTTTACTGTATGACCTACCTTTTAAAGTGATTTAAATTCCAAGTCGATCCTCCGGTCTTTTTGAGATGCAAAGTGGTCAATTGCTTTTTCATTGAAGTCTTTTATCTTCTTTATTAATGCCCTTTCTATGGTAAGCATAGCTAAAGAAGATAACCTTTCCTGACCCATGGTATTTCTTAAAAATGTCTATATTCTTTTTAAGGTGAAGAAACAACGTTCACTTTCGACGGTAGTCATAGGGAGAGTACACAAGATTTTTAACAGTTTGACACTTTCAGAAAAAGTATTGCACAAATTATTGTTAATAAAAAGCTGTAGCAAAGCAACTGCACCTTCACTATTGGAAAAATCTTCTCGGCTATATAATACTTCTAATTCAGTTTTAAGTTTCAAATGATTTATGACTGGATACTCCATTTTAACTAATTTAAACATATCTTGAGGAAAGCTTTTTTTATAATCTTTAAATCGATCTGCGTGAAATAACTGAGACACTGCTAAATGATTTACTGAGGCGAAACCTGTTTTTGATCTCAGATGTAATTATATCACAAACTTCTAATGAAATTCTCCTTTTTGATTCTTCCGTTTTACATCTCTGGGCAGACTGCATGGATGTCTCTTCCAAATAGTTATTCAAAACTTTATTTCTGAAGTCTTCAATTTTACTATTAAAAACGCCAATACACTTATTTACTGTTATGACATCGATATTACATTTTTGTAATTGACTGAACAATATATCACAATGAGGCATAACTAAATGAAAAAAATCCAGTAAAGAAAATGTTCATTTTGTAAGTAGTTTTTTAAACCAATAACTTGGTTTAGAGTGTTGTTTTCTGATTCATTATCAATGATTTTTTCTAAACAATCTAATAATTCTGTTCGATAGGTATAAACAGTCTCTATGCACTTTGTATTAAAATTCCATCGTGTTGGAGCCGCTTTAGATAATCTCAACTTAACAACATTATCTAACACGGCTGTTCTTTTAGGCGATTTTCCAAAGAATGAAGAAAAGCTATGTAAATTAGCAAAAAAAATTTTTATGCTTTTATCCTGACTTGATGCATTTTGTAAAATAAAATTTAGTTGATGAGCATAACAATGAATAAAATTTGCTGAAGGATAACTTTTTTTAATTTTGGCTTGTACACCTCCAAAAGCACCACTCATTACTGATGCTCTATCGTAAGTTTGTGCTATCAGTTTTTCAGGACTTTCATTAATTTTCAGACATTCTAACTTTTTTAAAATTACATCTGTCAAATGCTGCGATGTCGTTCCTTGAGGCTAAATAAATTTCCAAAATCTCTCACATACAACACCGTCTAAAACGTATCTAAACACAAAAACTACTTGTACTTTATTATGTCCATCTTTCAGTTTTAATATATTTTGTACAAACATATTTAAAAGTAAACACCAAAAACACTGTTTTACTTAATTTCACACAAGTAGAGATTTACCTACTCAACATTAAGACTGCTGACTGGCTTTACTAAGCTTCGTGCGTTACCGTGTCAGGGTCGTCAGGGACATTGTCCCCGCCAGTGTTTTCTGTCTCTTTTGCTTTCTGACGATTCGCGCATAAGTCTATTTCACTATAATTCGTTGTAAATTCGGTCCGTAGCTAGCTTTGAGGACACGTTGTGGATTGACCCCAAGATTTTTAAATTCTATAAATGAATAATGTAATGATCTAGATATTTGAATAGTATTGTGCATAGAATGAACTAGAAACTTTAATATATTTTTTAAGAATATTTAAAAAAATATATATATTATATATTTTTAAACTTCAGAAAATGAATAACTCTATTTTTTTATTTGTATGTGGGAGGTCACTGACCAAATGACCCTATGAAGAACCGCCAGTGGAATCACGTATAGTATAAATTTATTTACTATTTATTATTTAGGCATATTTTAAAAATAAACAGCTTTGCAAATGTTTTTTTACATATTTTTTTCTTTATTAACAATATTTAAGTTAATTTTGCGGAAATTCTTTTTTTTTTAATAAAAAACGATAAATCTTTGATATAATCAAGCTTTAATATATTAATATAGTTAGTTCATTGTAATAATTAGTTTAAATTTCCCGCCGTTAGGCCATTTAAGTAGTTAGAACCTATGGATTATTTTATCATTGATTTAGTTCAAAATCAAAATTTATTTCAACCAATGATAATCACGAGTTTATAACTTCTTTGCTCCCAAAAAGCCCTACTGCGCCCGTGTGTTTGCATGCACAAACATATACACGAAGCGTACATAATCGGTCCAGTCCAATCTAATAATCATTTTCATTTAGGTCTGTGATCTACTCTCATGCAGATGTCAAAAAGCATCGATGTTGCCACAAGTATTTCAGTGATTTAGTAAAATGTACAAAGTTTTCTTCTGCCATGTTTACAATTTGAATTTCGAAAGATTGGAACAAAAACATTCAACTCTATGTCTTAATTCTAATACGTCTTGCCATCTACTTCGTGATCTTCAAAATTATTGTCGATTATTTGCGTAAAATATTTACGACACTCATTTGCATAATTACGCAAACCAGGAAACATGACTGAAACACTGCGGTAGCACAGCACTAAATTTCCGTGCTGAAGCTGAAAACTAAGCTCAACCCAAATCCTTGTTTCTTGCGTCCATTATTTTGTGATCAGCGATTCTACTCTTCCTACGATCAAATTCGGTCATAAAGAAAGTAACAAAAGTGGAAAAAGTAATGGCCAATAAAGCGGCAAGATACGTTTCTATTACTACTACGAGTAGAAGATTTCTGGGCACAATAAAATTCGCCTTTTGCCCATGACGATTGCGATTGGCTGTGAATGAAGTCACAAATATTTACATATTTTGCACTTATTTACATTTTAAATTTTAAGAAACGAGTGAACATTTACTCACTGATTTTAACAAAGATAAATCTAATCTGACTATAAACATTATTTGGTCTTAATTATTAACAAAATAAGCTGTGATTTGGCTGTTTTTTACTTTTTGTGTTTTAACCATTCGAAGATAAAAATTATTATAGAATGTTCTATAATATAACCTTCACAATAATGTTCGGGGCAAAAATTTACATTTAATTCTTCCTTATAATTCATCATAAAACTGTCTTCAAGAGGCTGCTTTAAATGTGCATTTGAATTTAAAAAATAATACAAGAGTTGTTTAACTTTATCAACAAGTTTAACCACTTGATCACTTGCACACAGAGCGAGGTCCACATTTCTCTTGAAAAGTAAATTATCTACGGAAAAAATATTGGCACAGCAAACATTACAAGAATCCAATATTTCAATATGTTTCAAAATGTAACCAGCTACGTAAGCTGTAGCCTCATATTCGTCTCTGGTACTAAGGTCAGTGTCAATTTTTAGATATTCTTGCTGTATATCGAGAGCAGGTCCTGTTACCATTAAAAGATCTCTAGGGTTAACCAAAGCCATACATTTATAATGCTCATAACTTTCATCAGTTATTGTATCAAGATTTAGAAGAATAGTCTTGAAAGCGGTCACAAACTGGTGGCATGTCGGGGGGTTTCATAACATTGACGAATATTATCTAAGAGGCTATTTAAAGGACTTTTATTAAATGATTTTAATGAAAGATAATTAAATCCGGATCGTCTTAAATCATTCCAGATACACATAACTGACGTTATCGTGGTTATCCAGCCATCTATGAGCAAATACTTTTCAGTAATATCTTCTTTAGTAATCAGTTTGCGAAACTTCCAATTTGATACTTTCTTTAAGAAATCAGACCAAAGTGTTATGTGTGGCGAGTTTGAGGACAATACACACCGATACTGTTTTCCAACAGGAGCTTCATGTTCAGCCCCATTCAGCGAATCAAATACATTATTAAGAAAGTCTGCAAATTCTGCAGTATAAATAGCTTCATTAGGTAATTCTTCAGACCAAATCCATGTCTCGATACTACATGCAACTGAGTGACTTAGTTGAGCTGCAGCTATACTAATGTTACTTTTTATAAGATGATTTTCAAAGTTAAAGTATTCAGATTTCAATTTGGGTAACTGAGAGTAAGCCCTCCTTTCTTTATCCAAATTAAATGCTCTTTCAATATAAGCAAATTTGGCAATCTTATCCTTTTCAAATTCAATATTACATCGAAGCAGAGCATCCCTTGTGTCTCGCAGTAGACAAGGCACATCAAAAATGGCATACACAGGAGAAGAATTAACAAGAAAAAATGTATTCGCATGACACATCATTTTCAATGTCTTCATGTAAATTTGTTTTAGATCACATACAGTCGCTAAGATTTTAAATCCAATTTCTTGAAGATCTACAATTACTCTCACAAGAATATTTTGTAAAACCTCAGGTTGAATTTGCTCGGATAAGAAATAATATGTTACAACTTGCTTCCAGGATCTCCTGATTCCTCTAATCATAAAAACTAGGGTATACGTAGCGTCTTTATTAGTGGTGTTCAAGTGTCCAAGATCCTCATAACCAAATATAATTTGCTGATATGGCTCATAATGAAATCCATGACTTAATTTAATTTCGCCAAAAAGAAGCAAACAGTTTCGATCACAGGTGTTCAATTTCTCAATTTCAGTTTTTAGTTGTTCCATTAAGATGCTATTTATTCCAGTATCTAAAGGAATTCGAGATAATAAGTATTGCAACTTTTGTCCAGGAGGGAATTGAAGAATAGTCATAAAATAATTGTATAAACATGGCATTCTTAAGTAAATCCAGAGGGCCAAAATTTCATCATCAATAGTCCACTGCTTAATAGAGAGCTGTGGGGGTACAATTTTCAACTTTAACTCTATAAATCCTTCTGGCAAGGTCCTCAACTCTTCTTCAATCATTTTAAACTTGCCTTCATCAAAAAGTCGTTTAATTTCTTCTATCAGGTTATCCACATCTCCCAATATATTCTTCAAATTCATAATTTTTGCCAGAGCACTCCTATGTTTTATAACTTCAAAGTCATCATCAGTATTTTTCCTTATTGACCTATTATTCTCTAAAAGGAAAGCAAATTTATCTGTTTTACAAGTTTTAGGCATAACTGAAGTATAATCATGATCTGTAAGGTAGACTACAGCATTGTCATTCTCAATTATAGTGGCATGTGATGCAGTATCTTCATGTAAAGGCAAGCTTTTAGGAACAGCTCCATAAAGTATTTTTTCCATCCGATAATTTACATAGTCCTGGGGGAGAAAATGATCCTCACATACATAAGTATTTATAAAATAATCTTCAGGTTTAAGGTTGCAGTTTTTCAGCCACACTGCTCTCACTGATTCATCTCTCGGAAATTTAAAAAAAACGTTTATTTTGGTAACCTACCTTTGTGATAGGTGAAATATATTTATTTTTGCAATCTGGGAATTTGCATGAATATCTTAACCTGCCAATCTCCATATTATTATTGGTATTTTATTTTTGTCCTTTTTACGCTTATAGATCACGATTTCAATTATTCATTTTTAACAATTTTTTTATTTCGTTTTAAGCACAGAGAGGTTCTCTGTGGTTTTAAGTAACCTCAAACATGCAATTGTTATAACTTGTTAGCACAGAAGATAGGCACAGACAGAACCACAGAACAACTAGTTCACAGAACGTCAGTGTTTAAAGCTGAGAGTATTTTTATACTCTCAGGGTAACAATACTCATTTACGGACCGCATATAAGCATTCCTTACAGTCATACAGAAATGGCAGTATTTCTAGCAATTTTATTGGCCGTTTTAAGATAGACGCAGGGCATGCGCAGTTACATGATATTTTAAAGTATTAAATCCTTTTGGAAGCGTTTGGCACCAAGGAACTTGTTAGACGATAGAGAAGATGCTCACGTGGCACGCGGTAGGTCCAGGATTCGGATCACAAACTTGTTTATTTTTTTTTTTTAATAAGGATTTTTTAGTTCGTTAGTAAGATTTATATGAAGATTACATTTTTTCCTTGCCCTTTAATTTATTATTTTTTTTTTAAATAAGTTCGTTAGTAAGATTTATATGAAGATTACATTTTTCCTTGCCCTTTATTACATTTTTTCCTTGCCCTTTATTATAGTTTGTTTATTTTCACGGTGCCGAATTCCCCTTTAAAAATGATATCTGATGAGCACGCCATACCGTGGCCTTGAAACGGCCAATGAAATTGCTAGAAATACTGCCATTTCCGTATGACTGTAAAGAATGCTTATATGCTTACGGACCTCGGATGCTGGCAACACTAAAGTCACATGATTTTTCACTCAGTCAAATTCGATATTCCCCTTTGTTCATCATTAGTAATAGTGTTAGAATTCACAAGCAATGTTGCCAGAAGCACTACGTTCTCTACGGTTCTCTAAGCTCCTTATTGGCAAGATTTATAAATTTCGAAATTGACCTAGAGCTTTTACTTAGGAATAGGTATAACATCACGTGACCTTTCAATTGCTCCATTTTATGAACGCAAAAGGTAAAGATTGGTATAAGTTAGTTAAATTTTTTATTACTGTTTCTATTTTTGATGTGGTTAACATGCATTTCTTGATATTCTTGCACGTAGACGTTTTCTGAAATGTTAGTTATTGTTTAAATATTTATTGTTGTCTGATTACATGTTTTTGAGGTAAAACTCCGAAAGGGCCTTTTTTCTGAAGTCAAGAAAAATTGCCTAGTACTAGAGTCGTCTCTATTTTTATCAAAGTAAAGTAACATCACAAAATTACTTTCGTTATTTGATACGCTTATCATTCAACACTATTTTCCTTTTTGAACCTCTCACAACAGTGTCTACAAGCTGTAATGTTTTGTTTGAAATTGAAATATTTAATGTACATCGCAAAAAAATTATATTTGAAATCTCAGCTGAGGCTCATCTTCGCTGATGAGTAAACTTTACATGCTCATCGAGGTGGTTGTGTGCACATGGAGTGATACACCGACAATTTAGGAACATTATTTACCCAGTTCAAAATTATACCATTTTTCGAACGGCTAGTGTGTAATCTATATTGCTTAGGGTAATTTCGAACGACCTCTTGGGCCATTGGGAACTAAAATCATTATAGTGCACTTAGATTAGTCTCTTGTCTAAGATAGCGCATATGGCCCTGCGATCATAGACAACTGCGATGAAACGAGTAATAACAGAGACAGGGTTTATTCTTGGGTTGTCTCTGGTAATAATCAGCTGATTCTTGGTTTGTTTACGTTTGTCTTTTGCGGTTTTTTTTCCAGGTAAAATATGTATTATTACATTAATCGAAAATTGGTAAGTATATTCAATAAATTTAAACCATTTTCCACAGATCTCGTCTATGATTTTTTGCTAATTTGTGGAAGTACCTAACCTAAAAATTTCGTACTAATATAACTTTATATACCTTTTCCCTTGTAGTCCTCTGGCGTGAAATGAATATGCATTGTCGAAGAAAATGCTTTTCCCCATCAATAATAGCTCCTCCCATATTTTTCTTCTATTTCTCCAAATTCTCCACGATACCACAGCTATTGATGATATAAACATACTTAACCTGAAGTGAAGTGGACAGTTGGTTTGTTCTGTGGTTGGGTAGGTTTGTTGTGTGGAAGTGTCAACGATTTAATAAAATGGCAGATAAATCGATCACAAACCATTAGATTATTTACAAATATGCTTTTAATCGACAACAGCATTAGATGACATTAGATAATTATTGACTAATAGTTCTACTTTTATACCACTAACAAATACTATTTAATAAAGTTCATAAGAGGGCCAGATTCTATAGAACACATCAAAATAATATGGATTTATCATATACCATATGTATAGTGCTAGGTGTCGCCAGTTAGAAAAAAATATGAGCGATGGCTGCACACTAGAATGAAATGAGATGGAATAAGATACACCCAGCGAATGTAAGGACAGGTACAGTCTATGCCCCACCAGCCAACCACAATACACTCAGACTGTTATGTCTATCTCGCTTGTTCAATCAGTCTTTGCTAACATTTGGCCACATTAGCCGTTTTACGTACAGTAGACCCAGGTCATATGGTTTTTGTTCGGAAACTAGGTCACAACTTTTCGACTTTATTCTCATAGTTATCCAACCGTGAACCCAAAAAGTGGTTTATGAATGAATTCCATTACTTTCCTGGATGTACAGTAACTATGTCATAAGGCTCATCTAGACTTTTACACTGCACACAGTAAAAGGGTTAGTTAATTGCTACACTGAAATTACGAAAGAAATGTTAAAAAAAGAAAACTTAAAATTTATTATGAAAATATAAAATAACCTAAAAAGTTACTACAAAAATATATATACAGAGGGTGTTATATACAAAACACACACCTTATTTTCAATAATAAAATAGGAAAATCAAATATTAAAATAAGCATCATGGTAAATCCAATACATTTTTTTTATCCTGTAAAATGAGTTTTAAAATAAAGAATTTTATACTTTTGGTATAAATAAATAAAACCTCTTTTCGAAAAATGTTTTTTAGTATCACAGGCAATTTGAGGCATACCAATTGAGGAAATATTATGCAAAACAATACACTGATATAGGTACTTATATCGTTGGTCTGGAAAAATTAAGAGTACAGGTTATTCATAAAAACGTGCCGCAAACTGCTTTATATTTCTATATTCCTTCTAACATCTGCACTATAAACAGATTAAAATACCCAGCAGACACAATCAACCATAAAGTACTAAATACATGAAACATATTAGCATGGGCCATTAGTAATGTAAAATTATCATATCATTTGATAGATATGCCAATTATTCAGCTAATTCTACATCTCTAACAAGGGGAGGGCACGACCTTGGGAATTTATTTTGGGATGAGACTTCGTGTAATAATTGTACTTCTTTAGGGTGTTCACCCCTTGGAATGGCAACGTGCAACGCTCAATCAATTCGGAGAAAATGACGTTTAAAAATTCAAACTCAGCTTATATACTAGTGAGGTTCTTGAGTTCCCGCGGCGAAATAGCCTAGCCGATAACGTGTCTGCGTACCAATTCCAATTTAAAATGGCGCTCCAGGGTTCGAATCACGTGCACGACTTACTTTTTTTTTTTAATTATTTATTTAATTGTTTTTACAATTAAATAAATTTATTATTTAATATTATCGATCATTTAAATAACAATAATGTCAATAATGTTATTTTGCTAACCGAAAAAGACTTTAAATTTTAAATCATAATTTAATTATAGTAATAATTTAAATTACTACCAAATAAATATACTATAATTTAATAAACTATTATTTAAAATACACTATTACTAATGGATATAATAATAATAATAATAATAGTTTATTAAATTATAGTATATTTATTTGGTAGTAATTTAAATTATTACTATAATTAAATTATGATTTAAAATTTAAAGTCTTTTTTCGTTAGCAAAATAACATTATTGACATTATTGTTATTTAAATGATCGATAATATTAAATAATAAATTTATTTAATTGTAAAAACAATTAAATAAATAATTAAAAAAAAAAGTAAGTCGTGCACGTGATTCGAACCCCGAGCGCCCATTTAAATTGGAATTTGTACGTAGACACGTTATCGGCTAGGCTATTCCGCCGCGGGAACTCGAAGAACCTCACTAGTATATAAGCTGAGTTTGAATTTTTAAATGTCATTTTCTCCGAATCGATTGAGCGTTGCGCGTTGCCATTCCAAGGGGTGAACACTCTAAAGAAGTACAATTATTACACGAAGTCTCATCCCAAAATAAATTCCCAAGGTCGTGCCCTCTCCTTGTAAGATCCTAAGTCAATTTTCTGAGATGGTAGAAAAACCGGCATGTAATGTAACCTTAAAATATTAAATGACCAACATAGTACTGTCACAAAAAGCTTAAAAAAAATGCAGTAAATCGGTAGCATGGAATGACCAGTCGGAAGTAATATTATGTCATTTAAAAATTTTGAACTAAGTGTTGATTTCATGATCTCAATAGCATGTGAGTTCTTCTTTTCTCAAAATCATTTTCGTAGGTTATAACAGTGCACAAAGTTATATGATCAGACTGCATTTGCTGGTACACACTGTAATTTACAGGAAATATTTGCAGTTTAAGACAAATCACTCGATCATTTTTAAGAATGAACTGCTTAGTTTCTACTACCTACATATATAAAACAATAAATAATTACTAATAATTTATAAATAAAATGACTAATATTTCAGATAATAATCATAATGAAAATATTCTAAAAAAAATTATACATAACTGTGTAGAATGTCCACATTTACATATAAAAATAAACAGTTTAAATCGTAACCTGGGTGATAGTAAAAATAAGTGTATTATTCTCGTGGACGACTTGATAAAAATATTTTAATATATAAACTGGGACATTCTACATATCACACCCTTATTCATTAAATTCTGTTTAGTATATTATATAGATATTTAATTTAACATTTAGAACATCGCTATCACAACTATAATATGTATATAATTTTAAAATGCAGTGTCTAACTTTTGCTCTGTGAAAACAATTTTAACATATTTTGTGGGTGCTAATAATAATTTACTAACATCAACATTCGGGAAAGTATACAAAGACAAATTACGTTACATAAATGTCCAATAACTAATACATGAAGACTCTAAGTTTGGAACCTGTTTATATTGAAAATCACTTAGGTGCGCAGGTTATTTAAATGTTTAAAATGAAATATCACGTGAAAAAACATTTAAATAAAGTCTGCATTCAGATAATGAAGTAGAGTCTAGTTTATTCTGAAATAAAAACACAACTTTGACTAGAGTAATAGTCAGAAAAATACCTAGATATTTACATTTATAGTGTTAACTCAACATAACATTATAAAATACTAGTTCCAAAGAATTTAAAGTATTATGATATAAGTTTAAATATAAAATTAATACATTTTCAACATTAATATAATTAGAATTATATACAAAAAATTATTTACCAGAGTCGATTAAAATTCTTGTAAAGGCATCTACATAATTTATTATACTTTTAAAATACACATTTACAGATTGATTTTTCAAAAATTGCCCCTGATGGCCCCATTTTAATCCTGATCTAATAATTCTTATATCGACAATGACGAAAAAAAATACTACAAAAACTTTTTACAGCATCATCTATTGTTCCTTATTTGATTTTTCATTTTTTACGTGATACATAAAAATCGTAATGCTTTGGAAATAGTAAATACTAACAAACAATAATTTTTAAGTTTTATTTTATTAACTGTAATCCTTTCGCTTTGTATATTTAAAATAAATCGGCTATCCCAGGGTGAAATGACAACCACATGCTATAACATGTCAAATCAACACTTTTGTGACTTCTCAGCTGTTGTGCTATAAAATTGTTGACATTTTAATTTTAAACACATGATTTCATAGAGATGTGAGGTGAAACAAGTCCATTGGAAAATTCTGACAGACATGTTAGGAATAGCGAACTTGTCCGAGGCACCTTTCAATATGGAAAAGTAGGATGCGCATGCGCAGTAAATCTCGTAAATACCGGTTGTGAAGTTTCAGCAGGATTGCCAAAATGTGTAATTTCTAACCACATTCAAGGAAATGTGTCATTCTTGACGATAAAACTAAAAGAATTATTGGATAAATATTATAACTGTAAGAATAATTGTAATTAATAATAAAGATAAGTTATTTAATATTAAAAGCCATTAACATTAATAATAAATATAAAATCCTGAAAGGGCCAGCCACTTATGACTATCTGGCAATAGTTGTTGAAACGGTGTAATACAATAAAAGTCAAAATCATGATGACAATTGGCAGTGTGGAAATTAATATTGAAAAGTGCCTCAGACTAATTCACTTTTCCAGACATGTCTGATGCGACTTTTCCAATGGACTTGTCTCACCCACATCTCTAATCTACAATATGGATTTCCAACTTTGGACGTTATATAATGAACATGTAAAAGAAAAATCAAATAATTTTGATGGAACATATTAACTATTATCTAAACAAATGTACAACATTCTAATGTTTTGCGCATTTTATTACCATCTGCAAGACCCTTTCCATTTCTATAAACAAAACTATTTCTAAGATAGCTAGAATTTTGAATGATATTATTAATTTACATCTAATAATTTTCATAGCAATTTTTCTGAAACTTAGTGTCAATGATGGCTACCGTTTTTAGGCTCATCAGTAGGCGCCACTGACGAGTAAGGTCCTGTCAAAAGTTATTGTTAGGCGCGGAACAAGTTCATAGGGTATTATAATTATTTCGTACACCAGTAAATAAAAAAACTTATTAATTATGCTTCAGTGTTGTGCAGTTCCATTTTGTTCGGATACAAAAGGCGGACATATGCTTCCGAGAGACAAAACTCGCCTAAAACAGTGGTTGGCAGCTATTCGCAGAGATAACTTTACTGCTTGAAACATTTGTGTGTTTGTAAGAAACATTTTAATCCTGACGATTATGCATCAAAGGAACCTACTACAGAAATACGTAAGTAATAATCATGCACATTCGTTGTTTTCATCATGCTCATGCTTGATATAACCTAACTTTAATAACATAAGACATCTCTGATAAGTACAATAATTTCCCTACTGAGCAAGTAAATTACTACTTTCCCCTTCTGTCATCATTGTGTTAAATGTTTTTCAGCTTATTTTTATTAAAATTACTAAAAACTAGCGTTAAAAAGCTATAGTAAACATTAACGTTTAGTGACATGGACCTTACCCTACTCTAGCGCCTCTCGTGGTGAAATCAAGCGCGGTAGCCCTAATTACCCTAAAAAGTCTTTAATGAATGTTCTATATTTAAATCCTATTTGAAATTTATGGTAGTGTTGTAATGATTTATGCGCTTTTGAATATTTAAACTGGTACATGTCCATTTTAACCTCTCCTTAAAGTATTTTGTTATCATATCATGTCTATAATTCACAAACGTATTATTGGAATTTTCAATTGGTCATGAAATGCTGGGGGTTTTGAAGTATTTACAACAAACTTCAAGACTGGTTTATATACGCACATACACAATAAACTGATTTCTATACCATTATATATGAACTATGACCTTTTATAATACAGTAGTACACTCTGAACCCTCAAATAGTATGTAATTAATATTGCAAAGTAAACTTAACCAGAAATTTTAATTTTAAATATCAAATTTGTCCTTGTGCTGACTGTAGAACTTGGTCGATAGCTATTTGGTTTATCCAATAAAATACTTATACGTATTATTTAAATTTGCCCTTCGCTTTTTTAATTTGCATATAAATTCACTGATACAACAGTAAAGGCCGGCCTTTTTCAGTTACATTAGTTATAATTAGAGCTCGGAATTTAGATATTGATGATTTCAAAATCAGGATTGGCTTACGTTATGTGTCAGCATGTAAATATGTTCATGCATGTATGACGCAATATATCTTACCTTGTAATTTTTTTAGCGAATTCCATAATATCCAAAGTTGATAATTTATTATAAACACTCACTCGAAGAGGACTGGAGGTATTATTGGGGGATGTAACACTAAACTAATACACATGTATAGGTACTAATAGCTGTTCTAAATGTTTGAGAGTTAAACCTCAGCGTTTTTCATTGAAAATCCATTTATATTAGAGCTGGACCCATACCAATATTTATAATCTGTTATCAGTCGATACTTTGAATTTTCAAATACTGGCCGATACCTGAAGAATTCAGATACTTTTATCTGAAAAGTATCTGAGTCTGTTAGCCTCCGGTATTTTCTACATCATAAAGAGGAGAACTTAAAAAGGAGTTTTAGTAACAAGAAAATGTATTACAAACAAAATATAAATATCAGATAGCAATTATACAGATCGAGCCACACCACTAGATACATGACTAACGGTATGGGCAATTTACAGTCCCCCATCTGTTGCCAACATGATGGGGCGATCGCAGAACGAATGTCAGAAA
The DNA here is from genome assembly GCA_029963845.1 of Rhamnusium bicolor. NCBI lineage: Eukaryota > Metazoa > Arthropoda > Insecta > Coleoptera > Cerambycidae > Rhamnusium > Rhamnusium bicolor. The sequence goes on from JANEYF010001132.1 coordinate 101,482, forward strand.
AAGGGCTTCTACAGTATGTTAAGATATTGCCTTGTTCAAAAAGTTTTTGAGCATCTAATTAGAATTATTTATTTACGTATTATTTTATTTTTTTAGAGTTAGTTTGGGTATTATTTTTCGTTATTAATAATAATAATAATGATTTATTGATGTTAACATACAAAGTATTTAGATATGTCAGAACATCCTAAGGACAATAAGGCAAACTTTTAGTAAAATACATAAAGTACATTGTGAAATGCAAAAAAATATATATAAATATTAATACAATGAATACAACAGTTAAAACGCTTTTCTTTTAAAATACTTTGTATATGAACGCATCAAAATTTACAATTTTTTGCTGACTGGTAAGATACTGAAATTTATGAGAATATTAATACATTTTTAGAATTACTGTTTTGAAAAAAAAAAATCAATATTTGATTGTGTGCTGTTCTGATATTTTGATAACTTTAGTGTTTTATTATATTTGTGGTGTTTCGGAAGAAACACTGATAATGTGAAACATTTAGATAATTTTAGTAAATACGTTAATATGCAGATTTTTTTTAGATTAATGAGCAACACTCTCCACCGCAGCTTTAGCGATATTGAAAATTGCTTCGTCTTGTATGCTCCTCCCAGTAAGCGCCCTGACGCAATCGTTAAATTTCGTTCGTATTTATCTTGATTTAAGTTTTGCTGGTAATACATTTTCTTGTCACTAAAACTCCCTTTAAGTTGCAGTTTCTAGTACTTTAGAGGCATTCAAGCGTCCATAAACTGACAATTTCCCTCCAATGCACCCACTAAAGCATTCACTACCGTCCAACAGCAAGCATTAGTGGTTCCGTCCACGCTAAGCCAGATGCATTTTCCATTCAGCTTAAAGAACTTTCCTGCCTAATATTGTCACCGATGATAAATATTTTTTTCTTGGTGTCAACTCTGATGGCACCTGAACATTGCTATACTTGCCACTATACACTTTTGCAAAAATTGTCTAAAAAGTGAATTATCTAGTTTCGATTAAGGTATGTTACATCCAACCATAACTTTAACTAAATCTAAGTTAAAATTGTGTTGCCTGTCACTGTCAGTAAAACCACTCACACTCCTTTTATGGTTTTCTGAGGAAATGTTTTTTAATATTTTTTGGGTGTTTATGCCAGTTTCTAAGACTGAACATTGGGTGAAATATAAATAGGCGTGAGCCACAATAGGCCTTGTTGGTGTAGGGTCTACTAACCCACTCACAACAACCTAACCTAACCTACATGCCCATGAATGTGCTTTGTTACAGCTATTGCAATTTTATCATGTACCGTCAAATTGTAATTCCTGGATATCGTGATTCCACAAATTTACTGTAGCCTGTAAAGGTTTACATTGAGTCATTTTAAAAAGACCGATCGGCTCTACAATTTCGCGTTGTTACATGACTCGACGTTACACAATGAGGATAACACATGCAGTTCATGTGTTATCCTCCTTCCCCGTTATTCTCAGTTGACCCACATCGCAAGTGTAGTGCAACTGTAAAAGGATGTATTACGTTTTTATAATATAATATAGTACGTTTTCCCATAAAAATATTTTACATATTAATATTTTAAAATGAAATAAAATTCATATTATCATCTTGTATAAATTTCTGTTGTTTCTTTGTTTGGGAATGTTTCAGTAGGTGTTTAAGTCTGCATAAAACCAGTCACTGGAACCGATAACTACCGTCCGAGTTCTAGTTATTTGTTATTTCCTTTTGCATCTGACAATTCATCAACTGTATTTTTTTTAATCTTTAGTTTTTGTGTTTACCGTTTAACAGAAAGTCTACACTGTTCCTACAATTAAGGTACAAAATAATAATAATACGATAATTTAAAATTAACTAAATATGCAACATTGCTTCAACTCCACTGATGCTTGATTATAAATGTTTTTTAGCAGCTGGAAAGCATGACCGGTTCATACCAAACATTAAAATGTAAAGCCGGCAAACCAACAAACAAAACAGCAATTCAATGTTTTCCAACAATTTAGCAACAAAACAGAAACATTTCGTCAACATTTATGTTTTTAGCAATTTATTGTTTTCCTGTCACGAGTTGGTAAAGATCAAAAGGTTTCTGTTTTTTTTTTCCATTTCTGCAAACACTTTAATAAAATTGTTGCTCATTTGTTGTGCTTGTTTTGTTGGATGTTTTCGTTTTGTCGATTTGGTGTGGATCCAGCATAAGTGACCTAACACAACTGTTCTGCACTCTACGCTATTACTATACATGACATATGCACACACTGAGCTGTAAAAACAGACTGCCTGAATTTCTAGTGAACTACATTCATTATTCATTAGTTCCGCTATATAGTGTGTGATCCATTATATGAGCAATGTTATGCTCAGCTCTTTCCATTGGTTAAATTTAGAGAAAAAAAAAATAAAAAAAAAAAAAGGTGGTTGGTAAGCCAGTTTTGAGAGTACCCAAATGATTATGTCATAAAAATAAACTTACTGCAGAGAATCATCTTTCACTCTATATACAACAACTTTTCTTTTCAAAAGAAAGGAAAATTTTACAATATTTCTCTTGCAAAATATTCGTTCTAGTAATGCCCATGGAAAAAGGCCTTGCAAAATATTCAATTTATCGTAATCCTATGAAAAGCTTGATGAACACATAGCATTACGATGGTGGTGTGTCACGGTGGAATCCCGAGGACCGCTTCTTCATAGGATGACACAACATCTACAGTACCTTTGACGGGAACTTCCAGCGGTGGGTGGTGGAGTGACAGGTGCAAAGTAAGCATGCACTTTTATATTTGGTAAATGATTCTGAAATTGAAACAAGGCAATTTGTCAATTTATTATGCCAAGAAACACATATTTGAATTTTCAACGTTCTTTGAGCATGGAACCCAAATATATTTTATCGCAGAAATTATTAAAGAACTAATCAAAGAGTGCATTGGATTTTGGATTAAATAATACAATGTTTAGTATTTGAAGCAAAAAAAATATTAAATTATGTTAATAAAATATTTTTGTAAATAATATTTGTGTCTACCAGCCCCTGAGGAGTTCCAAAAGAATGAAAGATGATATATATTGGATTAGGGATTTTTGTTTTTTCTTTTGTAACTGGAGGAAATTATTTCTTAAATGTAAAAATTTTCTCTTTCTTGGTGAGTCAATATTTTTTTAATATCAATATTTTTAGCTTCTAATACTAAGAATACTATTATTTAATCCAATGCAATCTTTCACCTAGATTGAGTAGTTGCTTTAATAGTTTCCGCGATAAAATGTATTTAAAGTGTTGTGGTTGATTTATTGAATATTATGTATCTAAAACTTTTATACTAGTGCATTCAGATAAGAATGACAGTATGAAATGTGAAAAACTACAGGTAAAGTGTCTTTCAAACTTATTTGCAACATAAAACGGTGGTAAAGGGATCAAAGTCGCCGAAATTTTTTATGTTGCAAATAAGTTTGAAATAAATTCTATTTATTTTGTTATCATATTAGGTTCGAAAGGATGCTTATGTAATAACCCAATAATTTTATTTTTTTTCTAGAAATTCATAAATATGAAGCAAATAAAATGTCAGATTTTTTTAAGAAGTTTTACTGAAAAAAATTGCGATTGAAATTTCTGAAGGAAAGTTGTATAAATTGTGTGATTTCCCAGGTTATTTTTTAGACAATTTGTAAAATTATATTACTTTGTTTTACAGTTACCTTTTTTGAAATTTGCAGTGAAAAATTAATCATAAAAATTTCAAACTATAAAAAAGTAATATTGAAATTAGAAATCTATTGGTTTTCCACCCGATTCTGAAAAAAGAAATGTACAAATTGTCTAAAAAATAACCTGGAGGGCACACAATTTTTGCAACTTCTTTTTCACAAATATCAATTTTTTATATAAAATTCTTTATTTAGTCTTGATAGTTGTCTTGAAATATCACTTGGGTCCTATGCTTCAATATGACATAACCTAAATTTCCCCAGCCGCCATTGATTGCATCTGTAGATGGAGCGACGAGTATGGCTCATTTAGTTCTGTGGTACTGCTATTGGTTAAATATAGTTAAAAATTGCAACCAACAGCATTGAATGTCTCTACATAAAGGAAGCGACTATAATTCACTTCATTTATAGATAAAAAAAGCAAAGCTAACGCAAGTACAACTTGATATATATCAGCCAGTAAAACACTGGGCTTAAATTAAATTTTTAGTGGATATTTTTATCATTACCGACCGACCCATTTGTACCGACTAAGGAGTCTCCGGTAAAAAAAATCAAATAGCTTGCACTTTGTTACACAATATGTTCATGATGGCCAATAAGATAGCTCTTTCCTTAAAAAACACGGTCATTTTTCAAGGTATTTTTCTACTTCTGGGTAAAATTGGAGTTTTCATAAATAAAGATCTTCGTACTTACCCTTAATCTTCTAATTCCAACCCTAGTAATGAGTTGGCAATCATACAATTCTACTCGTTGCAAATTGTGACAGGATGTGAGATGTTCTAATGAGGCATCTGTGACAAGTGGACAGTTATCTAACTCGAGAACTGTTAAATTTTCAGCTGCGCAAGGAGACATTGACAAATGTCTTATACCCTCATCTGTTATTAATTCACAATGTGATAAGGTCTGCAAAAAGAAAGTGAAATTAGTTTCAAGAACCCTTAATTTTTGGATAATAAATTACACAGGTGCGTTTTAATACAATGTAAAATGTGAATTAAGTTTTATAGCTGAATTTAGGTATTTCAGTGGCCGACTTCATATCTGCTTTTGGTTTTTCTATCACGTAAGGTTTTTGAACAAAAGAAATAAATAATATATAAAATAAGTATATTTAAGTGTATTTAAGATAAGAAAGAAAAGTAAAAAGGCAACAAAATCACTAGTAATATCTTAAAACACATAGAAAACAACATACATTATTCTTTCATCATCAAAACATTTTTATTTTGTTGGAAAAGCTTTTTTTCATTGTTTTTCTTCTGTATTCGGTTGTAGGACGGTCCCTCTTGGGCATCCAACATTATGTTGCCCTCAACGACTCGTTTACCGTAATAACTTTGATTGCGGAGAATCCCCATTGTATTCGCATCATTGCCGGTAAATCCCCAACGCATTGGTGGTTTAAATTGAATCATTGTAGTGGTTCTCAAAATTTTGCGCACGTAAATATTTAATTTAATTTGAAATTTATAAATATTACAATAGTGGTTTGCAAAAAACTATATGTGGTAAAAAAAAAACAGCTTATTTAGTCACATATGCATCCTAACTAAGTTAAACAAATTTAAACAGTTCTACCACAAATCTTTCGCAGGCCTGTGTTATTAAAAGTATGAACAGGGAACTGGAATATGGTCTAAAGTTGAAATAGTGCACATTTTCCAAAAAACGTTTCCAAGTATCACAAAACACCAAAAGACAAAAATTCCGTTTTTTTTTCTACTTTTTAATTATTAAACAAACAAAAATTGCTAAACATTAAACAAGTATTTTAATAGTTAGTGTTCATTAGAACTGTTGCTGACAGACTTTACACTATTTAAAAGGAATATACAATGGTAAAAAGAGTGTATATTTGATATTTCAGAAAATAAATAGAAAAATTATAAAAAAAGAAAATATACACTTACTAGACATTCAATTCTAGGACATCCCATCGCTAAGTGAATTAATGTGGCATCTGTAATAAGAACACATTCATCCAAGTCCATTTTTTCCAGATATCTGCAGCTCTAAAACAAAAATTTTTAAATGTATTTTTTTAACACTTCATAGTGTTGTGAAAATCATATCTTTATGTTGACAGCCTGAGGAAAATGCTCAAGATGAGAACACAAGTTAAAAGCGAAACTCGAGACCATATAGTATCCTTGGGCCAACATCTTGACAGTTCTGTCATTTTTAATAAGACAAAACTTGTTTTGAGAGATTTAGTCAGTCAAAATTGTGACATGATTTCAAGAAGTTTCAAGACCAAAATTAAACTACGGCCAGTGTCAAAAGTTGACCTTATTCACTATAAAAACTAAATAAATGGCAAATACTCACCCTGGCTAAAGCCTGAAAGGCTGCATCTGTAAACTGTGTACATCCAGCTACTTCAAGTGTGGAAAGCAGAGGGCATTGCTGTGCAAGAGCTATAAGAGCTACGTCGGTGAGCGCAGAACATCCAGACAGACACAAGTAATGCAGCCTTGGACACTTTTCTGCCAACGACTGGACTGCTTCATCTCTTATATTCTAAACATAAAATTTCAGAACTACTAAAAAAAGTACGTCGTTTCCTAACGTTACTTTATACATTCTTCTAAAAGAAAGCAGTTAATGTTACTTTCCAGTTTCCCAACAAAAAAATTATACAAGAAAAAAATATCAAAATGTAAAAAATAGTTAACATCCTAGGAATTCCACATGGTTCTAAATTTCACTGATTAAAAATGTACGCTATTTTGTGGTGTCCATTTTAACACTAAAAAAATTTAAGTAAACATTATATTATGTTTTTCATGTCAATTTTTAAAGAAAAACGAAATCTCAAAAGTTAATTTGATGTCTTTTTCCATTTTCAATAGGTTGCAAAAGAAAAATTAAATAAGAAAACGGCAAACAATCAAATTTTCTTGATAACATGCAATCAGCCTTTTTTACATCTTGAGCATAAATAGATGAAACCTCCCAGTTATTTCAAATTTGCAATACTCTGTATTGTAAAATCTTAAAGATTTACCACGAAGTAGTGCAGAATCTGCACTGTAAAATAAATATTGCTATTAATCACAAAATAGTGTGGAATATTACATCTAGGTGTACAAGTTAATGCCTGTACACAGTTAGTACACCTTGTACTGGTATTAATTATGCACCATCCTGATGAGGATAAAATGGCCCACTTTTGGTGTAAGGAAGTTATAAATTACTTTTAGGTTGTCCCAAAAAATATATACATTTTTTAATAACTTACGTTACATCCTTGCAAGTTAACGACTTCCAACTGATGACAGAACCTAGCCAAACAAATGACAGCTCTCGAGGTTATTTGCTTACAACCTTTACTAATAAAACTTCTAAGCCTTGGACATCCTCTAGCCAAGGCTTCCACACCGTTTTCTGTGATATTACTGCACCAACTTATATTAATATGTGTCAAATTCTGGCAACCATCACTTAGTGCTTTCAATGAGTTATCTGTGATTGCTGCACAACTATCTAAATTTAACTTTTGAAGTTTAGAGCAATATCTAGAGAAAGCATTGCAAGTAGAGTCGGTTAGTTTCTTGCAGCCAGTCAAATTTAAATCTTCTACGTTTGGGCAAAGTTGAGCTAGCGTTTTCATTGAGCCATCGGCAATAGATTGACACCCCTTAAGGGAGAGTTGACGTAAAAAGCCACCGCATCGGCGAGATATGTTTTCTATTATTGGACCCTAAAAATAAAATAACACACTAATAGTACATACAACTTCTTTATATGAGTCCCTGGAATTATTCGACTTATTTCTATTAACAGAAAAAATTGAGGGAAACACGAGTTAAAAGAAAACATCACAACCTCTGCAAACTTCTTGATTTTAAACAAAAACTTTACATAATGTTGACAATACTTTGAGAAATATTTGTTTACTACTGAACTTTTTGAGGTTCTTTTAAAAATAAAAACTAATTTGAAGTTATAAAGTTTCTAATTTTTTAATAATAATTAAACTGAAAAATGTCTTAAATAAAAAAATGTGAGTAGATCAGTTTATGTGAACAAAATGTTTTAATGCGACATTTTAGGAACAGACCAATATAAGATATTGCATTTTTTTTTAAATTCATCTATCTCTAACTTAGATTTAACTAGTTCTCTGCCTAGCGGATGCCAAGTTTTTTTTAGAAATGTGGTTCACATCTTACATAAACAACAGTAAAAAAAAAAAATGACAAATAAAGTTTTAGACCATGCATAGGGTGGTTAAGGATTAACTGGACAAACTTAAAATCTGAATTCAGAAACTCAAAATGGTTTGTCCAAAAAAAAAATAAATAATAAAACAGTCCAAACCGCACGGTTATTTGTGAAATTACATTAGAAATTTCTGTGGATCGATTTTTTTTATTCAAAAAACTGTCAATTCAAAGAAAAAATTTAAACAGACAAGAGTTTCTAAATGAATCAAGCTTTCCAAGGTACATTTTATATGATAAATTTCGGGTTCGTTCAAAATCAAAAGTAAAATAGGGGTTGCTGATTTTACCCATTTTACTGATAAGAGTTGTTTGAAAAAAATATCCTTTAGAAACGTTTCTGTTAGTAGAAAATTTCTACCAAAATTATTTTTTTTCCTTTTCAAATTTGAGAAAAAAACTTATAAACAAAAACCCTCGTAAAAACCAAATTTTAGACTTCATCTTTAGGGAGACGTAACTCTTTGAGGAAACGTTTCCAGACATATCTCCAGGGGAAACTTTTTTCTTATATTGAGGTCATAAATTCAGATTTTAAGTTTGTCCAGTTAATTCTGATACAGCTTGTATAAAAGACATGAAAGATTCTGTAAATCATTTTTTAAAATACGTTTAAGAAAAAATTAACCATAACAATTACTCTATTACAACATGGTGGGTAACAGTAGTTCAGCCACAACCCTCAATGAATTCAGCGGTTATGATTGGGTTAGATATTTTTATTGTCAACATTTCAAGCCCTATCAGTTAAGTTTTCATTTTTATGGTTAAAGGAAAATATCACGTATCTTACATAACTCGGAATTTTTGGAACATATACTTATAACGGTAAATTGATTTTCGTTTTTAACAGAAATCGGTCATATCATTCCATGTGAAATTCTAATGTTAGTGTTTATTTGACTTATCACCAACCGTTTATATTGCTCAATTAAATTCTGAGAATTCCATGATTTAATCTGGGGTTGCACATACCTCTACGTCCTTCTGAAAATCAAAGAGGTCGATTCGTTGCCAATTTGAGCCATCAAGTGCCAAGATATTCCATGCTCTGGACACTTGAGCACATCTGCATAGCGACACCACATCTAAGTAGGAAAATATGCGTAGCAATAATTCTTTGGGCAACTTTTTATTGATAGGTGCCTCATCTTCAGCAAACACTTTGTTTAACTAGAACAAATTAAGCGTATAAAAAACAATAAACAGATTCATTACTGTAAATAGATGTACCCTTGATTACTGCATCATCAGATTTTGTGATTGGAGAATTTATTAAAAAAATGTTGTACGTTAAAAGAAAATAAAAGACAACTGTTTAGTATTTTAGTAATTAATTTAAAACTTATAATAACAGGATTTTTAAATCATAATCCCGAAGCCGGAATTTGAACCCGGGAGTCGGCAGACAGTAAAACCACTACGTTTGTCACTCAACGCTCTAGTCAACTGCGCTACTAAGTTCGGTAGCACTGTGGGCAGTAACTATAAGTAAAAATAACTGATTATTTTGTAATTAGTAAATTAAAGATTTTGCAGTTCCTGTAGATAACCAAATTAAATATAATATTACTACATTATAGTCGCAGCATGTGCATACTTTAAATTATTTAAATAGGAATAATCAAACAAAATCCAAGCCTAGACATTCATATTTTAACATAATGTTTATTCATCAAAAACGATTATTTTAATATTAAGTGAAATATGACACATTATAAAAATTAATGTATGTAAATAACTGAGAATATCCGATTTCTATGCACAATAACATCTGCATTAATTTGACACATTTTTATAAATCATGAATAAAACAGTTTTGGTGCTTGTATTTTTATAATTGTTATTAAATTCAATATATTTAAGGTCAACTGTTTCACTGCTTAAAACACCATGCCACAATTCGTTATTTAACAAATTTTTAAATCATTCACCCTTGAAAAAAGATCGAATGTATAGCTATTTTGTTTTTGTTGATTCACCTCGAAAATAATTTTTGACAGGTGTGGTCCAACAGACCTGTATCCATAATGTATCTCTGTAACAAGACATCATTAAAGTTTGTTAGTACATAGTCAATGGCTGTTTTACTATTATTTTGAAAACGTGTAGGTTCCTCAAATACTGGGTAAATACAATAGGATTTTATCAGATCACGAAGATCTGTGGTTTGGTTATTTTTGCATAAGAAGTTTTTATTGAAATCTCCACAGATTATGACATAAGTGGGAGATTTATTAAATACAATATTCAATGATTCCTCAAATTTCAACATAAACTCTGACATCATAATTAGGGGCCCTATATAAATAAATATGACATAATAAACAATTTTATAAATCATGAAAACAGTTTTGGTGCTTGTATTATTATAATTTCTTTACAGATAAAATCAACATTTTCTTGGCAATCTTGCAATATGTACAATTATTTTAGGTTTTACTATCGCGGATCTGAGTCGAGTTGGTTACAATTTTTCTTTGGCAAATCAGCCAACAAAATTACATCCTTGTGGTAGAGTGTAAAAGTGGTTGCTGTGTATTTATGAAAACTAAGGAAACTTAATAATAATTCAGGTGGTATTTAACTATAATTTATGAGTAAATATTCAATTTATAAATAATAAATTTGTGGTTAGTTGAAGCAAATCGAGAGCCCTGTGCCAGGTAAATGATAAAGTAATTTCAAATTAATGTTCAAACATCTTTTGTAACCGATATGTAAAGAGATTCCATCATTTGGAATATTGTAATGGTGGCTGGTCAAAATTGGTGTACAATACAGTTTTCTAAATTATTTAAATATACCTATCCCTTGGCCACGAATAGGTATGAACTAAAAATAGGATTTACAGGGTGAGTTATAAAGATGGGCCATTGAGTAACTAGAACTTCTTTTCTCAAAGTATGGAGATTTAACCCAACATGCCTAAGTAAAATATGCCTAGTTAAGATAAAATAAATAGTTGAAATAAATTTCTGATGATGATTTTTTGGATGCAACTCAAGAACTACTTGACGGATAAGGTTTAAAATCGATTTCTGTGGTGAGAAATCATAATTTCATATTAGTTTTGACCTAAGTTATACAGAGAGACCAATACAATACATTAAATGATAAAAATGTGATCTATTTTTTTTTCAGAGCAACTGTACAGACATTACGATGTAATCACTAATTCTAAGTAAAAAAGGTATACTTGTCTGAAGTCGCTAAAATCAACCGTTTTCGAGATATTTAAGGATTAAAAGTTAACTGAATACTACACCACACAACACAGTATTTTCATTATTTGCACCAAGTAGGCATATTTTAAATACGTAACTTACTGTATTACAAATAAAATTTTAATACAAACATCTATTCATGAACTACAAATAAAAAAAAGTTTTAAAATCTGTTAAAACAGAAAATGTAGTAAAAAAATTTAATGACAATACCAATACAAAATTAATAATAAACCTTTAACTGCAATTGACTAAAATGCAAGCCTGCTTGGTGCAAATTACGTAAACATTGTGTAGTGTGTAGTGTTTAGTTAACTTTTAATCATTAAATAATAATAATAATAATAATGCTTCCAAGAGATCATGAAATGATATAGGACAAGTCGATACAAATACAAGTATATAATAATTATGTTATAATACTAAACAATGAATATAAAAATAATAACAATAATAGTAAAAAAAAAGTGCAAGTACTTTAATGCATTAAAAATTCCTCAGTGGAATAAAATGCATTTCTTAGATTTTTTTTTAATGTTGACAAAAATCTGTTTATACTACTAATATTATTAATTTCATTACTTAACTTATTATAAAGTGTAGATCCCATCTGGTATGGGTTATCTTTATACAATTCCAACCTACGTATATCATACTGCAAATTAAAGCCATATCTTGTAGGATAACTGTGACTTACATCGAGGGAATTAAATGAGGAAATATTTTTTTTTTGCAAATTTTAAAATTTCAAACATTATAGACGAGGCAATGTTAAAATGTTTTGTTTGATGTATGTAGATTTACATGATTCCCTATAATTTAAGCCAAACATACTACAAATAGCTCTTTTTTGCAGATATACGATTTGATGAAGGTGAATTTCCCCAAAATCTGATGTCATATCGCAGTCTAGACTCTAAACTAGAAAAATAGAATAGAAATAGAAAATAGTAAAGAAAGCGATTTTTCTTGGTTCATGACTAGTTTTTTTTAACGAAATAGTTGTTGATATTATTTAAGGCGGTATTTAATTTTTCAATTAATACATCTAAGTTTTTGTCACAGGCAGCAATAGAGATATCATCAGCAGATGCACATACGAAAAAGTAGTGGCCCTAAAACACTACCTTGGAAAACACCAATATCAATTTTTTGTGTTTCTGATTTTGAAACAAAAACATCAACATACTGTTTTCTACTGGTTAACTAGGATTTTAGCAGATTTTTGCATTGGCCACGTATACCATAATTCTAAATATTACCTAAATGAATATCACGGTTTATGCAGTCAAATGCCTTGGAAAGATCAATAAATAATGCCGGCACTCTCTGTCCATTATCAAGATTTTTATAAATAAAGTCCAAAAAATGTACTAGTGCTGAAATAGTGGATCTGTTTTCTCTAAAACCATATTGGTTCGGGGAAAGAATTGAATTGATTTTTAAAAATTCAGATATTCTGCAATTAATTTTTCAATAATTTTAGAAATTGCGAGAATTGTTATAGGCCTGTCGTAGTTACAAACTCGTTTACGATCACCTTTTTTAAACAGCAGAATAACTTTTGATAAAGTAAATTTTTTTTTGCCTGACGTATAACTCTATTATAGATTATTTTATAAGATTTGTAGAAATTTATATCCTTCAAACTATTTTTTTGTAAGTTAAATAATTCTTTAAGCTCGAACTGATGATACCTTAATACCAGCAGTTATCCAATTTCTATTTGTATCCTCAACGTTTTTTGTGATAATTTTAAAAGATGAGATGTAATAAAAGTATAAAATGTTATTAAATTCAATATATTTAAGGTCAACTTAAAACACTATGCCACAATTCGTTATTTAACAAATTTTTAAATTTTAAAACATTCGCCCTTGAAAAAGATCGAAATGTATAGCTATTTTGTTTTTGTTTATTCACCTCAAAAACAATTTTTTGGCAGGTGTGGTCCAACAGACCTGTATCCATAATGTATCCCTCTAACAAGACATCATTAAAGTTTGTTAGTACATAGTCAATGGCTGTTTTACTATTATTTTGAAAACGTGTAGGTTCCTCAAATACTGGGTAAATACAGTAGGATTTTATCAGATCACGAAGATCCGTGGTTTGGTTATTTTTGCATAGGAAGTTTGTTGAAATCTCCACAGATTATGCCATATGTGGGAGTTTTATTAAATACAATATTCAATGATTCCTCAAATTTCAACATAAACTCTTTGACATTAGAATTAGGGGCCCTATATAGATAAATATGACATAATAAACAAGTATGTAATTTTAACTGATGAACACAACAATTTTTTCTACATTTACATTTACTAAATCAGATAATTCTATTGCATTTAGTGAATTTTCGTCAGTATTAATGTTTCTCCATGTATAAACGATTTTCTAGAATAATAACTTGATATATCGTAACCTTGAAAATGTATGTAGTTAATTTCTTCGGGTTGAATCCAGGTTTCTGAGACACATAAAACATTTACATTTTCATGAGACAGAAATAGTTCGATTTCATCGATTTTATTTTTTACGTACTGCAAATTATGATGCACAACACAGAATGTATTACTTGAAATTAGTTGTTATTCATTTGTTAAAGTTTACAAAATTCGTTGTTTGATTAAATTAAGTTTATTTACATAGCTTGGGCACTTATTGTTTTTTGCCGAATGGTTTATATCATAATTTGTTTTAAAATTTTTGTTAGACCGTATACAATTGGCACATTTTTTAAAGGTAGAACTGCACATTTTAAGTTCGTGGCCCTCAGCACATAAGTAACAAATCGGGTATTTATTTTGACAATTGTCTGCCCAAAACCACTACAGGTGTTGCATCTCTTAATATGAATCAACCCCCAATATGAGACGACCCATGTTTAATATGAAATTTCTCGTGTCAGAATCAACGGCTACAATCAAATGGACTAGGTCTTAGTGATTTATTTTAAAATAAAATTTTTCTGCAGTTGATGAAATATTATTTGCAGTAATATATGGTTTGCTAAAGTAATATCATCAATCGGGTCCTCAGGTATTTCTGTACCATAAATAATTAGTTTAGGTGCTATGTATCTCGAAAACGATTGATTTTGGCAACTTTAGACAAGTATAACTTTTTTACTTAACATTAGTGTAATTACAACATAATTTCAATTAAAAGGTCTGTACAGCTGTTTTGGGAAAAAAATTGATCACATTTTTATCATTTAGTGTATTGTATTGGACGCATTGTGTAACTTAGGTCAAAACTAATACGAAATTATAATTTCTCACAAGAAACCTATCTATACCGATTTTGAACTTGATCCGTCAAATAGTTTTTGAATTGCACATTTTACTAACGCATGTTTAGATAAATCTTCAGATTTTGAGCCAACGAATCTCTAGTGACTCTATGACCCATTCTTTATAACTCACCCTGTATATCACAAGCAAATAGTGCGTTATGAGTTGTCCGAGTTAAAAACAAAATATTAGCTTTTTTAATTAGTGCAGCAGTTAATAAATTAAGAAAATATCACATAAAGCAGATTCTCGCCTATGCGAAAAGAAATGTTACAGAAGTGGTAACAAAGAAAAAAAAATCATGTAAATACAAACCTGTTGTTTAACTGAATCTACAGCCATTTTGTGTGTGCAACAATTTTCTTTGCTAGATTTTCTAGAGTGCTTTTTTATTGCGCCACCAGTGGCGCTGATTATTAGACGTTTCGGCATCTAATTCTCTACTATCTTCTCTAGTCGATGAAGTGCCAAGAGACTAACAGAAAATAACAAAACCAAAATAAAACCATTCAATAACTAAATAAAAAGAAAAACAAATTAAAAAATCTAATAAAGGCAACATAACAAAAACAAAAAAAAAAATCAGTATCATAAACTAGTGTCTTGTTTGAAGAAATTAAGAAGCATAATTAACCCAATGTGCAACATTGACATTTTTCCCCTAATTCTCTATTTGGTAAAAAGTTGTCTTCAGACTTGTTCATATACAGGGTGTTAAAATCAACGTCCCAAAGTATGTAGTGATATTCTATACAGAAAAATATGACATAACGCTAAATAGATTGTCCCAACAATTCTAGTGGAGGAAAAATTATATCGAGAGCATCATATTAACGATTTTTTATTTTCAGTTAAAAAAAAACAATTATACATAACCTCAAAATTGAATTGGACATTTTAATACTATTACTACTTAAAAACATGTTGTATTACAATCAGGAGAATTTGGTGGCCACTAGTTTGCTTGAATAAAGGATGGCGTGCTTTCTGCTAAGAAATGTTGTCTCTTTAGAGACCTGTGTGACAGGGCACCATCCTGAATAAAAACATAATCATTGTTCGGGTACCACCGGCGCATTTCACGTATTAGATCCTCTTGCAAATGGTGGACGTAGTTATCTGCATTGGTTTTTATCAATTGTGGATTAGTAAAATATGCTACTTTTGCCATTCTATGATACCACGAGCTTCTTTGAAAACCTGGACTTGTGGTAGGTATAGACGTTCAGGTTGAATAGCGTTTTTTCTTGTAGTTGAATAAACTGTTATTTTTGCTTATTTTTTCATCTTAAAAAAATGAAACGTCGATGATGTGCATTCGAAAACTTACTATAAAGCCACAAGGTTAACGTAATGATTGACGGATGTTTGCACTTAGTGAAATTGCCGGGGTTCGCAACCATTTGTAATATTTAATGGCTAATCGTTTTTGAATAATTTTACGGGCCTGCGACTGATTCTTAATCTATTTGCTATTTTATGGTGTGATAAATGAGTTCCCTGTTGATTTTTTCATGAGAAAGACTGTTCATGTGCCATTTCTGAATTTTCATTATTTGTAACAGTTCCACTCCCAGATTTTCTAAAAATTGATACAGTTTCTATCAGTTGCACGATTTATGCTAGAAAGTCGACATCTCTTTCCTGGAAACTTTTCCACAATTCTTTTGCCATGCCAATTTCTTTCTTGATAACAAGTTGCAATGATCTTGTCAGACTTAGTTAAATGAGGTGAATTATTATAAGAAATCTCGAGATAATTGTACAAAACTTTCACCAAACTTATGATAATATTACAACTAACTCGAAATGTCACTGACAGTTACATTTGTTTCAATAAAAGCCTACTACGTTAAGCTGCTTATAAAATAATCAGCTTGTAACAGTAGATTTGAATTGCACATTTAGAACTTTCTTATTTCATTGTTGATAGGCATACACCTATGAAATTTGCTAGGAATATCTTTCAACCTTTTGCCTGTAAGAGAAAATAATTCAAATCGATATCTCAATGTACTCCGGAGTTAAGGAGCTTTAAACAGGATTCGTTTTTAATAGCCACCCGATATATTATTTTAATTTTTGCTGTTCACTTGAATTCACAAGTATTCTAATGCATAATACAGGCAAAACAAATATATGAAAATAAATTAACTGCTTATTTCTGATATCAAAGTTAATCACCTGCGAGGATACAAACTCATCCTTGTGTTTTATTGCACGTATAGGCGTCCTTAGCTAGGATTATTTTGCCCATCCTTTAATTTGTTTTAGAGAAGGGATTTTTGATGAACATCACATATAGAGAAATAATCTTTCACAAATTTACATCTCTTTTTGATATATCCACCATACCTTGTCAGCATAAGTCTCGGATTTGACCTGGATCGCCTAGGTGGAAGACAGAGGTATACACCAAGTTAACCGAGTCAAATTGTTAGCTGATTAAAGAAAAACATATACGCTTGACAAGGAAATTGACAAAATATATTATTTACAATCAAAGAACCCAATTAAAATGGAGACATTCAATTTACATAATAAAAATTATTAGGGGCTTACATATTTTGCTGTCAGTCAGAAAATTATCAGCAGCTTAAAACGACAGAAAGAACATAATTAGAGGATTATGAACATTATATACTTAAATAAAATTTTGAATTATCTTAATATATGTTTGTATTAACATCATAATTGGACAGAATATACATTTTGTTTATTGTAAGAAAACAAAGATTTTGAATTGTATTTTGTGACATGAATTTAGTTATTTTAAATCAATTTTATCATATTTTTGTTAATGTTTTATGTTAATTTCACAAATTTATTAGAAATGTTTTTCCATGGATCCTTTATATTAAAAAACAACTGCAATCTTCTACAATCTAGAGATGGAAAACACCCGGTTTCTATTTTTTATGGGTTTAAACCGCGGTTTGCACCTATTTTTATAAAGGGTGCATTGGGTTTTCATTTTTCTTTAAGTACAGATTTATCTTTAAAAATCATGAATTTTGATACCAGATAACCGTATATTAAATGATATAAAAGTCCACTAATTTAACCTAAAATAACATTTTTTAATTTCTTTCACAAATTAATAAAATGCAAATTCAAACAGAAACATTTAATCTAATTATTCTTATGGCCAATATTTGATATCTGATGTAATTTTTACAATAACTTGTGGTTTCACCATGGTAAAATTTTTTAATGTTAATGAAATAGAACCTCCAGTGTTGGCTGGTGAAATTTCAATTGTCATATCTTAGTATTGGAGCATTGGAACCTAGTGATACTTTAAGGCATAACTACCAAAACCACAAATATAAATTCATTCTGCATGTGCCAAAACTAAATGTAGAAGTTTTGCAGAGAAAAAAATTCGCTTGTATTTTGCAAAAATTGTGTGAATCAAATGGAAATATATCGACAGATTTCAAAATTCATCAAAAAATATTGCTTTTATAAAGTTACACTTTTTTTGAAATTTGCAGTACAAATTAATTTAAAATAAAATTTAAACTGGTGTACCTATAAAAAAAAAAAAGAAATATTTTTTGATGAAATTAGAAATCTGTAGATATATTTTGCACCTGATTCTGAAAAAAAAAATGTTTTACAAATATTTACAAATTGTTTAAAAATATAATTCTGAGGAGGCACCCTTCCTGCAACTTTTATTCGCAAATTTAAATCACAATTCTTTGCAGAGCATCTTCATTTAGTTTTGATAGTTAATTATACCTAGTTAAAGTATTGCTTAGGTCCTATGTGCCAATGCTAAGATTAGTTTAATACTTTTATTGCTTGACTCAGAGGATCCCCCACACTGGGTCTTTATTATGCAGCATTTCGATTTTTGCTGGAAAAAATTAAGAAATGATTGAAATTATATTAAATAAAACGTAGATAAATAACAAAATAAAGAATTCACATTACTTACCTATTATTATTTTTTTTAAGTGAAGCCAGAAAATGTAATTGAATCGTTGATTATTAAAAGGTTCTAGGTCAGTTTTCCTTGTGAGAAAATCAAAAAAAAAAAACGTTTAATAAGCCGTATTACTTGTCCTTAAAAAAAAAACTCCCAAATGCATCTTATAAAATATGTAAGAGTTAATGGGACTATTACCTTATTCAACCAAATTTTTTTTACTCTTTCAAGTGGAAAACATGCAAAAACTCAAAATGTCAAAAACTGACTTGGTCCCTTTAATAATAAGCAATTTAATTAATTCACCAGTGGATTTATTTTTATTTACACCAAACACAAGACAAAAAAGAAATATAGGCATAAAATTTAAATTTTTCATTGCATCCGGTGCAATCATAAAACCCCAACCGGGAATAAACCCACATAGGGTTTATCCTTTGGCACATCTCTACTAAAATGTTTCGCTATAATCTTTGGTTCGCCATGGAACAAATACATGTATATTCTAATAAAATATATAATCTAGGGATATTAACTTTTTCTTTTGTGGGTATATAATTAATTACTCTTGATAGACATTTTCACGCCGCAGGCTGTACATGCCTCTTTATGCACTTGGTGCATAAATAATTAACACATATTTTTGTCTAGAATAGGCAACTGAATTTCCCACAGCAATTTAGAAACACCCTGTATATGCAGATATGTATTTAATTATTATAATTATTTCCTGCAGTGAGGTTTTGGAAATAAATTGGGTTGTACACTGTGTACATTTGAGTTCACTATTAGGAAATGTTTACAAGAAAAAGAAACTAAAATACATACAACAAAGCAGCAATTTGGCGTGCAACAAATAAGTAAATCTCGAAGTAAATATATGTTTAATAAATACATATATACATGTGCAAATGAAAAATAAATATTTACATATATTAAAATTTGAAAAAACTACGCTTATACCTATGTATGAATATTTTCTAGGTAGGTATAAAATAAAAAGTAGTAAGTTATCTCAACGCAAACATAACCAAAAGTGCAGTGACCTAATACAAAAAAATAAGGCAGAACTATTTGCAATATTACTGTATTTTTTTTATTTAATTAATTAGAATGTTGGCAAAAAACTACATAGCAAGTTTCTACAAAAATTTAAGACGTAGATGTCAATAAACGGCGGACATATTCAGCATGACTAGTAATTCTGAGAACAAAGAATTTAAAAATACATGAAGGATTTTCACTACAAAAAACAAGCCCCGTGTTGAAAAAATTACTGAAATTCACTTAAACAATATATTTCACTGGAAATAAACAATTAAAATATGAACTCAAACGCACTTGTAGTTCTTTTACATCGAAATCTAGTTGACGTTTGCTTGGTAATCAGCTGTTTTACTTCAAATAAACGAGCATCAATAAGAACATCACAACAGCTCAATTTCGCACAGTTCATAGCCCAACACAAGACAACTTACCTCGAATTTGTTTCTACCCGCATAAATCATATTACTGCAGGTTCAAGTGGTCAAATTAATATATTTGCCTTGACAAACTCACTACACAAACACCAATGGAGAAATGATTACAAGACTGTTAGTACAATGTCCTTGGGACGGGCAGGGTCTCTGCGAATAGCATGCCATGGATTTGTTTATGAGCTCTCCGATTGGTTGCGGCACGTTCAAAACAAAAACAACCCCCGTCGGAACGTCTACCGACGAGACGTCCTGGAGGTGAACGAACACAAAATGCAACGTCCTGGCTATAAAAAAAAAGACTTTTTTTTATTGCCTCATACCGTACAGATAGTGTACATAGATAAATACATATTATACAAACATTATAGTGTATTTCATTAGTCACAAATAATCAGTTAATAAGTCCAATCTATTTTCTTGTTTGGTGACAAACCACGTCTACAGGTAGGCACATGGCATATACCTGTAAGTATTTTACGGAAAATCCAGGTGCTAAGTGATTAATGATTATTTTGTAATTACGAGTTTTACTAATTACATAGGTATGTAAGCAGGGTATACTCAGGATAGTCCATACATAAGGAATTTTGTCATTTTATGTCAGTATTATAAAATTTATGTAGCTCATAAATGAATAGGTAATACCTAATCCGCTTACATTGTTTTATTATAGAATTACCAATTATGTTGATGCAGCAGCAGGTATCAGACAGGTATACCAAAACTAAATAACTACTTTGTCCTTTGACGTAAATAAATTGCAAATTAAATCATAATGTAATGATTGAAAGAGTAGTTTTCATTTATAGGTATAATGCTAAATGTTATTTATGTTGCCGCTAAAAACTATAATGCGATGCGAACATCACAGATCGATGATCCTGACATTGAATCAGTCGCTATATTTGATTTCCTTTCCGTCTTAGGACAATGAACTATTATAATTTATGGTTTTGTTAGAATGAAATAGTAAAACCAACATATGTACATACCTAAATCTTGAGTAAGACGAAGAACGAGAAACGTTTGAAAGAAAACATTACCATTTTATCACATAAAAATGTTGTATAGAATGATTTAAGATAAAATGGGAATTTTTTAATTATTTCATTACAATTTAACTACATCCCAAATATTTAAAAATTATCGGAGGAATACCTATTTGAAACCAGGGGCGGATACAGCCTATTTCAAACGGCGAGGCGATGTACAAAAAAATAATAGTTATCCCACACATCAGATTTAATTTATTCTCTACAAAAAAAAAAAAAAAAATAAATATATAAAAAACTGGTTTTAATAGGGGTGTAGTTCAGCGACATGACCCTTAGGGGGGGGGGGGATATAAAAATAATATAAAATCCATTTTACTTAAATTATGTAAGTTAGTTATTTATTATATTTATTAATAAATTCCTCGAGTTATAAATACACTTTTTTCTTTATTAAGTAAATTTTTATTTTTTTAGTATCGTTTGAGACCATAGCAGGGGACATATCCCCCTTATCTCCTGTAAATCCACCACTGGTGTAGTTTTAGATAATGATTCCCAGTGGCGGCTGGTGAAATTTAGGCTATGTCATATCTCAGTATTGGAGCATGGGACCCAAGCGATACTTAAAGGCGTAACTATCAGGACTAAATGAAGAAGTTTTGCATAAAAAAAATTGCGCTTGAAATTTGCGAAAAAAAAGTTGGAAAAATTAGTGCCCCCCAAGTTATTTTTTTAAACGATTTGTAAAATATTTGTGAAACATTTTTTTTCAGAATCAGGTGGAAAATATAAGTTCACATTTCAAATTTCATCGAAAAAATATTGGTTTTCTATAAAGTTACACCGTTTTGAAGTTTGCAAAGTGAAAAATGAATCTAAAATAAAATTTCAAAACGGTGTAACTTTATAGAAAACCAATATTTTTCGATGAAATTTGAAATGAGAACTTATATTTTCCACCTGATTCTGAAAAAAAAATGTTTCACAAATATTTTATAAATCGTTTAAAAAAATAACCTGGGGGGCACTAATTTTTCCAACTTTTTTTCGCAAATTTCAAGCGCAATTTTTTTTCTGCAAAACTTCTTCATTTAGTCCTGATAGTTACGCCTTTAAGTATCGCTTTGGGTCCCATGTCCAATACTGAGATATGACATAGCCTAAATTTCACCAGCCGCCACTGATGATTCCTGCATTTGGGAATTGCTTTCACTGACTTTTTCTTGAGAATCACTAATTAAATGCCTGATCCAATGTGCACAGCATAATAAATATTAACATACAGCAATAGATTGGTGTCTAAAATATCGATACACCAGTAACTATATTGACCATAGCTGAATATTAATATACACCTTAAAAGTTATTATCTTGAATTGCTAAGTTGTAGCCGGAGCAGCCTCCCCCAACCACGCCACGGTTGATATGCTTGGCAATACCCAAGAAATTATTGTTTATTCATCGTCTTTCGTAATGATAGATGAGTAATTTGATTCTTTTCTTATATAAAAAAATTAAACTAATACAACTGCACAAACATTTTTGATTCACATTTATTGCAAATTGTCCAGAGAAATAATACTTCAATTTGTTTTCTGCACACTTCTCGTGTTGTCACGTGGAATATACGTCTTGGATCCAGCACCAACAACTGCTCTGACTGGCCAGCCTGCGCCGATATGGCACTGATCACTGCAGTACATTCCTGGAGGGCACAAATTCTGCCAAGGACCAGCTCCTGATAAGGATTCATCAAATGGAACTCCGGTGGTATATAAATAAGGATACAAATCTGAACTGATTTGTAGCTTGTAGTTGCCTTGATATTCTGATTGCAAGCCCCTAGACGAATAAAAATATTTCTTATTAAAATTAAATTACTATTAGCAACAAAATTGGTATTGATACACGGTGTCCCATGCAAGTAAGTGGTCCACTAATTTAATCTGTGGCATATCATAATAAAAATACTTACAGATGAGGAATGTGTTTTTGACATCTTGATAACAGCTTGAGAGGGAATTGAAATTTGAAAACGGCTTTATTATATACAGACTTGTTTCCTGTTAAGGGCCCGCCCAATGGCTTCTTCATAGGCTGTGAAAACATTAACATTGGAAAAGGGAATATGACAGATTATTTATTATTTATTTCTGGGCTAGATAGATAGTTCACCTTAGAAAACCAGTGTATATGCAAATACTTTAATTTAGCTTTTCCATTAGCAGTTATCTAATGGTGCTAAATATTAAAGTTTGCAATTGATATTAGTTTCACATGGAACAAATAACCAATATTTCAGCGACTAGGCAGTTGAATTAACATTTGCTTGTAGTAACTTTAATGCAATGGCGCTAATGTCTATGCCGCAATATTGCACTATGTTACATGCCGCAAAGTACCAGCGAAGTATATAAATGATGCTGTGTAAAGATATTTAAAAGTAAGTGTTATCACAATTCGCAAAGTACATGTCCTTTACTGGTAGTTTGGAATATTGTTTCATGGACATTAAGGTTATTCATCAAAGTTACAGCAGGTTAAATATTAATTTCACAGTAATGTTGTTGAAATATCGCTTGCTTAGTGGGTTGCAATTATCATTTTATCAATATATTATCAACATGTATTCTGTAATAGGGCTATTGCCTGTTGAATACTTTAAATAAATAAATAAATAAATAAATAAATAAATAAATAAATAAATAAATATCATTAGCATTTTGATATTTTTCTGTTTTCTTTTTATTTTAGGTGCATGTCATCCAGGAGTAGATGATGAATAATCAATTTCTTTCACAAAATAAACTTTACATATACTTAGATGCACTTTCAACAGTTAAGCAATTCAATATAGGCCCATATTGGCTTGTCTAAGGTTAGGGACAGCGTGTCGGAGAGGGCACCCAGGTAACACTAATGCTCTTATTAAGATCTCCAAGGTCGCTTTAAAATTATACAATAAAACTTCGAATAAAAACCAAATGATCTTCAAGACAAGCTTAGGATCACCATAAAGGAGCTTCTAGCCAAAAAGGGCCCATCCTAAAAGGGTCTTGAAGACTAAATTTTAAAACTATATTAAAAACCATTTAGTTTTAATTTCATATTTTTTAAAGAGTTCTTCAAGGCAACCTTAAATTTATGTATTAAAACGTTTTTCATTTACAATAAAATTGCAGCAGACTAAATTGCCTTGAGAATCATTATAATTAATCCTAAAAGGGTTTTATTTTGTTTTAAAGTCGGACAACTCTATGCGTGAAATAGTTAAAACAACGGCAAGTCTCTAATGGGGCAGAGTGGTAATATTTTAAACGTAACGCATATAAAGCTGATCAAAAATAATATTCAAATGCAAACTATTCTGGTAAAAATTACCAACGGATGGCACTTTTCTGACAAAATATAATAAAATACTTCTACATAACTCGAGAGCGCCACCAATATAATGTTTTTTTTTATTATCTAAAAATTTTTTTTTTAAAATATCGTCAATTTTTATTTTGCATCTAAACATCCAAATGCATTTTTTTTATTAAATTGCATATTTGGACACACCGTCCTTCAGTTATTTAATAGGATGTAAAGCGCATATATTTCAATAATATTTTTTTCTTTGGCTATTGAAAATATTCATCATGGCGGGTCTGTATCTTATATAAAAAATGGCGTGGTCTAGATAAAAACTGATTGCAAGTTAATAGAACATTTTAAATCTTACAAGACTTAAAATAGCGTTTTATTTACCACTTTAAGTACAATTACTCTCCCAGACATTTATTTACTCTTCCTTTTAAAACTGAGTTGCTTTAATATGTTCAAACTCGTGGCCTTATTGATTTAAAGGGATCTGGCGCGCGTATGAAATGCTTACCTTAAAATTGTGCCGGTTTTGTGATTGCTGGATTTAGTGACTTCGTTTTAATTTAAAATACTTGTCACTAATATTTTCCATTTTAAATATGTCTTCTAGTTTTCATTCATGCATAAAGTAGGTACACGGACTGCACTGGTTCACTAAATCAGCAATCAGTTTATTGAGCAGATGGCGTGTTTTCTCCGATTATGGAAGGGGTAGAATTAGTTTTAATAAAGTCATCAAAAATCCAACAGGCATTTCTTTTAATCAAATTGATTAAATTAAAACCCTTGAACTTTAAAATATTCTTAATTTACTCTTTAAAAAGTAAAAACTATGTTTTAGGATTTAATGTGGAATTTCATTGAGCATATAGGCTTAAGATAAAATAGTTTTCTTAATGGGTTTTAATGACTACATCAAGGATACTCCATAAAACTACATTAAAACCATTTGTTCCAAAATGGATTGTTTTAAAACCAACTTGCCATTTAATTCTTTAAAAGGCAAATTAGTTTTAAAATAGCCAATGTCAAGAGTATTATAAAACTAGTATAAGATCAATAGGGCATTAGGAGCAAACAGTTTTTTTATTTTAATTTAAAGAGTGCATTAAATCTTTTGCATAAGAATCAGTGGTCTTTAAGAACTTTTAGTTTATCTTAAGGTAATTTTAAAACCACTATCATTTTATTGTACATGTTAAAGCACTTTTAAAACCTAAATAAATCAAAAGTATCTTAGAGTTATTACTTGGGATGTGGTTAAAACAAAAAACAAAAACACATGGACACTAATATGTAGTTTTTAATTTAACTGGTTGCAACGTTTTTTATTACTATCCAAAATCCGACTCAGTGGCATAGTTAGCTGGAGCACACGATGGCAAGCGTGATTAGAATCTATCGTAGCTGCGGGTTCGAATCTCGTCACTGGCACTGGCAGTGGGAATGGTTGTACGTCCACGTTTGTCTAAGTGTAACCCTTTTCGCTAGACAGCTTTGGCTTCAGATTTCGGGGGTGTTTAGTTTCTGTCTAGTGTTATTAATATCTGTTAAAGTCATTACGTACAGGATGCCAATTTCGATTAAAAAATATATTTATATCCATATTACATGTTTATGAAATTTATAGAGGGCGATATCGATATCAGAAAAAATGAATTAATGAAGAACTAAAAACGAAATTTTATAAACAACGAATCTGTCACTGTTGAAAACACATTGTAAAGTACAGTCAAACTTCTCTAATTTGAACCTCCTAAATCTCTTCAAAACTGTTCCAAGTTAGAGAAAATTTGAGTTAAAGAAAATGGTTTTAAAACAAGGGCACAGAAATGTATGTAAATTACAGAGAATTTCAAGACATAGAAGTTCGACTGTAAATATATTAACCTATGCTGACCTTGTATTTTCCAGAGGCATTATAAAATGTTGTTATATCTTCCTTGACTTTTGCCGCAACTTCTGGACTATTTGGTGCATATCGTAATTTATTGTCAGTCATGTATATATCTAAGTACTTCCAATATCCCTCTGATTCTGGAGGCACCGCCGGTTGTAAAGGTCTTTCCAAACCAGTTATCTACAACATAATTGTAAAAATGAA
Source organism: Rhamnusium bicolor (assembly GCA_029963845.1). Lineage (NCBI taxonomy): Eukaryota > Metazoa > Arthropoda > Insecta > Coleoptera > Cerambycidae > Rhamnusium > Rhamnusium bicolor. The sequence continues at coordinate 127,862 of JANEYF010001132.1, forward strand.
AATTATGTAATCAATTTTGTTTGTTTTTATCATGTTAGTCATTTAAAATTTAAAACTGAAATAATGTTAATAATAACATCGATAATTATAATAATGAATGTTTAGTTATCATAGAAAAAGATTGAGTATAACAAAAAAATATGGAATAGGTACATAAACATTTTATAAAAACTGAGCATTTTATGGAAACAATTTATTCTTAAATGGTTTACCTACCAAACATCTACCAGCTGTTGTAGGAGCTGTAATTTCTCTAAAATTAGGTCTGTAATAGTTCATTCTGTAAGAATCCTTCATTTCTGATAATTTTGGAGCCATAGGTGGAGGGGGATTTTTAAACATCTGAAATTTTTAAAAATTAGTCTTTCCTGTATAAATATTTATATATTTACCTTTTCTTCAACATTTCTTATATAGTGAACTTTTGTTAGTCTAGCAGCTGTTACACAATTTTCTGATGGATCGCCTTGATTAAATTTTAAGATAAAATCGTTATTATAGCAACTTTTAGATGCATCACGTAAAGCAACATCTTTCACCTTCAGCTCTTGTTTAATATTTGCTTTACATCTCTGAAAATTACAAGATTTTATTATACGTAGATCTACCAGGTGATGCTAATATACGTTCTATAAAAATAAAGTACCTACCTACCTTAAAAAAATACAAAAGTTTTAATTCACTTATCCCCATTAATGCTTATTACAAAATTATTATACCAATACAAGAGAATAATATCAATATATGAACTGCACCAGATCATCTTGGAACAGGAATTTTTTTAAATATGTAGCCCAGAGAATATTTGCAAGAAGTTCCCAAAAAAATAACTGGTAGCATCATCAAAATGATGTCACCTTTATAAAAAAATATCTGAAACTTACTCATTGTTAGGTACTTTCTGGGTAGTCATTATCATAGGCATTCTTAGTATAAAATAATATCCAAGAAATTATTCGGTTACTCCTCCTCCTGTGCAAGTTCATATTAAAGATAGAGTGGTTTGAATTACCTGTTGTGTTTGACTTAATTTAATTTTGTGGCCAACTATGTACTCAGCATAAAGTATAAATTAAATTTGTTGCCACTTTTATTGTAATCTGATATATATCACTAATCGGGATAATTTAAGAAAACATATAGGCATCCAAACAAATTGCTTTATAAAGATACTGGTATGCTCAATCCTTTAACATATTTTCTTAGTATAAAATCTTTAAAAAATATATAAAAAAAATTTAAATTTGATACTACTATCACTAAAAATTATCCACTTTTTAAAGAAATAGTAAATTACTAATTTTCTGCTGAAACATTTCTTCGCCGTCTCTTATGGTACTTTTGTATTCTCTTGGAGAAATGGCACACACAACCCAAATTATTAAAATTTAGTGTGTCGCCCCCTCTCATAATAATATAATGATGGTGAAGAAAAGCAACCTCCTGTCACCATTTACAGCGAAACGCTGTCAATTTCAACAAATTTTAAAATTAAGAATAAAACGATCTGCAAAATAGCCTTCTTTCAGCTGACAAAACCACAATGTTAATAATGAATAAATACAGATTTAGACCACAAAGTCACTATTCTAACATGAAAGAAAATACTAGAACATGATTTTCAGCACATAATTGTCTTCCTCTTAAAAGTACCCCTTTTTGATATGGAAGCTTAATGAATATCTGCAAATCTTGACATAGGAGGTTGCCATTATTCACCATCGATAAGCCGCATTTAAATTATTGTCCTGCATTTTTAGAAATTGAATAAATATTATTTCCTGGTAAATAAGTATAATTTGGTTGGTTCTTTAAAAAGTGACAACCATTATTTGCATATCGCAATTATTTCTTTTTGGGATATCAAAGTACTCACTGGGCTTTAGCATACAAAAAAATCATGTTCCGAAGAAAACTGGGGCATTTCCAGTACACCTTTATTCATGGTTCTCTCGCTACTATAAAACACCGATAGCGGGATGTGATAAAGACAACTTTATCTTGCCCTGGTTGAATAACTAAATTAATTGACTATTGCCTGATATAAGGCTTCTAAATAAATATCATGATATATATATATATTTACTTACGCAATCAAATTCCTGAGGAATATTTGGAATAAACCTGTGATAAGTTCCTGTACATGTTCTATAATCTGTACTTTTATTTGCAACAATTGGAATACCATAGTCCACATGACTAAATGTATTTTGTGTGCACACAAGAGGAGGCATTTTACTGAATATTTATTGTTTATCAAATCAGACTAAATATCTTTAAAGCAACTATTGATCAAACAAGGGATATCGAAAGCATAACAATTCATCATTCAGAATGTCATTTTTAATGATTTACTGTCAATTTTATAGATACATACATAGTGTCCAAACTTTGTGAATACAAGAATAAATCGTATTAGATAGTGAGGAGTGAGGAAACTAATTATTGTTTACAACAATGTACAAAATTATACTCGGTGGTAAATATCTACTGCTGATTTTGATAGAATAATGAAAAATTAATACATTTTTTTAAAGAATGATAATACGCAATTATTTTAACAACAATGATAAGTAGATATACAAGGTGAATCAGCAAAGCGACACTCTTTCAATTTCCAAACTAGGAGATAGATATTTAAAAATTTAGAATCTATATGAACTAAGTTAGTTTTAAACCTGTGTCACTATTTTTAATTTAGATTGTGTCTTGTAACATCAAAAGCTGTTACTAATTTTCTAGAAATAAAAAAATATATAAAGTGCCCCAGAATACATCTTTAAAACAATATATATTTGTACGTTTTGGCAATTTTCTTTATTATTAAAACATTAAGACCTATTCTGTATTTATGAAGGTAGAAAATGTATCATTCAAACAAATGTAGCACTTAACAGTCCTTATCGAGGAATAAAATTTATTTTACCATATTCTTAAGAAATAGTAATCAAAAAATTAAATGGTGTAATTCTAATCAAGTGCAAGTATAAACTTTTTACAAATTTTTTTTGTTCATTACTAGAGTCCCTACCCCAAAAATAAAGATGACAGCTTCGAAAAGTGTTTATACTAAATAAGTACCTATACTAAAGCAATGCCAAAGCTTTTTTTAATGAATTATGCCATAATTAGTGAATGAGATTCGAAAAATTTTATAACAAAAAAAAATACACATCTATAAAAACTATTTATTACCAACATATAAAATTACACCAACTGTACACAACCTTCATCAACGTATTCAATAATAAGACTTTCCCCATTTACAATACTATTTCCTTCTAATAAAGTACTTAAAACAACAGATACATCTTCCGAAATTATTTTGTTATCCTCTTTTTTATATAACCTTAACTTTTTTTCGTTACTTTTTATTGTTATTATTTTGTAAATGCAATTCCTGGGCAATAGCATCTATCGCTCTTCCAACAGTCCATTGATTGGAAACAAATACAGCCATGGTTTTTTCAGGTTGCTTTTTCGGATGATACACATTAAAGTAGACACGATTTGTACTAGGGATGGTTTTGGCTCCCGTAGCTTTATTTTTTAATCTCATCAGTTGCACTTTAATAGCCATATCTTTGTTTTTTTCCTTCTTTTTAGCTTCCAGTAGTTTGTTTTCAAGCTGTAAAGAATAAAATAATGTTGCAATTGAAATTCAATTCGGATTCCTCAATACTTTTAGTATGTTACTGTACAGTACAGGGTGATTCAAATTCGACTCCCACGCCTAATTTCTCGGAAATCGTAGAGGTTATGAACAAATTGTTATTGGCAATTAAAAGTAATATATAAACTACAAGTTAAGGTCAATTGTAAATTTTTGTCACATCAATGCTAGACGTCTCCAAGTTAATTTCTATTTTTTTTCCATCAACACTTAATTTTTTCTCAGGTTTTCAAGAAATATTTTGAAAAGCTTTTTGTGCATCACTTTAGATGTAATAATTTAAAAGTTACAACTTCAGGAACATCAAAAAAACGAATTACGTAGGTGTTTCAACTTATTGCGCTAAATAATATTTAAACTCTATGAAATCTTTAAACAATAAAACCAGTTATGCATATTTTTAATTATCTGAATGTTCCTTGGATTAGTATTCAACTGAAAGAAATTTCTTCGTAGTGAACTGCATATCGGGGTTTCCAAAAGGGATATTAGCCAGTTATGCAAATCGCACAATTTAATTAGCTATAAGCTACAGTCGAGTATACAAAATAAATAATTCAGTGTGTGATCCACACCCTATTATGCCATAAAACACACTGATTACTGATCATTACAACATAACGGTTCTCTATAATGTTAAAAGACTCCGGGCGGGGTAAAGAGCTGTGTATGAGGAGCATATAAGAGAAAGATTTTACTTAATTTAACCAAAATAAAGCATAATAATGAATGAAATAAATTCATTTAACTGAAACTAAATATTGCTAAAAATTGAGCCACAACATTTTCTTTTCTTTGGAAATCAGCAGCAATCATGAAATGTTGCACCCTTTAGAATTCTTTATATTGGGCAGTATCAAACATTTATTCGAAATTTTGCTTTTCTGATGGAAGTAAGTACGATTTTGTTGAAATAAATTTATTACTTCTGTAATATTGCCATCAGTGCGAACAGATTTCCTATATGGCTTATGTTTTCATGTCTTGAATGCATACTCATTATTTCGAAATATAGTTTCTAAACTCTTGAATGTTTTGAGATCTGGAAGTTTACGATCACTCAGGATATTTTTAGTTACATATCCATTCTGTAAGAGTTGCATTTTTCTTGTTTCTCCATATATTAAAGCATGTCAATTTTATGACTGTGATTCAACATTTTACAATTATTTTATAACTTTTTCACAATAATAGGGACTACCCGTGGTTTACAAATAACTTAAACTTTGACAGTTAAGTATATTTTGATATCGGGATCACCTTATTATTTGTATTAAAATCTATTATAAAAACACATAAAATCAAGATGTAATAAAAACCCCTTAAAAATTACTCAAAATAAAAACATTTTTTGAAAGCCGGAAAAAAATAGCGTCGCGCCACCTAGTGTTGATTATAGTTACTTGATAGAGATAGTTAAGACATACAGCGAGAGCCTGCCATGTTTAGGCTAATATGCAGTTGCCGTATGAATCGGTGAAAACGTAGGGTCACTTTAACTCGTGATATCTCCCTTGTCATAATACCAATTTCAATAATTTTTTTTTAAAATTGATCACTAATGAATTGATTCCATTGACGCTTTATTAATTTTTTTCTAATCATATAAGGAAAGATGTAGAATGTTAATAACAAAAAGTAAGTGTCGCACTACATGGTTATTTTCAAGAAGCGAAAATTTTTTTTATTTTTGAAAATATGTAGCAACATATACGACAAAAAATGAAGCCAACACATCAAATAATGTTGTAGAAAAGACAGTAAGTAAAAAGGTAAACCCATAACGATTTTAGAATAGTTGTGAATTAAATATTTTTAAAACGGACTCTCGAATTGCCGTGTCGAGGTCCGTCGGCCTAATGCAATATAATTGAGTATGCGACGTGAGTCATATTACACAGCCAAAATGGTAAAACAAAATAGGATATTAAAGAAATAAAACACTTTAATATTTCTGCACTTTTTAATATTAAATGTGTACATTTTTACTTGCCATGGGTAGCCATAGATTTGCTGCTAAGAGAACTACTTTTAATTTTATTTTGACTAGCTATTTTTAGTCTAAAATTAATAAATTTAATTTTTATCTTGTACTCCACATCGTGACATTTTAAAAAGATGGGAAGTTTAATGGTAGAATTTTTGCTTCATAAAATTTTTTAAGGTTTATATTTTTATCAGAAACAAATTTAAAGTATTTTCTAAAATATATCTCCATTGTAAAAAATAACTGAAAGGTTTCATGGTTACAAAAAATAACGTGTTTTTTTTTAAACATTTTAAACGTACAAGCTTAGCATACTCTGCGGAATTAAAGTTTTTGGAGCCTATTGATTCAACACATTCTCTGCAAGTTTTTGAATTTTTTAATACACTTTTTACTATGTAACCTGCAATATTATATAATGAATTAATTTCACTGCTACTCAAGTTTTCTGGTTCCGGTAGTTCAGGTATTACTATGTCATTGCATAACAAATACCTCTATTCGGAAAATTTGCATTAGTGTAAAGTTGCAATGTAAATATCTGAATATTGCTTTAACCAAATATTGTTCGAATATTTTAGATGCCTGGTTGTTCAGCATTTGGCTGCCGTAAATTCTGCAAGCAAAGGTTACGTTATGAAAGTATTTCCTCCCCATTTATAAGTTATAAAGAATTACTGGATTTCACAAATTATTTATTTACCTGGTAAAATGCCAAAAATATACTTATGAATGTTTATCTGAAGAATTTCAATTAGAAAATAAAAAATAATTGAGTGTCAAAAATGTTATGACAGAAAAAAGTAATAAATGAAAAACGAGCCTCTGTACATTTATTTATGCGAAAAGCAAAATGTGACAGGCATTCCGCTGATCATAAATACGAATCTCATTCACATTTTTTACTCCCAATTTAACCGCAATTTACTTAACTTTATTATTCTAAATGATACACCCTGTATACTTATATCAATTTAAAGACAATTTCGCGGACATTTGTTATAAATAGAATATGTTAAATTACTCTTACATCCGAAATAACTAAGTATCCACCTATATTATTTTAACTGCAATGTGTCGTATTAAACCTGACAGATACTATTTAGTTCCGAATTCGGATTCCTCAGAAAAAAAAGTATTGTTTTGGAATTTTCCTCTAGATGAAAAATCAAGCTGTGTAGGTAATCTAGTAGTAAAATTAACATCCTGTACTACTTTAAACACTAATGGAGGCAACATATTAGAAGTATTGAAAATAATACCTATATCATAAATATTACAAAAAATGTTTCTTCCAAAATGATGATAATGTAAAAGAATTACCATGCAATCTATGAATAACGCACTTCTAATATACATTTATTTATCGATGAGGAATGTAATAACATGCAGTTTTATTATACGTAGGTATTAATAAGCATATGAATAAAACGAAACTGTTCAATATAAATGCAATCTACTATTTAGTGAGATATTATTACTTACCTTTGAGATGGTATATAAAATAAATAAAATGAAATGTACACGGATACGTTTGCGAACAATACTGACCCTGCCGACTCAGCTCTAGAATAGCCTAAACATGGCGGGCATCTCGGAACACGAGTGCGCGTTATGTCTTAACTATCTCTATCAAGTAACTATAGTGTTGATATGATAAAAATTTACAATTGCCCTTAACATGTCTATATAAGTTGGGTTTGATCGCCGGTAACAATTTGAGTATAACCTGTAAAATTTCTGAGAAATTAGGCGTGGGAGTCAAAATTAAATCACTCTGTACATTGCAAGGAAAACATTTAGAAAATTAGGGAAAATATCTAGACAAAGAAAATCATACATTATGAGCAGCAAGATGAGCAGCCTGTTTTGAGAGCAGACAAAGCAGATAAATCCAATGGTTTCCTAAGACACAAATGAACAAGGGAAAGTTGCTTTTTATTGAAATTGAGATTATTATACAGGAAAGTTTTATTTTCAATTTCCTGAAAAACGTTACGGAAATTGTTAATTACCATGTTAACAGATAATGAATTTTTATAAAATATAAATGTCGGTACGAGTAAATGCGATTTATCTTTTACAAAATTCACTCGCTTTCAGATTGCAGATTATAACTGTTAGCTTTTAACACCACTCTAGTGGAATTCAAAATAATAACTTATGATACTTTTGAGATATTTTTATTGTTCTAAATATTTGAGATCACAAAGTATAAAGAGTGAGGTTATGTTTTCTGCTCGACTACCCGCGTTTGAGCAGAAAAATGAGTGATTCACTTGATGTACAGATACAACTAAACAAAATCAGAACATATGCTCACAAATGAACAGCTTTTTTATGCTATTACTGCTCAAAGCAGCATCTAGAAACACTACTGAACAAATCTATTAAATAGCGCTGACAAAAATGATAAAGCACTTGCATGCCTACCAAGATATGCTTATAGAGATGAAAATATAGTTGTATACAATCTAACACAGCTTTACACATCGAATGGTAAAGCAGCTAACTTAAATGTTTTGTATTTACAAAAGAAATTGAGTAAGAACCTGTTTGTTACAAAACATCGAGCCAGACCACTAGATACACGACTAGCGGTATGCGCAGTTTACAGTCTCCCGTCTGTTGTCAGCATGATGGAGCGGTCGCAGCGCGAATGTCAGAAGGCGCTTTTACAATAGGTTGGGATATTGCCTTGAGCATCTAACTTGAAATATTTATTTATTTACGTCTTATTTTATTTTTTTAGAGTTGGTATTATTTTTCGTTATTATAAATGAGAATTTTAATTTGTTTTTAGAATTACATTGTTTCGAAAAAAAAATCAATACCTGAATGTGTGCTGTCTGATATTTTTCATAATTATAGTGTTTTATTATCTGTGGTATCTCGAAGAAACACTAAAACTGTGAAACATGCAGATAATTTTAGTAAATATGTTAATATGCAAAGATTTCTTTAGATGAACGAGCAACACTTCCACCGCAGCTTTAGCGATACTGAAATCTGCTTTGAGTGCTTTGTCTCGTATGCTCCTCCCAGCAAGCTCATGAAGCAATCGTTAACTTTCATTCAGATGGCCAACTGTAAACCTCACATACTGCTAGTCGTGTATCTAGTGGTCTGGCTCAATCTATATATATTTTTTATTAAATAGGAAGTTTTAAAACATACCTGTTTATCAACAGCAGCTTTTGCCTCATTAAATTCTCTGACGGGGGCTGCATATTTTTCTTTTTCTGCGGCTAAAGTTTCTGGATCTTTATCTTCACATTCTGTCAAATGTCGATGTTTCACACAAAAGTGCTTTTTACACCTTTCACAAATTAAAGGAACAATGCTTCTTTCTTTGCAATCTTTATGAGAGCAAACAAAAACATTTTGTATTTTTTTTCAATTCTTCCTCCGAGAGGCATTTCGATTTTTCACAAGTTTCCACATGGACTTTGAAGTGATCTGAACAGAAAATTTTACCACATTTGCATTGTAGGGGGAGAAAGTCTAATTGTTTGCAGTTTAATGCACAGCAATGTTTACCAACTGTTGGTAATTCCATGTTTTTATTGTAAAAATAATTATTTTTTTATTACTGGTGTTCACTTAGGGACGTAAGCATAATATCGGTCCACTTTTGCTCTTGCTCTTTTAATGTTAAATGAAGATCTCCAGAGTCTGCTTCTGGATCTGACAACTCCCAAACTGGTACGGTAATGTCGTCTTCAGGCAGAGTGTCGGAGCGCCAAGCGTCATCAATTAAGTCTACAAAAAAGCCATCGATAGATACCTGACTGTCCATCTAAAAGCGAATATTTTAAATTTAATATTGAGCGTAGTTAGTATTGGAAAAATTCGTGTAATTACAGAATAGCTAAATATAGATAACAAAATTGCTTAAAAATTATGACAAAAGTATTTGTTACCTCAGCAATAAGGTCAATTCACAGCAACACCTCCGTATAACCTCACTTTTTATGTACTGTGTGACTTTACTTTCTTCTTCTTCTGGTTCAGTGATCCTAGCACAAGATCACCTTGGTCTTAGGTACAAATATAAAGTATATTCTGCATATACTTATTAACTATATACTGGTAGCCGGCTATAGACCGCCGTGTACGGGATTGACCGAAGAGAAGGAGATACTTTTCTGTCTCTATCAGTGAATTAAGACACAATGCGCACGCTCTAAATACAAAATCATGAATGAAATGAATGAATCACAAGTTCAATTTCTCGGTCAGTCATATATATATATATGAATACAGTGGTCCCAAACATTAAAAATAATTGAAAATCAAATTTGTAAGTATTGAAAAATTCAAACTCGCCGTGACATTGAAAATTCATAGCTCGTATTTATCAGTTATGTATTTTATAGTGTTTTCCAAAGTAAATAATTTGAGCCAACATGTATAATATTTATTTGCTAAGTAGTTTTTTTTACAAGTAGGTATATATTATATATCAGATAAGTAATGTATAATAATGTAATATTGAAATGTATTTTAATCATTTTTGCAAGGTACACATACCTATGAAATATAGTAGAAATGAGAGTAGCTGCTTTCTAATGAAAAAAATTATAGAGAATTAAAGCATTAGGAACATACAAATTCTTTATTGCTTTGAACGTACTAAACATTCATTACATCTACCCAGCTATCATTTATTCTACTATGCATCAATATATTTACTAATCATGTATTATTTGTACTGGACATTTTTAGATTTATTATTTGAATGCATTAACATCTACCCTAGCAAATTTTTAAATAGAAAAATAATTATTTACTAAGACAAATATTTAATTGTTAATTTTCACTATGTATGTCTATATATATAATAGTGAGCAATATATATAATAAAATTATGAACGAGAACAAGCAATGAAAACACAGGCTAAGTCAAGTTCCGTATATAAATAACGATAATAGAATGTCACAAACCGATTCGTTTTAGAACCACTGTGGTCCCACATCGGCATTCTGCTGTTAACGCACGCGCACCAGTCTTAGCGTACACGACAAGGACAGAGCGATAAGGCTTTCCTTTCGGTCAAGATCCGCGCAAAACTCATTGTATATAGTTTATAAGTATATGATATTCTGTATCTATTGCAACTTGTCCTACATTGCCCTAGGCTTTAATCTTCGAAAACTTTTCACAGTTTTGACACAAGAATCAAAGACTAACATGTTTGCAAGAATAGTAACCCTGTTCCACATCCTTCGGACGTAAAAAAGGCTGTATCTGTTCGTGTGATTTTGATACCACATACAACCCCAAATATAAACTAATTCTGTTATACAACTCTGGCGACACATATTATCCGATGCGCCAATATGACCCTTTACTATTAAAAGCACAGAACAAAAAAGATTACTTATAAAAAGGCTTTAACTCTATTAAATCATCTACCAGTGCATAGATGGCACTGGTCTGTACTAAAACAGAATCTATCACTAAGATGATAAAATACGCACTCAATAATTTTTAGTCCTGAAGTGGGTTGGAACCTTTGATGTGAAGATAATACTGACGTAGTTTTTCACGAAATCCACATGTTGCGAATTTAAGTTATGGTGTTTTGATGTTTCGTGGAAAACTACACGTCAGTGTTAATAACTTTTAGACTCGACCATATAGATAACTTGGCTCTTTAGTATGATTTTTACTTATATTTAGATTCAATTGTATCTACTTCATCATTTTAAACTACACTATAAAATCGACAAAAACTGTAGATCTAGAGGCAAAGTTCGTTGATAAATTTAAAACTGCTCTTGTTATTGCCACAAAAAATTAAATAATGTATATGGTACGAATCTCTTTTTGTTTCACAAATTTAATATTATTTTAAAATTTGTATTCTATTTAAAACCAGAGACATCTAGTACAAGGGTTAGTCCTAGCAGGAATTTTTTAATTTACTAATTCAGATGTACGAAATAGGTAAGTATATGTAATATGTAAGTTCTTTAACAATTTTATAGAGAATACAGACAGTTATGACATCATATTAATATATGTACATACAGATAATTACATAAAGGAAATGGAATTTATTTTTTTGACATATTTGTATAAAAACGACATAAATAAATATCCGTTCAACGTTTAATGTGTTTGTAAATTCAAAATAAAGTTGATATAACATAAAAATATAACACTTAAAATTTTGCTTTTAAAAAGAATCAAAATAAAGAAGGACCAACAAAATTATAAAATTTCAAGTTATTATTAAGTAGGTACCTACCTATTTTTTATTAAAATTTAAAACAACGGAGCCTGTAAGATTAAGATTATATTACTAAAAATTACTAAGAAAACAAAGTGCAAGTGTAGAGATCATTTTATTAGGTATTTGTATATAATTGAGAAATTTATATCTGTATTATATTATTATACTATAATTAAGTTGTACCAGTAACATATTTATTATAATAAATATGTCACTTAGTTGTACTCAATGACTTCAGAAGAAGTCATTGGTTGTACTGAATAAGATTTAGAGGAAACAACTACTCAGCAGACAAAAGCTCCCACCTACGTTGAATTCTCACTAGAGGGATACACATCACTCTATATGTCTATATTAAGTTTATAGATCTATGGCTTAAATTTCAGCAATAATGTGAAGTAGGAATAAGCAGTGTATAGGATCTAAAAGTGAAATATGTTATATAAATATAATGCACATCGACAGAAATGAATATTTTAATTTTTATTGTATATTTTTTTTATTGACTATAAATAATTATTGCTATAACAGGCTTTGTTCAAATAAACGGAGCAAGTGTTAGCACCAGTATTTATCATCTAATTCCAATGAACAAATTTGTGTAAACAAAATACCATTAACGTCAAAATTTCTTAATAGTAGATAATCAACTTTTTTTTGAATGACCTATTTTTTCAATTAATTTTTTGTAAAGGATTTTTTTATACATCATTGAATTCATAAAAAAATCGTCACAAAAATTAATAAAAAAACTATCATTTGAAGAAAAAAAAGTTGACTATCGTCTGTCAAAAATATTGACGTTAATGGAATTTTGTTAAATTAATTCATTTGTTTTTTTGTTTTGGAAAAGAAATAACGGCGCCACGACCCGCTCCGTTTTTTTTTTCGAAACAGTCTATATACAGGAATTTAAAGGCTGCTTAAAATCACAAAAAACTTCAGGGCAAAATTCAAGATTTATTCAGGTACAAAAATTAAATCAATTGTTGGCTCAGTGGCTCACTGCTTGAGACCAAATTTTCAAAAAAAAAAAAAAAAAAAAAACAGACTAGTAAACACCAAAGTAGAGCCCTTTATACGACCAGTATTTCTGGTAGATGCCCGGTAAAAGCCCAGTAAAGGCCTATACATTTGCTGTTTTTCCAGAATAATATCGAGTATTTGAGGCATACAGAATCAAACCCCGCTATCTTCAATTTTCATCGAATTTCATATTTCTGGCGGATTTTATATAAAATTTTCAAGGAATCCATCTATCAAAACAGTAACTTTCAAATCTCATTAAAAACCTCTTAAAACTGAGTGAATGGATCGGGTTTAATTTCAAAACCCTCTATTTCTACTCAACCATTACAATCAATTGCCGCTATTTCCATTTTAGCCAATAACAGCGCTCTGTTTGCTGTGAGCCCGTGGATAATGGTATCGTCTTCTCAATGGTTAATGTTTATCCGTTAAACAAGTTGTGCTTTGCAAGTGTGTCTGTTTTTAAGGAATAAAGTGGATGAATATACAAAACCAATAGATATTTCTGTTTAATTACTAGTTTATGTTGTCCCTTATATAGTTATATAATAATTCATTTTTTGTTTTAAATAAACGCAACTTTTCGTCTATTTCTTACAATTCTAAAAAAATAATAGATAATTAGTAATTAATCACCTGACAACTACGGCGAATGTTATAATCAAATCCCGCTAAATCCATGATAATTACAATGAAAATTCTCCATTTTCATTACTCACAATCAAAGTCCGCTACCTCTCCATATTCATTAATCACAATCAAAGTCCGCTAACTCCATTTAAAATTCGTCAAAATAAATATAAAAAAGTACCTATGTTGGACTTCTTTGCTAAACTGTACCTACTATTTTGCTATAAAGGTGTAACAATGTTTTTGCGCAATTTTTGGGAGAATAGTTAAGTTACATTTTTCTTCGTTTCCTGTAAAATTTTGTATTTTGTAGTTAGCACAATTTGATTCTATATGCCTTATTTGTCCTTTCATCTTAACTAACAATAAATTTTAGTTAAAAAAAAATAACTAATAGTGGACTTTATAAAATAGCTTCTTGAAAAGGATATCAAAATTTTGTTACTAACCCCCAGATAAGTGGCTAATGACATAGTGTTTACGCCTGCAGCTCTTAACATCAAAGGCCTTTGAGATCTCAATAACATTAAAACAAGAGTTCTCCTAATACTTGGTGCTGTTTCATACCAGTTTGTGTCATACACTGCTTCTGAAATATCTGTACTCTACAAGGTTAAAAATAAGATATGAATCTGACAATGAATCGAAAGAGTACATAGAATGTATCTTTTCATAGCACAGTATATTCATAGCATATTTGCTCTTACAACTCTTTAGTTTTTTTGCTTCAATACAGGATATTGAGAAAGCAATATAAAATTGTTCGGAATCCAGTATTAATAGTTAGTTTATCATAATTCCATTTATTTGTAAGCCAGTTAATACAACGCATTACATCATATTATTGTATCTTAATTTTCAACATTAAATAAAGTTTTTAAAAAGTGAAACATCTAAGTGAAACAACAATTTGGCGCAGTCGATAGGAATGAAAAAAGTTGGTTTAAGAATCATCTCAATATTTTTAATTTTGATAAAACAATTCTCATATTCGTATGCTTTAATATAAAATATAAAATAATTTTAATTTACGATGTTTTTATTATCCTGTACTACATACAAAAAGAATATGAATGTATAGCGTTAATGAGATTCTGTCATTTCCTTAGGTCCTAATTTGCAAAATCTAGCTAACTTATAAGATTTATGGGAGTTATATCTGGAAAAAATTATAAAAGTTATGAGAATCACACTTACTTTATTAATTAAAATCTGGCCGTAGAAGCAGATTAAGAATAATATTCCTAACCATCCACCTAAATGCATTGTAAACCTAAAGCTATTCGAATAGTCTGGATTCATAATAATTATGATTCCTAGTATACTTATTATAATGCTGGTCCAAGTTATGTGCACCAGCATCATTATGCTAAAGGCGTTGTTGACTTTATCTGCAAAACTTAAAAATAACTGTATTATTTTTAATAATAACTTTGTAAATGCATAATGCCCATTAAAAATGATTTTACTTATACCATTAAGTTTA
This sequence comes from Rhamnusium bicolor, assembly GCA_029963845.1. Lineage (NCBI taxonomy): Eukaryota > Metazoa > Arthropoda > Insecta > Coleoptera > Cerambycidae > Rhamnusium > Rhamnusium bicolor. The sequence goes on from JANEYF010001132.1 coordinate 142,909, forward strand.
TGTATTTGATTCGGTCGATGCTTATACTCAGTTATACAACTTTAAATAATGATTAAAGGATTTTTGGTATTGTTTCTCGGAAAAGCTTTATTATTTCGTGTTTATTTTATAAATAATTTCATGTCCGATATAGAAAATTAGTCCTGTACTGTGCTCCTCTTTTTTTATTTATTTAATATGTGTATGATTGATTAAAATATAGTATGTACAAAGACACATGCATACAGAGAAAACCACGAATGCTAATGTAGGTTTCTACTTAATTTCCTTTCTTCTTTTTCTTTCTTTTTCATTTATACGTAAAAATCTACATTAGCCTTGCATGAATTCGTATAATTACGCCTCTGACCGGTAGGTGGCTCATTTACGATGAGCTGTCGTTTAGCGATTGCGCTGTCAACGGTCATTTCTACTACTTTCTGCATTTACAGAGTATATTCAATATTTACAGGAAATATAGATGGAATGATCACAGCATATTTTTGTGCTACTATTACTACTAATTAGCTGATGACCTTACATAAAAATAATACGCTACTACCTAGTTTTAAATATTAAAATATAGATAAAAAGCGATCTTTATGCAATGAGTGTTCGTACCGATTTTAATAATACTAGCTCTTTTCACAACATAAAGTGAATATACTTACTCTATAATAGCCGTATGATATCTGACACACAAATTAACATAACTGGTTATTTCAGTACACTTAACTTTTGATATGCCTGAGATCATCTCTTTGAGGTGATCCAGATTAGCTGATATATGTGTTACAATTCCACAAATAAGCAGTGTTACTGTCATTACAATAAAAGTAGCTAAAAAGAGAGTTAGTTGTACAGTAAAATGTAAAAAATATATAAACTAATTAGGTATATGATCTTTAATATTTTATGCCAGTAAAAAGTAAATAATAATACCGAAATGCAGCTTTACAAAGTCCGTAAAATACATACATAAAATTTAAAAATGACTGAATTAATGTGAGTTCTAGTCTAAATCTTCTTATTTACGATAATAGTATAAAATTAAGCGTACCCAAAGTAGAAACAAGTATTTCTTCGACAATAACAATCTGTGTTACAGGGAAATAGTCATATTTAAAGGGTAGAATACATCTGCCAATTGCTCCACAAGGTATCCCATGCTTAATCATGTGCTTAGTTTTATTTTCCATGCACTTTTTAACAGAAAATAGAGGTAAACATGCGTAAGTTATATTTCCAACGATTCCATATAACGTGAATATTCTTGCGTAAAATTTGCATCTTTCCTCAGCCACCTCGATTTTAGGCTTTGGTATGAATTCTTCGAACATTCTTAAATTTTCAGTTAATATTTTTATCTCCTGCTTTTTAATCATAAAACAAATAAATGTATAGATTACGCTGCACACAACAACCGCAGTCATCAAGGGTTCCATCAAATGAACAAAAATTACATCATCCTCTAAAAATAGAAGGAAGCTAATTTTGGCGAATTAATTAGTAACTTTGAGAGTTTTAACCTTTGAGATGACACTAAGACTGAAGGACATAGCTTTCACAAAATATCAAAACATTATATACTATACTCAAAGGCGTTTCGACGTTTATCTAGTTCGATTTTTCTACTATTTGTATAATTTTAAAATAAAAACGAATGTGCCGTCGATAACTTTCCGTCAAACTTAGGCAACTAGATAAATTTTCCCAATTTAATGAATTTTTGTTATTTGACCTTTAAGACTGTTTTTCTCGATTTTTTTTCAAATAATAACATATTGAAAATTTTATACCGTCGGAACCGGAATAAAAACTACTACCAAAATCAATAATAAAAAATATAGATTGTCATTTAAAAAAAAGTCGATGACGTCATAACTTCTGAAGACTGAAAATATTTGCTGAAGTTAAAATCGCTATACCCTTTCGAGATTTTTTCCAAAAAATTAATATCAACGGAATTACTGAATTTATGTGTTAGTTAATTTCCACACTGTACATATATTTTTTTAATTTTGCATATATACATACATATACACATACACACATATATGTATACATACACGCATATACACATATATACACACTTGTATATACACATACATGCACACACGCACATACATAAACATATAATATAGGCGCGATCTAAAGGGGCTGCCGAGAAATGGCCAACGACTGGTAAGGTAGTTTGTGTTTTATACGAAATGGTGCGGTATGCCCCCTAATTTGTGTGATGTTGGCTGTTAGCGCACTGTTCATCAAGTTATTTGTGTAGAATTTTTTGAGAAATATTCCTGATGTAATCCGCTAGTGGTTCAATGTCGGGACATAGCTGGTGTATCTCCCCGAGAGGGGTATATCTTGTAGAATTTGTAATGAGGCGCAAAAATAAGTTTTCCAAAACGGTTAACCTGTGTATATTCATCGCGGAAGCATTGCACCACGCAGGCGCCGCGTAAGTGATAGTCGGCCTCAATATACTTGTGTATATTAATTTCTTATTTGTTATATTTAGCAGAGACAACCTGTCTCTGTATTTAGTCTGCTATTCCTTGCCATAAGAGGATATAAGCCCTCGACAAGAAATAGACTTTGCGTATCGTCATGTCATATGTTTCGAAAATGTTAAACCTTTGTCCAAGTGTACGCCTAAATACTTGCTGCTCTGTTTTGTTTGAATTTGCGTGCCATGGATCGAAATTGGCGTCAAGATTTTGTTGTTTTTGAAATTTTTAGTAAATACCATCGGCTCTGTCTTATCCTCGTTTACCCGCACCGTCCACTGGTCATAGTATTCCGTCGCCCTTAACAAATGAGCCTTCAACGGCTGGTTTGCTGCTTGGACACTATAGTGTCCAAGCAGCATGGCAGTGTCCAGTGGCGATTCGTGGGTCAAGAGATAGGGAGGTCAATAATTAGAAAAGTTTACTGTACGGTAGGTAACTACCTTTTAAATTCCAAGTCGATTCTCCGGTCTTTTTTGAGATGCAAAGTAGTCAATTACTTTTTCATTAAAGTCTTTTATCTTCTTTATTAATGCCCTTTCTATGGTAAGCATAGCTAAAGAAGATAACCTTTCCCGACCCATGGTATTTCTTAAATATGTCTTTATTCTTTTTAAGATGGAAAAACAACGTTCATTTTCGACGGTAGTCATAGGGAGAGTACACAAGATTTTTAACAGTTTGACACTTTCAGAAAAAGTATTGCACAAATTATTGTTAATAAAAAGCTGTAATAAAGCAACTGCACCTTCACTATTGGAAAAATTTTCTCGGCTATATAATACTTCTAATTCAGTTTTAAGTTTCAAATGATTTATGACTGGATACTCCGTTTTAACTAATTCAAACATATCTTGAGGAAAGCTTTTTTTATAATCTTTAAATCGATCTGCGTGAAATAACTGAAACACTGCTAAATGATTACTGAAGCCAAATCTGTTTTTGATCTCAGATGTAATTATTTCACAAACTTCTAATGAAATTCTCCTTTTTGATTCTTCCGTTTTACATCTCTTAGCAGACTGCATGGATGTCTTCTCCAAATAGTTATTCAAAATTTTATTTCTGATGTCTTCAATTTTACTATTAAAAACGCCAATACACTTATTTACTGTTATGACATCGATATTACATTTTTTGTAATTGATTGAACAATATATCACATTGAGGCATAACTAAATGAAAAAAATTTAACCAGTAAAGAAAACGTTCATTTTGTAAGTAGTTTTTTAAACCAATAGCCTGGTTTAGAGTGTTGTTTTCTGATTCATTATCAATGATTTTTTTCTAAACATTCTAATAATTCTGTTCGATAGGTATAAACAGTCTCTATGCACTTTGTATTAAAATTCCATCGTGTTGGAGCCGCTTTAGGTAATCTCACCTTAACAACATTATCTAATACGGCTGTTCTTTTTGGCGATTTTCCAAAGAATGAAGAAAAGCTATGTAAATTGGCAAAAAAAATTTTTATGATTTTATCCCGACTTGATGCTTTTTGTAAAATTAAATTTAGTTGATGAGCGTAACCATAAATAAAATTTGCTGAAGGATAACTTCTTTTAATTTTGGCTTGTACACCTCCAAAAACACCACTCATTACTGATGCTCCATCGTAACTTTGTGCTATCAATTTTTCAGGACTTTCATTAATTTTCAGACATTCTCTTTTAAAATTACATCTGTCAAATGCTGCGATGTCGTTCCTTGAGGCTGATAAAATTTCCAAAATCTCTCACATACAACACCGTCTAAAACGTATCTAAAAAAAAAACTACTTGTACTTCATTGGAACTCTCTGTGGTTTCATCCACTTGAACTGCAATGAAGGCAGATTGATTAATTTCAGATTTTATTTCTGTGTGAATAATCGCCAGTATTGAATCTAAAAGTTCATTTTGAATTGCCTTCGAAGTGCCCTTAAACACAGTACTGTTTTGCAAATGATCTTTAAAAATGGCATCTAGTTCAGATACAAAATTTACTAGACCTCGAAATATTCCCGGGTTATCAGAGGACTCAGTTTCGTCATGTCCGTCTAGTGCTAGCTCAAAAGCTCCACAGAATAATACACAGTCTATTATTTTATTTTGTATTATGTATATGTAACATGTAATATGTTGTGAGTTAATTAAACCACATACATTTGTATTTGCTCTGGACTAACTGGATGAAAGAATGAAACAATACACAAACTGTTTAATGACGTTTATATACTTGCAATAAAACTTAACATGTTGTTGCGACGAGATACAAATTTAATCTGCCTG